>JAYXIM010015486.1:600000-1105943 GCA_037575425.1 Anastrepha fraterculus | reverse complement strand
TACTTTTTGTATATTACTTTAGGATGACATCGACAGCTACTAAAAGAAGTCGTGCCACACCCGAGCAGCTAAATCGTATGCTTGACTACCTAATGGAAGTCCCGGGTCTAGCAGGATCTAGGTTCCACAGCCTCCATGGTAAATTCGAATGCGACAAAAAATGGAGCGAGCTAGCAACAAAGTTAAATAGTCTGGGTGGAGCAGTGAAGACAGCCAATCAATGGCACACGGTAAGAAAATATTGTGTTATTACTTAAAAGTAGAGAGATGTTAACCATTTCCCTAAAAAGGTATGGCGGGACTTAAAAAGCCGCACCAGCATCAAAGCACGAAATCGGCGAAGGAAACAAGCTTTAACTGAAAACAGGCCTATCAGTGAGGAGCCCCTAACGGAATTCGAGAGGCGGGTGTCTGCTCTTATAGGGGAAGAATGTATGAATGGGCACGATTCAACTGCTGAAAATATTCCACTAGAGGAGGTAAATTGCATAAAGTGTATGTTTTAAAGTGTAACTTACTGGTGTGTAAATTGTTAGGTAATCCAAATGGGTATCGAAGTGAAAGATGAAAGCATGATTTCCGAAGCCCCGCCGCCTTTACGGACGCCACTTGCAGAAAATTTCACGCTGAGGTCAGGTAACTCGCACATCTCAGACAGGAGAACACCACGGGCGAGCTTGAAAAGAAAGCGCATGGAAGATGACGGTGATGCTCGGAAGAAATTTTTGGAAATAGCAGAAAAACAGGCAGATGCACTAAAGGTAATTTCTTTTGAACTTTATGTAAAATAATTTTACTATATTTGTCCATTGGTGATTGTTTTTTAATAGATGCTAGCCCAGTCGAGTGTAGAAACCGTAGAAGTCGCGAAACAACAAGCAGATGCTTTAAAGGTAATTTATTTTCCACACATAAAAGTGGCATTTTATTAATTGTTCTTGCTATTTTTTAATAGATCTTAGCCGAAAGCAGCTTTGCAAGTGCCCAGGCGAATAAAATGATGGCGGAGGCAATAGCCGTATTGGGGAATGGTTTAAGCGCTACCGCGGAAACATTCAACAATCTAACGCCAATCATAAGCCAAATACTCAAAGGACATACTCGCACTTTTTAAATAAGCTTTTGATCATAAAATTTCACAGTTCTGATTAAAATTACTAATTCTTCTTTATCGTTTGATTTAACAACACCAAAATTATTGTCGTTTAGATTGCGATAATCGACATCGTAACCAATCAGCTGATTTTGTCTTGTCGATTTTCGTAATGAAATGGGTTACTGAATAGCAAAATCGTAAAAATTGTGGTTAAGGAAAGATAACAAAGCGAATATCAATAAAATATGTTAGTGAATCGCACCACTGGTATCCCTCACTATTTTACAAAAAATGTAATTTTAGGCAGCTCTGCCAATATATGCTCCAGCATAACAAGAAATCGTCCAGCAACCAGGAGTTGTGGTCACCGATTTCATAACTAGAATGTACTGGATAAATTGAAAACAAAAGAAGCATGGCTTGGGCCACAGCTTTTTTAACCACTTTAAAGTCTCATTTCCGCAAACGTGCCAATCCTAATTTGGTATACTATAAGTGATATAAAAGCCATTTTAATCTTCTATCATGGCATCATGGCGGCCGCCGTAGCCGAATGGGTTTGTGCGTGATTACCATTCGGAATTCACAGAGAGAACGTTGGTTCGAATCTCGGTGAAAGCAAAATTAATAAAAAAAACATTTTTCTAATAGCGGTCGCCCCTCGGCAGGCAATGGCAAACATCCGAGTGTATTTCTGCCATGTAAAAAAAGCTCCTCATAAAAATATCTACCGTTCGGAGTCGGCTTGAAACTGTAGGTACCTCCATTTGTGGAACAACATCAAGACGCACACCACAAATAGGTGGAGGAGCTCGACCAAACACCCAAAAAAGAGTGTACGCGCCAATTATATATTATATATATATGTATATATGGCATCAACCCTAAAACAATCCTTTCCATGTATGTATTAATGTTTACTGTGATTTCATTGCACTATGAACTGATTCGTGGAATTTGGAATTTCGGAATGATATCGAGAGACTTACAGCATATGCCCCATTATGTGCGATTTTAGCAATAGGATGCTGTCTCCTGATTACCGGTATATATTTTTTTGATGATAATCTTTTAATAGTCCTGTTGAACCATCAAATCGTTTGCTTCACCGTACTCAGAGCCTTTTTTATCCGTTGTTATTATTAGGTAGATAATAAGTAATCTTTTTTGATAGAGAATATTTTTCTTAGAATAGTGACGAATGAAGCAGTCAAGTTTTCCGCCGATAATGATTGGTGAATTTGAAAAGTAAACGCATAAAAGTCACGGCACTGTCGGGAAAATTCATTTCGCCAATCCCTACATTATAATTTTTTATCATCTGGGTTGATTGTAGTTGGTTCTTCCTCGTTCCCAATTTTTTATTCTTTCATCTTTATGTACATATGTAAATACCATTAGCAAGATCTGGTCAATGCTCGTGGCAGAGCTTTAATCCTGCTAACGACCAATAAAATTATATTGCCGGTATTAACTGTTGTGCAAATTTAAGTTGTACATAGACCAATACGGTTGCTCTTTCAAGGAATTCGATTTAAATTAAAAGGATTATTTAGTCACGATGTTTCGTTCGCAATCGAAGCGTGTTTCAAAGCCAATGAAACCTGCGCAATTGCTCGTCGTAGATTTTGTTCCCGATACAATATTTGACGTTAAAGTCGCAGTATACGCACTTGGTTTCATCAAGATAGCACCACGCCATACATGGCCAGAGATCATGGCGATACTGTTTCTTCCCTAACAAACTGATAAGCCGTTGCGGTACATATTCTGGCCACCCAGGTCGGCCGATCTTACCCCTATGAAGCTTTTTATGTGGGTTACCTCAAAAGTAAATTCTGTGAAACAAACCTAGCGACCTTCTCAGCCATAAAAGAAAATATTGTTCACGAGCTTAATGGCGCCCCGACATCACTTCTCGAGCGAGTGGCACGGAGTACGGAGGCCAGATTCCAGGAGTACATCTAACGTAACGAGCAACATGTTGAGAAAGTAATTAAAAAAAAATAAAATTTGCACTGGTCTTCTTTGAAAAAGTTATTGAAATAAATTTTTATTATACGTAATTCTTTTTTAACTTAGCTTTTAATTCCTAATTCTATCACCGGACCCCCCATTATATCCTTGGTTGTTTTGCAGATAAAAGACACATTACGTAGGGCGACATCAAAATCTTCAAAATAAGCTATGTGTCTTAGAATAAATGGGGTCGAGTCATACGTATTGCCCATCAGAAACAGAAGATAGATAAACAGAAGAGAACAGAACAGAGAAAGCTATTCCAAAATTTTTGATTGGTAATATAACCCTCATGTTAAATAACAAGATAAACAATTTGGTTGTAAGTAACATCCTGTTTTACGTAGATTAAGAATTTCAGAGTGCTTTACGCCATTAGAGACTCGAAGAAAGCTAGCTTTTATACTTATTGTAGGACACATCGCATACTCTAATCTCGAACAACAATGTTACGCGTTACGTCTATGACCTCCAAAGATATGACCACATTTTTTTTTAGCAAAACATAACTCTAGGATGCAGTATTTTTGATTATCTGGCGGCTAGAAATTGTATATTTATGTACTATAGAAGCTAATAGATTTCAAAACTCCCAAATACCTTTACGAGAAATTAAGACAGATGAGATCTAATAGACATCAAAGTCTAATTATACTCAAATATTCCGACTCATCTTCATCAAGGCTGTTCTCCATTCATGCGGTTAGTCTCTGGAATTCAGTTCCTGAACCTGTCAAGGCTGTGATGTGTAGGAGTAACTACGATTACTTCAATTCTATGTAATAAATGTGGCTGTGGCTAAATTGTTGTGATTTCTCAGTCTCTCTCATTTCTTCTATTGTATTAATCCCAATCTTGTATGTTCCTAATTATGTGTCTGACTTTTACATATTATAAGTATATTTCTAAGTCTTAGAATAGTAGTCTGTCTTAACCGCCTCTATTGAGGGTTATCCATCCCACGTGAAGCACGGTCAACGCAGTTTTCCAAATTTACCTATTTTCCATTTTTCTATCTAATAATTTTCCTTTCCAAAAACATTTTCAAACTCACTCCTCAAACCCAAATTCATCCTTTCTATCCTCACTCCCGCACAATAGTTAGCGCATTATTTGCATTGTGGCTGGTAAAATAAGCAAAAACAAAGAAAAACACACAGTTACACATTGCATCAGTGGCGTCAGCAAGAGGAAGCAGGCAACCGTGGTAATAGCGCAGACACACCATTTCAGCGAAGTCCTCAACCATCTGTGCGATCCTTCTGGCAGAAAAATGTGACATACAGATGACGCTCCAAGCAGTAAGAAAACGTTGTACCTAAGCAACGACAGGTGGGCATTCCCCCTACTTAGGACTGATAGCGGCATACTAAATTTACTGTTATTTTTTCTTAAATTGTTAATTTTGAGTTTGCATTATACCAAAGAATAATTGATTTTTGATTTTCTAACTTCCAACGAGTTGATTTATTATAAAAGACTAAAACGTCTCACAGCCTCATTTTTTTTTTTGATAAAATAAATAAAGAAAGAAATTAATACAGAAATTACTAAATATCAAAACATAATAAAAAAAATATTTCCCCATCCGAATCACTTGACTTAATTGATTAGTTTCACTTGATGTGCCAATTAACTCGGACATGATTTGCCGTAAAGACGGACTCATTGTTTTTGTCCGAACTATTTTTTATTTACTCTCAAATATACTATATACATTTCATTCGAGTGCATTCAGTACGGCATATTTTATTTTCATCGGAAGCCAACAGGTACTGAAATTGCTGCCAAAATACGAAAATACGAAATTATGATTTTATGATTTTTGTTAAATTTCTACTAAACGCATGGGAAAAGAGATAATGGCAATTCTAATTGTTAACCATTTTTACATCGTTTCATTGGGAGGGATTTTTTAAAGGGCAGGTCCCAAATCTAGCGCACAATCAGCTATCCTGGAAAGCGTCGCCTTATCACGTTGGTTCACTCCCGAACGTGGGCTAATCCCGGAAGTTGCGAGCTGCTTGAACCAAATGCACAAAAATCGTGCTGGCCATTCCCGTCCGAACATATGGCACAGAAGCGTGGACGATGACAACATCCGATGAAGCGACGCTTGGAGTGTTTGAAAGAAAGATTCTGCCCAAGATTTTTGGACCTTTGCACGTTGGCAACGGTGAATATCGCAGGCGATGGAACGATGAGCTGTTTGAGAAATTGTGTGTAAAATTTCTAACGAAACATGCCGGGCTTGAACGGTAAATCTGCCTTCATTTTTATTATTACATGCGAATACACTCAACATACATACATAAATGTATGTAAAGGGTGTTTTTTTTAGAGGTTAGGTTTTCAAGTTGGCACTACTTTTTTCGTAGATGGTCTTTTTGACAGCTGTCTCTTGATTTATGCTCAGTTTGGTTTGCCATTTCATAATGAATAGACTTACACCTGAACAACGTTTGCAAATCGTGCAAATTTATTACGAAAATAATGGTTCGGTTCGCGCGCTGCGTCCAATATTCGGTCGACATAATCGTCCATCAGAGTCACTAATTCGATTAACCATGGATCGGTTTCGCACCACGTTTGCTCAAGTGGATAATACGCATCCTCAGAGACGTCGTACAGTGCGCACCGAAGACGCTATTGCTGCTGTGGAGCAGAGTATCGAAGAAGACCCGAATGAGTCCATCCGCCATCGCGCGCAGCAATTGGAGATGTGCCCATCCACTTTATGGAAGATTTTGCGGAAGGATCTTGGTTTGCGGGCTTACAAAATCCAACTCGTGTAAGAATTGAAGCCGAACGACCATCAAGCGCGTCGCACGTTCGGTGAATGGGCCCAAAACGAGATAACCACCGATCCCGATTTTCACAAGAAAATTTTGTTCAGCGATGAAGCTCACTTTTGGTTGAATGGGTATGTCAGTAAGCAAAATTGTCGCATTTGGAGTGAACATAATCCACAAGCCATTGCTGAGACGCCGTTACATCCTCAAAAAGTCACTGTTTGGTGTGCTCTATGGGCAGAGGGAATCATTGGTCCATATTTCTTAAAAAATGAAGCCGGCCATAATGTTACAGTCAATGGAGAGCGCTATAGAGCCATGATTAATGACTTTTTCGTGCCTGAATTGGACAATGTTGATGTGGACGACCTTTGGTTCCAACAAGACGGCGCTACATGCCATACAGCCAACGCAACAATCGATTTATTGAAGGAAACTTTTGGTGAGCGCATTATCTCGCGCCGTGGACCTGTGGCGTGGCCTCCAAGATCGTGCGATATAACACCGCTGGACTATTTCTTGTGGGGCTATGTGAAGTCGCTTGTCTACGCAGATAAGCCCGAGAAGATTGACGTCTTGGAAGAGAATATTCGGCGCGTTATTGCTGACATACGGCCCCAATTGCTGCAAAAAGTGGTCGAAAATTGGGCCTCTCGGCTGGAATTTATTCGAGCCAGCCGCGGCGGCCACTTGCCCGAAATCATTTTTAAAACATAATGGAAATAACATTAAATTATATACGTTTTATTTCATCTTGAAAACCTAACCTCTAAAAAAAACACCCTTTATATGCATATAATAATTGGCGCTTACAGCCGTTGTTTTGCCATTCGGCTACGGTGGCCGCATACATATTATACATAAATATGAAGGTTAAAAAGCAAAAATACTTACAAATCTAGATGTTCTCTACTCCTATTACTCTTGATTGAATACGAGATTGTGTCTATCTGAGGTGCGTGACGTCACACTGGTGAGTGAGAAATGTGAAATACAAATGCCAACAAAAATTCAAGCAGAAGAAGTTACGCAAATAACACATGAATTAATTGTATAGATGTGACGTTACACGATGGGAGCCTACTTTGTATTCTGTACATTGTGTCATACATACATACATATTTTAGTATCCGAGCGCAAAATATATTTTTCCCTTGTTTACAGTATGTTTGTCCAACACACGACGACCGATGGTTTGACCTATTTATTAGGTTATACCAAGCGCCTTGCGTTATACTAGAAAACATTATTTGGACTAAAATTTGTAGTTTCTGATAAAGAGAGAACCTCAATTTTACTCTCGAGTGCACTATCTGGTACTAGATTCCTGCCTACGTAATTTTTCTTAAGGAAAATCCTTATTGTAATAATATAAAGAGTGCCAGCAAGTTGATGTACGCATATGTCAAGTTTTCTTAAGATTTTTTGAAGAACGAGGCATAATGAAAAAAAAAGTGACTGGATAACAGCACTAGAAATTAGTCCAGTATACCATAAAATGGTTCATGGAAAAATAATGTCACTGCTACATTAAGGTAAAATCTAGTAGAAATTGGAAGTTTGGACTCATATGGGATCAGGGCAATGTACATACGAGGGGGGGTTCAATAAATACATGTGTTAGAAATGAAGACAGCACTTTTTCAAATTTTTTTTTTTCAGCATAGTCGCCTTTAAGAAAGAGCCATGTTAGGGGACGAGAAAAACTCCCAGGACGCCAAATAGGGTGAAACGGGGGGTGCGGCAGCAATTCATAATGAAATTCATGCAGTTTGGCGGCGCTAACTCCGGATGAATGTGCTGGTACGTTGTCGTGGTGAAACAGCATCTTATTTTTCGACAAATGCGGTCGTGTCTCCTTCAATTTTTTTTGAAAGCGGTCCAATAACTCAAATAACTTTCCTTTTTCTAAAAAATGCACGAGTATGACGCCGTTCGCATCCCAAAATCGTCGGCATGACCTTTCTGGCCTATGAGACTGTCTTTTCCTTCTTTAGAGCAGATTCACCGGGAGAAATCCATTGTTTTGATTGTTGGTGTGGTGTGTAATGATGAATCCAGGTTTCATCTACGGTAACAACTCGATGTAAAAATTCCTCCGGATCTCGTTTAAATTGCTCCAAACACTGCTTCGATAATTTTTTCATCGCCAACTTATCATGTAAAATATTAACACCTATGGCTTCTGTTACTTCGCGCACTTTCGTTTGTCGATCAGCGAGAACTCTGTCGTGGACTTTTGAATGATTTCCCCTGTAAACACGTCTGCCGGGCGTCCTGGTCGCTCTTCATCAAAAACGGATGTTCGTCCTTAGTTAAATATTTGGATTAACAATGAAAAAATTAATATTGGTGGCTGAAAATAGTTTTATTGTTTTCCAATATATTCTCCTTGATGATCAATGCATTCTTGCATTCTTTTGATCCCATTTTCGAAGTACTTTGTTCAGTCACGTTTCCAGTTCGTTTTTTAAATGATGTGGGATCCAACGCGAACACCCGTTTTTACCACAAAAATTTATTTATGTTCGTCATACATACTAATGTCCAAGAATGCCTTAATCTCACGGTGTGCTACATGACGATACTTTCGGGCACAACAACTGAGTTTGGACTACTTTTCCGGAATACCTCGGTAAGAGAACAAGAACCGCAAGAAAACTCATTGTACCAGTTTTTTACGGTGCTAAAGGATAGTGCTTGCTCGCCGTATAATGGCTTAGTTCATCAATGAATTCTTGTTTTGTTAATCCACGAGGAAAATTGTGAAAAACAATCGCACGAAAATGCTGACGGTTTAAATCCCTTTTTTTGCCGCGATTAATTTGTATATGGTTCACACATCAACATCTTCTGCGTTCGTTTATGATAAAATACGAGGTGTGTTCGAAAAGTATCGCGAATTTTGTATTTTCGCAGGTTACGTATATTCGAATTTCGATTTTTTGTGACGATATGTTGGTATTCATGTCTCTCACTCATGCCGACGAGTTCAGCCATTTTGAATGTTCAGTTAATTGTTGACAGCTGCTTTGCTTGCACGTGTTTCGGCCCGTCTTCGATTTTTACCTATTCAAAAAGATGGATCAAAGAACCTGTATCAAATGTTGTGTGAAAAAGAAATTAAGGGCGCGGATGCATTCTGAATGTTGACTGTGTCATACGGAGAAGCTACTTGTACCAAAGCAACGTTTATCGGCGTTACAAAATGTTCTCAGAAGGCCGAGAAGATGTGCACGACGAAAAGCGTGCCGGACGGCCAAGCACGTCAACAACAGAGGAACAAATTGATGAAGTGAAGAAAATGGTACTGGCCAATCGTCGAATCACCGTTAGAGATAATGCTGAGGACTTAGACATATCGATTGGCTCGTGCCATTCGATTTTTTTCAATGATTTGTGACGGGTGGCCGCAAAATTCGTACCAAAACTGCTCATTTTCGACCAACATTTCTAATGAGATGTTGGACTCTGTCCGCGACGACCCAAATTTGCTCCATAGGGTCATAACTGGTGACGAATCGTGAGTTTATGGTTATGATGTGGAAACCAAAGCTCAATCATCTCAATGAAAGCTGCCGCACGAGCCAAGACCGAAAAAAGCGCGCCAAGTTCGGTCGAATGTAAAAGGTTTGCTTACCGTTTTCTTCGATTGCAGGGGTGTTGTGCATCATGAGTTCTTGCCACAGGGTAAAACGGTCAATAAGGAATATTACCTGCAAGTTATGCGTAATTTGCTCTAAGCAATCCGCCAGAAACGCCCGGGTTTGTGGAGGAACAAAAATTGTCTCTTGCAACACGATAACTTTTTGACCAAAAACAACACACTAATGATGCCATAGCCACCGTATTCCCCTGGTCTGACTCCCTGTGACTTTTTCTTGTTCCCGAAACTGAAGAGGCCCATAAAAGGACGATGCTACGCTACGACTGACGAGCTAAAGACGGCATTAAAGGACGAGCAGCACGGGATAGAAAAAAATAGTTTTTTGAAGTGCTTCGAAGATTGGAAAAAACGTTGGCACAAGTGCATAATATCTCATGGGTATTACTTTGAGGGGGACAAAATAGATATCTATATATATAAAAAGAAGTTACATTTCCTTGGTAATCTTATAACTCAAGAACGGGCTCACCTATCCAAACCAAATTTTTAGGCTTTGTTTGAACTATTGAGTAGATGGTTTGTGTTTTAAAATTTTAAGAATCGGATACCAGGGTCTCGAGAAATAGGCCAAAACGTGAACCCGGGTAACCCTAGGATGTGTTTGTACAATATGGGTAGCATATGGAAGCTGTTGATGATTCTATAGTATAGAGTATTTTTGATGTCGATCCGTGACTAGGGTCTCGAGATATCGCCCAAAATGTGGACCCCGATAACTTAAGGATGTGTTCGTACAATATGGGTAGCAAATGGGAACTGTTGATGATTTCTATAGTATTTTTTCATACCGTTCCGTGACTAGGGTCTCGAGATATAATCCAAAACGTGGACCCGGGTAACCCTAGGATGTGTTTGTACAATATGGGTAGCAAATGGAAGCTGTTGATGATTCTATAGTAAAGAGTATTTTTGATACCGCTCCGTGACTAGGGTCTCGAGATATCGCCCAAAATGTGGACCCCTATAACTTAAGGATGTGTTCGTACAATATGGGTAGCAAATGGGAGCTGTTGATGATTTCTATATTATAGAGTATTTTTCATACCGTTCCGTGACAAGGGTCTCGAGATATAATCCAAAACGTGGACCCGGGTAACTCTAGGATGTGTTTGTACAATATGGGTAGCAAATGGAAGCTGCTGATGATTCTATAGTATAGAGTATTTTTGATGCCGCTCCGTGACTAGGATCTCGAGATATCGCCCAAAATGTGGACCACGATAACTTAAGGATGTGTTCGTACAATATGGGTAGCAAATGGAAGCTGTTGATGATTTCTATAGTATAGAGTATTTTTCATACCGTTCCGTGACTAGGGTCTCGAGATATAATCCAAAACGTGGACCCGGGTAACCCTAGGATGTATTTGTACAATATGGGTAGCAAATGGAAGCTGCTGATGATTCTATAGTATAGAGTATTTTTGATGCCGCTCCGTGACTAGGATCTCGAGATATCGCCCAAAATGTGGACCACGATAACTTAAGGATGTGTTCGTACAATATGGGTAGCAAATGGAAGCTGTTGATGATTTCTATAGTATAGAGTATTTTTCATACCGTTCCGTGACTAGGGTCTCGAGATATAATCCAAAACGTGGACCCGGGTAACCCTAGGATGTATTTGTACAATATGGGTAGCAAATGGAAGCTGCTGATGATTCTATAGTATAGAGTATTTTTAATGCCCCTCCGTAACCAGAGTCTCGAGATATAGACCAAAACGCGGACCTGGATAACTTAAGGATGTGTTTGAACCACATGAGTATCCATTTCGGCAAAAATGTAAAGCACTTATGGATTTAATTGGGAAATTATATGTATTTGGGGAGGTGCGTTGCTATATGTACTCCATCGAATGGCAGAAAAGGGGGTGCAGCCGTTCCTGAGTTATGATATTTTATGTGAGTAATGGTTTCCTCTCATACGAAATGCCTGTATAGGAAAAACAATAACAAATACACAGCAGCTTATGAGCGTTTCTGTTGTACTGTTGTGGTTGTAAGTGTATTATGTTAATATTAATTTTGGGCGAAAATATAATAAAAACTGGAGCATTCAAGGAACTGGAAAAACATTTTTAACTTTATTTATTTTAGCATAATTTATTTAGCGTAAAAAATTGAAATGGAAATTAAAGAATCAAAGCTTAATTACAAGTTTTTATCGGCTCTTTCACCTTACCTGTATATAGGTGACCACCACAATCAAATTTTAAAAAAGTACAGAAAAGGCTATTGTGACATCTTTAGAAAGTATGTTGAATGAAAAAAATCAACTAATTCAACTGTTTAAACATTTTACGAGTTCTATAAAGAAAACTTAATATGAAAAATTTCTTGCGATATAAAAAAAACATTTTATGTATGGTGGTGCGAAGCCCACTGGGAAATGCTAGTTAATGAATAAAAAAATAATTTTTGAAAAAATACAAAATTCGCAATACTTTTTGAACACACCTCGTATATGTCAGTATGTCACTTTATGTGCAGCACTAGAAGTGCCCAATTCCAGAAATATAAATATCAACCTTCGTATCAATGCTCAACTCGTTTCGGTGTCTTTCAATTTCGAGTTTTTTCATGTCGAACATTTTTTTAAATGAGGAGATAACATATGAACATGCATACATACATACATATAGTAAGTTCGATATTTTTACATTTAATTGTGAATTATTTAACACACATCGCTTGCTTTTAAAATTGTTAAACCAATAAATGTCGTGTGGTAAATGATCGTTCTAATGTCGGCATTAAAATGAATCTATTAATTTTTGCGCATTACAATTAATACAATTTTACTAAGAATATGATAAAATCTCACGAGAAAATATGGATCATGCAAATAATATTATATATCCCATATTAGCACTAAATATTTGTGCATTAACAGTGTTACCGATTAATTATCTTTTCATGAACCGCTGAGTTACTGATGTGTCCTACCAAATAACAACCAACTTCATGCGTATCCTCTAAGCGTCGGCGCAGTATCAAAACGTCCACACACATTGGATTGACGGCCGAAAAGGAGAGAATTGCAGGCAAACCAATTTGCCAACTGTCATTTCAAGATTGTCATTTTCAGAAGATAGAGCTCGTCCTTGCCGTGTCACATCGTATACATCAAAAATTGGACGTTCCAATAAGCCCAATAAGAGGGAAATAAATTTCAAAATGTTATTAAATTGAATCAAAAGAGTTGCGATAATATTTACTGTTAACAGGAAGTAATAAAGGAAGCGGATGTAACTAACGGAATTACAAATTGTTATTATACACACTGCGCTAAGCCATGCAAATGTGGATATCCACCAGGAGCAAATGGTTCAAATAATACTGGCGTATTAGCAAGTCATACACAAGTTAAATAAGTACACTGCATTGGTCAAGGCGAAATAGCGGTGGGGAAGCTGGCTGGAAATTAAAATAAGCGAAAATTTAAGATTTTTATGATTTTTATGGAAGAAAAAGAGCTCAGATCAGCTGAGTCAGCGGGTATGTTTTGGCTGTTGTTGTTGGTCACAATGTCGCGTCAGTGAAAAACCTTGATGACTATAAACGAAAAAATCTACCCAAGTTATTGTGCGTATTGGTTGGCGGTGGCGGCGTCGACAAGGCGACTGTGCATATACATGCGTGCTATTGTATTGGTGAACGTTTGTATCGTATAAAATTTTGTTTGTGGCATTTGTGTTAGATGCGAAAGTGTAGAAGTTGAAGTGGAATCAAAGGCCGGCCAAACGCAAATTGTGAGTGTATGCGTGAAAAGGTACAAAGTGAGATGTGAGATATTACATAAAATGCTAATAAAAGTGCAGAAAATCACATACATACATACATGCAATTCATAAAAAGTATAATATGTGAGAAATAAAGAAAAATATTTGAAGAATGGAATACAATCTGATATGTTTGGAGTTATGTCAAGAAGGCAATGCACTACGAATTTAAGAACTAATTCTAATTGAACGCGAAAACGCAATGTTGCCAACATCTTGTGTGTGAAAAAAAAACTAGGCGAGTGAAAAATAAATATTAACGACAGCAAGTCTTTGGAAACGTGTAAAGGCGAAAATGTCAGTAATGTCAAATATGGAACAGGTGAGATAAATTAAGATTGTAGGAACGCATAATAAATAAAATATATATGTAAATGTATGTATAAATAATTTTTTTTATTTATTGAAAAGAGTAATAATTATAAATAATTATTCCACTTAAAGGGTAAGAAAACAAGGCTGCTAAGGCCTTCGGCTATTGTTTTAAATGGTTAATAATATAGATAAAGAAGAAAAAGGAAATATTTATATTATACTAAGTTTACTAGATGCTAGCTGCACGATTATAATATATTATACCTATACTGGAGAAAAGATGAAGATAGTACAATCGAGGAATGTGGATGTAACCACTACTATATATACCAGATAACTTAGAAGCATATAAAGTTAAATTTTTAATTTACAGCGAGAAAAGAATTGATTTATGATACTAATATTATAGTCCGATGTCTGCTTCAGAAGTTCAGATGGTTTGATAGTTTTAAACAACGATGATCTAATATTTTGGATTCCTGAACATATATCCATGAAGTGAGATACGGTGAACTCGCTGAATCCACAAAACGGGCACGAGGGTTTCGGCAAACCATTTAGCAGATACGAGGGGGTTGAAATTGTATGGCCAATTCTCAGACGAATAACGGTCTTAATATTCCGGCATAATGAATTTGACGGGTAATGGTTTTTCGATCTCGAGAGATTGAAGGATTTGTAGTGATGTTGGTACTGGTTCCATTTGCTCAGGAAACTTTCATAATGGGTACGCCTTACCAGTTTTTTTATATGTACCTTCTGGAAGAGTGTATTCGAACATGTATAGGGTGGGCCATATAGCGTTTGCTTTTTGAACCACCAATTTTTTTGAGAATGGTAACACAAATGACATGTCAAATGTGTTCATAATTTACTTAAAGGTTTGACATTTACGAAATGGGACGCTATACGCTTGAACAAAATTGGGAAATATTGAAAACCTATTTCCAAAGTGGTGAGTCTTCTTCTTCGTTTCTGATTTTCACATCGGTGGCTACGTCTATAAGCAAAATTGTCGGATATGGGGCTCAGAAAATTCACACGTTACTGTAGAGAAGCAAATGCATCCACAAGGAGTCACTGTTTGGTGCGGTTTTTGGTCTGGCGGCATCATCGGGCCATTTTTTTCGAAAATGAGCGAGGAGCCGCGGTTACAGTAAATGGCGAGCGTTACCGTGACATGCTCAACGAGTTGTTTCCAAAAATTGAAGAGGATGACATGGACGACATTTAGTTTCAACAGGACGGTGCAACTTATCACATTGCCAAAGTTACACTCGAACTTTTGGCTACCGTTTTTAAAAACCGAATAATCAGCTGAAATTTCGATATGAATTGGCCGCCTCGGAGCTGTGATTTAAGCCCGTTGGACTATTTTTTGTGGGGAGCCGTTAAGGACAAATGCTATGCGAACCATCCAGAGACGATTGATGCTTTAAAACACGAAATCGAAGTTGCCATTCATGGAATTGGAGCCCAAACAATCGAAAATGTGCTTAAAAATTGTGTTGTTCGAATGGCCTACTGTAAAGCCAGTCGTGGCAGTCATTTGAACGATATTATTTTTCATTCATAAATGACAATCTTCAAAATAAAAAAAAAAGTTTGAAAAAATATTGATTAGTTTTTTTTTATAGCCGATTCAAAACGCAAATTTTACATGACCCACCCTATAATTACAAGCAATGATGATTTGAGATTCTACCATGGCCGGAGACCATTAACAACACTGACATCATTGCAAGCAGAATTTCGAAGACTGTCGATGAATTGTTTGGAAACTCTTGATCAACAAATGATTCAATTTATACAACAAAGAGAAGGATTGCCGATATACTCCTTTTATTGTCAATGCTACTGACGTATTGAATGCAGTTATGGAAAAATGCAATGTGGTAGGTTTTCATCACACTTGGTTGCGTGAAGACGAGGAAATCAGTTTACTGAATTTTAATTGCCTCATTCAGAGTAAAAGAAGTAATGTTCGAACCGAAGGAGTCGCTATCTATCTAAAAACAAAAATGATACCGTGCATGTCCTCACACCACACTTAAGATTTACCGCTGTACAGTCAACATCAAATGCAACTATAGCAGAAGATGTCGGTGATATTTGTATTTCTGTGTGCCGTGCAATAAATGGTCAAAACATAGTAATTGTGGGTGTACTCCGAATTTACATATCAACGACATTATCGCATTTTTACATGGTTTGTTATTAAGATACACTCGTGATTGTGCTCAACTTCTTCCTCCACGCGACGATCTGAAACCTCTCATATATATTAAGTCAATAGTCAAGAGTCAAGAACATATATATCCTATTTTAGTTACCTTAAACTGACTGTATCCACTGCTGCTATTGCACAATCAATACAAAATGTACAGGCTATTGAAGCACCGACTAATGTACGAATTTCAGAAATAAATGAATAATAACATTATCCATTATTATTGTATGTAATTTTATAAAAAATCATTTCAATCCTCATTAAAATATTTAATTTAAGAAGTTTCACATCAAATAAGCCCACATAGTGCGGCTGGCCTTTTTTATATTTCCGATCATGCCCCTCATCTCTTCTGCTTCGAACGTCTCTGGCTGCTCGTGGCTCCGGTTAACAACAATGGTGATGACAACGACAGTAGCAATTGCATCTAGCAACAATTACAATTTTATTAGCGTTGCTATGTCGGTTTTCTCTTATTGCACTTCCATTCGTGTCTGTTCTGCTTCCGCCGTGGGGCTGGTTTTCTCCCACACCTTGAGTCGACCAGTGGATGTTTTCATTAAGGGAGTTTAAATTTAACCACAATACTCAGTGGTTGAAAATTGTTTCGTAAATGTGTATTAAAGTGCCTACTCACTGACTACTGGGGTTTAACTTAAGAAATCAGTAATCTCCAATTAAATATTTTGAAAAAAATCTGAAACTTTCAAGATAAATATTTCTAATGCAACAAATTTAAATTCCACATTAACATTAATAATAAGCAAAGCAAAAACAAAAAAAATCATTTTTTAATGAAAACAAATTAAACTCATATCAAAATGGAATAGTAATTTACAAGTGGCTATAGGCATAGGTATCAGAGTCTTATCCAGTTGGATATCAAGAGTTGTACCAATTCGAGGGAGTTCAGCTGCTTTGCAGTTTCCTGCTACATTCCAAATTAAGCTCAAATCAAAATGGAACATATAAAGACATTTACTCGCAAGACATTTTTTTCCATCGTGGGAGTATGAGCCTTCATTGATATAAAGGTGAAATTCCTACTAAATCTAAATTTATTATGAATTTTGTGCATATGCATCCAGTAATGCGACCGCAAAAAAAAAAAAAAAATATATATATATAATAATTCGAGTAATTTGAGCGATATTTTTCTTTTGATCTTCTTACGACGACTGCCTTCTCTTATTGGACATGCTGTCAAAGTATTTGGGTGCAAGAATAATTTCCTTTTAATGGCCGGGTTTGAGATGCCTGTCGTTTTGGACGTTGGAGACACACCACGGGCAATTTGTTAACATCGAAAGTATTTTAGATTGAAATCTCTGTAGTATAAGTGCAACGGATCAAAAAATAAAATACTGAAAACAAAAATTAAAAAAAAAAAAAAAAATCTTTTTTCATTTCCGTTTTACATGCTTTTAAAGAAACACCCAAAATAACACCATTTCAAATGACACGAAGACCTTAAGGTGCTCAAGGTGTGCATCGGAAATTTCTTTACCAGAGCATGTTCGAAATGTGCGGTCTGAGGGGGGCAAAGGGAGGGTGGGGGGTTTGCAGGGTTCCCCCCCAGACGAAGTTTTAAAAAAATTGTTTGACATGAATCGATATGAAAAAAATAGGCATTTCTGAAAAAGTCTGTTTGACTTCACGATAAAAATTTTTATCCTTGACTTCCGTTGTGTTATAATCACGAGTTAATCCACATAAAAATGTAATTTTAATTAGATTATATAAATCTGTATTGCTGAAAGTCCCGAAAAATATTTAATTTCGATCAACACAGCTTGATTGAATTGTTTTCTAGTATTGCTCCCAATCATAATATACGTATATAAGATACACATGTTGTATTCCCATCATCTGCACAGAGAAGAAAAAATTATGCAAAATCTCATTGTTTATAATTACTTTAAGAAATGACACAATGTAACGCTTATTGTAAAATTTTTTGTAAACGGGCCTGGGCAAAGCTATCTGTTTTTACGACGCTTATCCTCTGCGAATACTGATGCTTTTCTAATCCCGTTTTGTTGTATTTTTTATTTACACAAATTTTTTCGCAATGCCACAGTCTGGTGTTAGAGAGGCAAATTTTCAATTCAATAAGAACAAGATCTATACAAAAACCCTTAAATACCTGAGTCTTATTGAATTTCTGTTCACATTACCCCGTTACTTTGTAATGTTGCAAGAAACAACCGCTTTATGTAATTTCCCAAATCAAAATTGGCCGAACGTGAGGTTTAAAGCACACAGAGAGGTTTTAAAGTTTTACAGAGGACGAGTTATGCATACTATTGCATCAATCCAGTGGTGTAGAAGAGACTAGTGAATAAATGAATGTTACTGGTTTCTTACGGTGGTATTCTTCAGTATTGCATAATAATTTTCGCAATGACACGCTTAGACCTGTCGTAGATCCATTGTGATACAACTGAAACGTATCCCTATCCACTATGGGTTACTTTTTAAAACATTCAGTAGCTTTTATAAACGGCCAAAGCTTCGTGAGTTTAAGATGCGTTACTTCTGTTAAGGATGCAGCACCGAGAGTGTGAAGCCTCCTTCTGGCTAATCCTTCACGCTCACAGAGGAGGTGCCTGATTGTCTCCTCTTCTTCTGCGTTAAGACAGCTTCTACAAAAATCGTAGTACGGGGTCCGAACCTTCTGGCGTGGTTAGCTCGCATGTAGTGAGTTGTGTTTACCATGTTGATTGCTTCCCTATCCATAAGTAGTTTACAAGTGGCCATATGCTTATGTATCAGAGTTTTATCCAATTGGATATCAACAGTTGTACCAATTCGAGCTTTGCAGTTTCCTGCTACGTTCCTGTGACCTGGCACCCAAATAAGGAGTACTTTGTAGTATTGAAAGACGTAATTTAGAACTTTAAAACGCGTTTTAAATTCTAGCCCTTTTAAGCTGCTTGACTATCTGAGTAAATGAAGACTTCATTTGTGGATAATACTCTCGTTTTTATCGCCGTAAGTTCCTCTTCTATGGAATACAATGCAACGATCAGGTATGCAAAATGACTGGGTAACCACAAGTTTATCAGTGTAAACACCGCCAACTACTTTGTTAAAAATTATAGAATGTTAAGTTTTTGTACACTAAATTTAGAAATTTTTACTTCAACTCTAGTGCTCTCAAGCTTTTGCGCGAGGCTGTAAATTTTTTATTATTTATTATCGAGGCCAGAGGGGACAATTTTGAATAAATAAACTCGAAGTTATAAGAACAAAGCGCCTATCGTTTCTATTTTAGCTCAGTCATGTTTATTTTGGACTTCACCTTGTATTTTTATGCTGGCTAGTGGGACAAGTGATTTTCGAAGCTGGGCACTACTTTTGCCATATGGTATTCAGAGATAAAGTATTTCTAAATAAAAACTTTCTCAACAGTTTGGCTGCCTTCAGTGGTTAAGAAATGACGAAACACTTATTTTTTGATTTCAGATGCATTTTAACTCAATTAAACACTTCAAACCTGCCCACAATACCAGCCATTTCTGAGTAGTTTATTGCGAAAGAAAAATAAGTGAGAAGCATAGTTCGCGGAAAAATAAAACGACGGTATATAAACACAACCCGCATCCAATTGCATGGAAAACGGCGTAATCAAGTAGAAGAAAGGGGAAGAAAACAGAATGAAGCTTATCTTAATTTGCAAATAATAATATCCTTTGCGACATCCAATGCTGCATGTTGGTGCTATGGTTGCAGGAGGTGGTTGCTGCCTGGGTGGGTGCACTGTGGGTGCACTGTTCGCTTGTTTTCTGTTTTCATTCGCCCTCCAGCAGCTGCATTAACAATGGACGAATATGATTGTGAGCTTGTTGCCACTGCCGTTTACTGTGTTCAGTAGTTCCAACAATACTTGCATACATGCATATGTATGTGGGTATGCATGCACACGAATACATAGACATTTACATGCACTTTGCTCAGCGCTGTTATGACCAGCATTGTTGTGCTTTGTTGTTGCTCTTTGTTAAGCATTTATCACAAGAAATTAACAGAAAGTTTTTATAAAAGGAAGTGAAGCCATCTGTAGGCGCATATATACGACAATAGAAATTAGAAAAAATTAAAATGCATCTAACGAAGCTTTAGAACACAAACAGATTTCTGTCAAGACTGATAGAAAAAAAGAATACGCCATTCCAGGCCTTGACATTAGCAAAGAAAATAAACAAACGAAGAGAAGAGGAAGAGTAAGGGAGAGCAAGTGGAAAGCAAAGAAAAAAATTGCATTTTGAGGCTTTATTTTTATTTCTGCTTCCATAATTTTTTATTTTTATTTCTGCTTCCACTTCATTTTGATTACTTTGTTTTCTTTAAAGTCACAATATTTACTGGTTGATTCACAAACATGTAACTTTGTGCACAAAAGCTTGGTAATTTTCGTTACCGACGTCATTCAAATTGTGAAATTCGATAAAAGTAGCGACTTGAAGATGGTGTCACCTTCGAATTCTCCTGCATAAATTGCGATCACCATATAAAAATATGTGACATATTCTGTGCGCGATAAAATTGTCGGCTGTGCGCGATAAATTTGTCGGCGTTTGATAGATGGCAGCACACGATCCTGTTGACATTTATGATTTCGAGGTTGGAAAAAGCTTCGATTATTTAGGAATCAGCATTAACACCGATAACAATGACAGCCTTGAAATCCAACGTAGAATCTCTCTTGCCAACAGGTGCTACTTTGGTCTAAGTAGGCAATTGAGTAGTAAAGTGCTCTTTCGACGAAGAAAACTAACCCTCTACAAGACTCTCATCATGCCCGTCCTAACGAATGGCGCAGAAGCTTGGACGATGACAACATCCGATGAAGCTTAGAGTATTTACGAGGAATATTCTGCGGAAGATTTTCGGACCTTTGTACGTTAGCAACAATGAGTATCGCACGCAATATAACCATGAGTTGTATGAACTTTACACGACATAGACATAGGGCAGCCAATGTGGGTCATGTCGCCCGAATGGATACAAACACTCCGGCTCTGAAAGTATTCGATGCGGTACCAGCTGGTGGTAGCAGAAGAAGTAGCTATCGCGCCAATCAAAAAGAAGAAGAATTTCTTTCAAGCTAACCATCGATAATTGCCCCAGTATTCTATGTCGTCGAACACCCAGACTTGGGCACTCACACCGATAGTGAACGATTGTTTCCTTAGACATTTCTTGATGCAACTTCTACAACTATCGGGCTCTTCCTGGCATGGTCTCCCAGAGGCTAGTGGCCGGTTAGTGTTGACGTAATTCTGAATTTGTCTGCTCGTAGCTTTCTTAACAACTTGTCAGTTGTGAATTTGTTGAAATTGTTAAACCATCTGCCAATGGCAATTTCTAGAATAATGAGAGCATGCCCCTTTTGCGCACGCCTTGGGGCTAGCCTATTTCTACCGCTTCAGATTCGTTGCAGGATGCCCCCTGTCTTGCCAGTTCATCAGCTTTCTCATTTTCTTCTGTGTTCCTATGTACACGAGGTCAATTTTCGTTCTGTGTAAACGTGAGGTGAAAAAAGTGTTCACACTTTTTACTCCATCCTTTCACAAACTTTTTTATTTTGCGACTTTTGTTTGTGTCATGATGAAAGTGTTACGTTTCCACTGTAGCCTTGAAACTTTTGTAAGTGGGATATTCAAATTTCTATTGACATTTGTATTGAAGCTAGAGTATCTACATTTGAAGAAAATATGCCGGAAATATATTTGCTTAGTTTGGAGCAAAGAGTTTGTGATGAGGAAAGGTAAGCTAACGATTTTGAGTAAATTTAATGCTATTTGGAAATAACTTAATATTTAAAAGGAATTTGTTGAGAGTGCTGAGACGCGCACTTCGCAATGGACAAAATCCACCAAAGATGAGGTTTGAGGAACCTGAAGTTCATGTGAGTCCCCCTTTTTTTTGTTTCTTTTTGTCGGGACATCTAGCAAGTGCAGCACTCAGACATTAATTAAGTTCATTGTACTACACTTGAACTAACCTTTTAACTTTCTTTGAATCTACCCGATCTCCGAAGAAATTTGAGTAGATCTTGTGGTGCCAAGGAGCCAAGGTGGTCGCTTCTTAACACATCAGTGCCAAAGACCTCAAACCTGATTCGAGCGAAGGCGGGGTAGAGTGCACTGTCTGAGATGCCTACCTTTTCTGTATGCTTCGCTTACAGAAAGTTGCCCGTCATCAGTCCAACCAGCTGTCGGCACTCCCTTCCGCTTAATGACAGGAGGGTTTGCGACAGTCGATCGGACATGATAGGTAACATCAGTTTAGTTCATCTGCCGCCTCTCTCAGCCTGCCAAGCTCGCTTGTGGGTTAAAGGAACCCATTTGCTAGCCGTGGTTTTGATGGTTGCAGAAGGGAGTGGCAAGACGGGATCCGGGCCAAGAAAGTTGGCCTCAGAGCCCATCCTAGCTAAAGAGTCAGAGGTCTCGTTATCCACGATACCCACCTGTCCCGGGAGCCATGTTAGCATCAGGCCGACATCTACCGACATAGTTCAGCCTGGATTTACAGGACTCGACTACCTCTGATATGGTTGGGGAGCTGTCTAAGGCCATAAGCGCAGCTTGGCTGTCGCTACAGGCACATAGAGATCTGCCTCTCCATCGGTTTTCCACAACAAAGTTCATCGCTTCTTGAACTGCATACACCTCCGCTTGAAACACAGATGCATGCATTCCAAGAGCAAAGTGCAGTTTTGCCCTGCTGGATTCCACGTAGACCCCAAAGACGGAGCCATGCTCGGTCCTGGAGCCATACGTGAAAATGCGAAAACAATGTTTGCCGAGCTCATTTTCAGAGTTTGATCACAACTGAGCCTCTGGCAGCACTACACTCTATCTCTTTTCAAGTACCGACTCTTGATGGCATGGAGTCAAGGGGCATGGAGATAATCGTTGGATCGAAGTCTATGCCTTCTCTGTTTTCCAATGCCGGACAGGGGCCGCACCAGTTCCCATTGTGTTTCAGCTTGCAGATGGCCTTTGTGGAGACCCGTAAATGAAAGCGGCGTCTAGACACCTTATAAGTAATAACACCTGTCACCGTGTATGTATGTATGTATGTATTGAGAGTAGGATTCGGGGTATTCGTTGTCAGACGGTAGCGTAGCAAACACACGAAATAAAGAGACGAGCGTTCAAAATTGGAATGTGTATTAATTATCAGATAGGTAGGTTGTTACATTGGCGACGAGGATGGGATCCTCTACAATAAAGGTATATGTAAAACATTAAAACCAATAACTCTTCCTTCTTTTAGATAGTTAATGGAAAAAAAAGAATCCACGTGGTAAAAATTGTATTTTTCGATAACGCGAATACCATTGCATCAGCCATTTTGTTTGGTGTGCAAACGAAAAGCAAGGAGAGTGACGCAATAGAAAAGGAAAAATCGGAAAGATTATTAGAAAATCGGCCATTCAATTGGTAAATGTCATTCCATTAAATTGGAAATAATGGTATGCAAAGATTTAATTTAAAACTTTACATTTTGTTGTAGATAATTCAGTGCGTCCATTAGATTGGTCCTGGAAGGTGGCGCTCTGGTAGAAGGAGCAAGGGGCAGTCCATTCAATTGGTCGCATTAATAACAAGGGCGCAGTTAGTTAAACTGTGAACCAAATTTGATCGGAAAATCAGGTGAGGATTTTGGTGCAAGGGAATTAAAAAAAAAAATTTCTCAATCAGTTATTATTTCCTAGGCGATATGACAACTGAAATGAGACCATTCCTTTGCGATAGCATCGACAAGTCGCTATTACGAAGTGAGTGGGAAAAATGGCTAAGGTCCTTCACTTTGTACCTTCAATCAGAAGATATAAAAGACGCGGTTAGACAAAAAAGCAAACTCCTTCATTTAGGTGGACCTCAACTGCAGGAAGTTATTTTCAATACTCCTGGCGCTCTGGTAGAAGCTGACGCTGAAAATAAGGTTGATGTGTTCAAGGTTTTGGTCGAAAAGTTGAACAATTACTTTACACCAAAGCGAAATTCAACGTTCGAGCGGCATCTGTTTAGAAGCATTGCGCCATTGGAAGGAGAACCATTTAACAAATTTTTATTGCGTTTGAGACACCAATCCTCTAAATGTTGTTTTGGTGAAACCAAAAGTGAAATCGAAGACATTGCTTTGAAGGACAAAATTATTGATTCTTGGGCTAGCGTAGATTTGAGGAAACGTCTCCTTGAAAAGGAGCAAAGCTTAAATGAAATTATTGAGACGTGCCAGATTAATGAACAAATCCAAAGGCAATCGCAAAGCATGATTTCTAAGCAGGATAGTGAAGTGGTTAATAAAGTATATTCAACTATGCAAAAGGGTAGACGAGGTGGTGGTGAGTGTTCCAGATGCGGTCAACTTGGTCATGTGAGTTTTGACACAAACTGCCCGGCAAAGAAATCGAAATGTAACAAATGTGGGTTAGCGGGGCACTATGCTCGGAAATGCAAAACTAAAGGCTTAAAGCGGAAATATGAAGAAGCGGGGTCGGGTACCTCAAAACAAAGGAAGTTTCAACCATCAAAGGTAAGGTGTGTTGGGAAACTCGAAGACGATTTTTCAGACAACTCAGGTGAATATGATTGTCTTCAGGTAGAAACTTCTACGTTAATGAATGAGTTTATAAAATGCAACATCGGGGGGCACGAAGTCACTATGATTATAGACTCGGGCTCGCGGTTTAATTTGTTAAGTCAACAAGCCTGGGACGAATTGGAAAGTAGCAAAGCGGTTAGGTGGAACATTCGCACTGAAACTGTAAATCAATTTAAAGCATACGCGGCCAATCAGCTTTTGGAAGTTCTGTATGTTTTTGAGGCACCAGTGGGGGTCAGGAAACAATCAGAAAAGATCGCCACTTTCTACGTTATTAAAGATGGCAAGCAATCTTTGCTTGGTCGCGATACTGCCATCCAGCTTAAAGTATTACAATTGGGTCTGGGGGTGAACAACGTTGAGATGATGCAGCCGTTTCCTAAAATTTCAAATGTGAAAATCAAATTGTCGGTGGATCCGGCCATAAAACCGGTTAAGCAACCAGTACGTCGTATCCCAATTGCACTTGAGAGAAAGGTCGAAGACAAGTTAAACGAAGCACTAGCCAAAGACATTATCGAGCCGGTTACGGGGCCATGCGGTTGGGTTTCACCAATTGTTGCTGTTTTCAAAGAGGGTGGAGAAATACGCCTATGTGTGGATATGCGTAGGGCTAATCAGGCAGTCTTGCGCGAAAACTACCCACTCCCAACGTTCGATAGCATCATGACAAAGTTAAAGGAAGCCAAGTTCTTTTCTCGCCTAGACCTCAAATGGGCTTATCATCAATTGGAGCTTGAGGAATCAAGTCGTGAGATTACCACTTTCATAACCCACAAGGGATTATTTCGGTACAAGAGACTTATGTTTGGCATTAGCTCTGCTCCGGAGATTTTTCAACGCGTTTTGGAGGAGTTATTATCAACATGCAGAAATTGTTTAAATTACATTGATGACGTGATTATATATGGAAGCACTAAAGAAGAGCACGATTCATGTGTAAAAACGGTACTTGAGGTATGCAGAAAAAATAATATATTACTTAATCATGAGAAATGCGTATGGGGTGTGACAAAGCTCAAGTTTTTGGGGCACATACTATCGGATGCTGGCATACTTCCCGATCCAGACAAAATAAAAACGATTCTTGATTTTAGGGCACCACAAACAAAAGAAGAAACCAGGAGTTTTCTGGGGTTAGTTACCTACGTATCGAAATTCATCCCAGACGTGGCTGATATAACAGACCCTTTGAGGAGCTTACTAAAGTTAAATTCTAAGTTTGAGTGGGGTGCCCCACAACAAAAAGGGTTCGAAAAACTGAAACAGCTCTTATCGACCATACCAAGTTTAGCGTACTTTAACCAACAAAATCGGACTAGAGTAATTGCAGACGCTAGTCCAGTAGCCCTTGGCGCCGTTCTTATTCAATTCGACTCTAACAACGAAGTACACATAATTTCGTTCGCCAGTAAAAGCCTTTCGGATGTTGAGAAAAGGTATTCCCAAACTGAGAAGGAAAGTTTGGCACTGGTTTGGGCTGTAGAAAGGTTTTACTTTTACTTAATTGGGTTGGAGTTTGAATTGGTAACGGACCATAAGCCGCTTGAAGCGATATTTAAACCAATGTCTAAACCACCGGCTAGGATTGAACGGTGGCTGCTTAGGCTTCAATCATATAAATTTAAAGTAATTTACCGTCCGGGGAAAGAAAATATTGCGGATTCAATTTCGAGATTATGTAAAATCGAGAACACCAAATGTTTCGATGCAAACGGGGAGCAATCCATTTTTCATATAGTTTCTTGTTCAATACCTTCGGCCGTAACCATCACCGAAATTTCCGGAAAAAGTTCTCGAGAGAAAGAAATTACTGACGCTATTGAATTTGTTAAGAGTGATTCTTGGCCACGCGATGGTCAGAATAAATACTATCCATTTCGTCATGAGCTGTCAACAGTAGGCGACATCATCTTGCGCGGAACTCGCATTGTAATACCAACACTGTTACGAAAGAAAATTTTAGACCTAGCACACGAAGGACACCCGGGAGAGTCCGCCATGAAGCGAAGGGTTAGAGCAAAAGTTTGGTGGCCTCTTATCGATAGAGACGTAGAAGCTTATGTAAAAAGCTGTCGCGATTGTTTGATAGTATCCAGGCCTAATAACCCAGCACCCATGCAAAGGCATACTTTTCCTAATGGTCCCTGGCAATGTGTGGCCACCGATTTATTAGGACCTTTACCTAACAATGAATACGTTCTGGTACTAATCGATTACTATTCTCGATATCAAGAAATCAAGTTTTTGAGAAGCATTACATCCGAAGCAATAATTAAGGTGTTCAACGAAATCTTTTGCCGCCTGGGTATACCTAGATCTATTAGGGCAGATAATGGCAGGCAATTTGTGAGTAATGAGTTTCGAGAGTACTGCAAAGATAATGGCATAACCCTAATCACCACGCCCCCTTATTGGCCTCAGGCAAATGGGGAGGTCGAAAACATGAACAGATCTTTAGTAAAGCGACTGAAAATCGCTCATGCCAACAAAACAAACT
This sequence comes from Anastrepha fraterculus, assembly GCA_037575425.1. Classification (NCBI taxonomy): domain Eukaryota; kingdom Metazoa; phylum Arthropoda; class Insecta; order Diptera; family Tephritidae; genus Anastrepha; species Anastrepha fraterculus. Next base: position 1,078,919 of record JAYXIM010015486.1, on the reverse strand, counting down.
ATAAAGAGGCAATTCAGAAGTTCATACTAATGTACAATGTCACTCCACACAGCACCACAGGGACAGCTCCAACAGAACTCATGTACAATCGCGTTATTAGAGACAAAATACCTGGAATACATGACATAACGGATGATATGCTGGACTCGGCAGCTAGAGACCTCGACATAATGAACAAGCAAAAAGGGAAAGAGATAGGGGATATGGCAAGGAAAGCAAAGCCGTCCGATATAGCTCGGGGGGATAAAGTACTACTTCGAAATGTCGTTTTCTCACATAAGCTAACACCAACGTTTGACCCCACGGAGTATGAGGTCTTAGATCGGGATGGAAATGAAGTTACAGTGATGGGGAATGGGAAAAGAGTTCGCCGAAATATAAGCCATGTAAAAAAGCTGCCATATTGTACGTCACACAACCCCGACGATGTAACTACTACTTTTGAAAACACCGTTCCATCCACTGCCCCGGGAACATCTTTACATTCAGCTGCACCGACATCGGCGTCATCAAAGAACACATCTTCAGGAACCCCAAACCACCTCGCCACCCACCGACCCGGAATCGACGCCCCTGCTGAGGAATCCAAGTTGCGCTTGAAACTTTATAAGGAGGGAGGGATGTGGAGACCCGTAAATGAAAGCGGCGTCTAGACACCTTATAAGTAATAACACCTGTCACCGTGTATGTATGTATGTATGTATTGAGAGTAGGATTCGGGGTATTCGTTGTCAGACGGTAGCGTAGCAAACACACGAAATAAAGAGACGAGCGTTCAAAATTGGAATGTGTATTAATTATCAGATAGGTAGGTTGTTACAGCCTTCAAGGCCCCTCCTTGGATGAAAGCATGAAGTGCTAAAGTAGTCTGAAAAGCTCTTGTGCAATAGATGGTCACAGTGCGTTGTAGTCTCGATAAGGTCCTCTTGACTCCCACGAGAGAGAGTCTATTCATCCAGACCACTGATGCATAGGTGATAATAGGTCTTATCATAGCCGTGCAGATCCGTCCTATGGATAGGAGAAAGACTCCACGTTTTAGCAAAGACACCTTTGCACTGCCAGAAAGCTGTCAGTGCTTTGGATGTCTTTGTTTCAACGTATGACTTCCAAAGAAGTTTAATATTGAGGATTACTTCAAGATATTTGATTTTTTTGGATGGCTGGATTGTGACTCCTTTTTAGCTTAGGCAGAACGAGTCCATCAAGCTTCCTCCTTCTGGTAAAGAGGACAATACCAGTTTTGGTGGGGTTTGCTGATATCCCATTAGCACAGCACCAGGTGTCAATCATTTCCAGAGTTTTTTGTTTTTTTTTAGTCCCCTACAAATAATTCAAGTCGTGATATTTTGGACAGACAATTTTTGTAAATAGTAGAAGATGCTTTTACCAATAACATTCAATTATAAACTTTTTTCATATTCATTAATTTTTTTCTTTTCATTTTCAACAAAAACGTTTCTGCATAAGCTATATTTGCTTAAGGGGTTAGGGGTAGTCAGAATTTTCGAAAAATTGGACTTTTGTTTTTATATTTTCTTAAAGTATAATATCTTAAAAGTATTGCGTGAAAAGTTGAAGTGAATCTGACAAATACTTTTCGAGTTATTCAATAATTAACAAAGGGTGCTCGGGCCCTACATAAATCGATAGCAAATCTTTAAATGTGTTTTTCTAAAAACAATGTTTTTTGAACTGGTGATCACTGTAACTTAAAAACCGCTTGGTAGATTTCAATAGCATTTATATTGCTTTTGAAAAACATAAAAAACTCGTGCCTGATCGAAAGATTTTTTTTCAAAAATTTTTGAAACAATTAACGATTTTATTTAAACAATTAACTGCCGGTTTTTTTCTCGAAAATCTGAAAAAATATTTCCTGAGGCCGCCATATTGTTAATCTTCAAGAAAAAAACTACGATCAGGCACAAGATTATCTATTAATAAAACTAGTTTCTCTTGTCCGATTGATTTTAGATGAATCTCCAAGGACTTGTGATGATCAGCGCAAGTGACTTCTGGAGAAAGGGGCTCCACACAAACAGCGATAAGTTTTACAATTATTATTATTATTTATTATTTTTTTAACTTTTGCTAAAGTCAAGTCGAAACATGATGTTTTAATGCTATGTTTTTATTTTTGTAAAATAAAGCAATTGAATAGTAAACAAAATTTATTAAAATAAAATAAAATAATTTTTTCGGGCCTCCTGACTACCCCTAACCCCTTAATACTATTCTTTAAAGGTAATTCATTGTATCAAAATATTTAAGCTTTAAATAAAAATACTTTAAATAAGCTCTTTTTCTTTGCTGAGAAATATTACTCATTCATTCTAATTATACCCAGATGCATACAGTTGCTGTCAGCCAAAATGGTCTAGTGCTCCTTTTTACAATATTTACTATATTTTTCGCGTACAATTGTTTTTGTTAATTGTTTAAGTTAACATGTTAGTTGACACCAGAGTACTGAACCGGCTCAGTGTAAAACATTCATACGCTTCGTTTGAACAAAAAAACAGGCCTTTGCGTTCAAACGATCGAACTTGTTCAAATAAGTTATTGTCATTGTTTATTTCAGCTCAATCAAATCATGTGCTGCGTTTTAGCTCTCCGATGTTATCACCAATCGTGTTCATAGCAGCCGTTTCGGGTATTTGCTCGTTCGGCTATACATTCATTTTTTTGAGCAAGAATAAAAGGGCTATAGAGCCAAATGAGCCGGTTTGAACACGTATGATCCCGCATGAGTTTTTGCTTGTAACTAACGATAGCAAAGTAAAAGCAAAATTTTAAAGCAAAAACACTATATTTTCATATTTGTTTTTTTCTTAAAACTTATAATAAAATACGAAAGAAAATAATGTAAATAAGGAAACATTGCTGAAACCAACTAATCCTTTCAAATACGAAACGCAATTTACAGCGTACATTGTACGCCAACGCTCGAGTGCTCGAACATGTGCTATTTAGAATAATGACAATTACTTCTTTGAACAAGTTTGATCGTTTGAACGCAAAGGTCGATGCTAATTTCATTCAATGCTGCTTTTTGTTCAATGATTAGATTTGAGCCGAAGACATTAGATCATGCGTGTTGACTGAGCTGAACTACGCGTTCGCCTGCATGAGCTGACTGCACTTGACCAAATATTTTGGTTCAATTGACTGAATGTGAGCAAGAAATTTAGCGTATGAACAACTCAAGAAAACAGTGAGCCATGCAGGTCTCTGGTTGACACCCCCTTAATAAAACTTTTAAAATATCAGAAAAGCTATGATAGTTTTTGAAATAAATACAGAACTCAATTTACGTAATGAACAAAAAGTTAGAACAAAATGTGAATTCAAAAATCGAAAAAAGTCAGTTTAATTTAACAATTTAAAAATCTAGTGGGAAACATAAGGAGACCAAGAATGCGACTTCATATTGACTGTTATAAAAGTAGAGTTCATTCTACAACAATAACTTTGTGCAAGTTAAAAAACATCTCAAATTTTCATAATTTTTTTCAATTTTTGAAACAAAATTTTTAGAAACTTTTATAGCTACTCAATTAAACTCATACTTGCCTTCTCAATTTTTTCACACCCAGATTGTCAGTGAAAAGAAAATTTTATGTAATATGAAAATATTTTGTGCGTTTCTTTTAATTTTTCCCGGAACGCGAGTTGAAAGTGTAATGAAAACGGGGCAAAACGTTTAATTTCACAATTACACAGAACGAGAATCGACCTCCAGGTACTCAGATGTGAGTGATGTCTGTCGTGGATGTTAAGTTTTTCTTTGCATTGTCTGAAGATTTTTGAATTTCTTAATAGGTGACTTTAAGGCTTACACATAGATGACTGCTTGAATATTTGAAAAAAATACCTACTTCCGATAGTTCTTGTGGAAGGTTTCTAACTATCCTGGGAGCTTCCCTTATTTCGAGAACTTCTACTTGAAAAATACTATGTTTTACTACTCTATATTCTACAAGTATTAATAGGGATCCCTGCTTGCTATTAGCTATCTCCAACGGTACGGTCTAACGGAAAGACGGACGGAAGTGTAATGCAGAGATGGCGATGGTCTACCGCCTAGGACATGCAAATGTTGAATGTGTGTTGCGAAAGCATTGCGAGTACATTGGACTGGTACTACTGGTGCATACCAAGTGGTTGAAGATTAGTCAGCGTATGACTGGTCTCTGGTACCGGCGGGTTGTGTCACTTGCTGCATGCGCAAGTCTGTCGCTAAAACTTTTTGCAGGTATGCACTTTTCCACCTTTGCCAAGTTGCATGCACAAGTAAATAGGCATTCATGCATACTTAATGATATATGGTTGTGCGTGTCTATGTATGTATGTATAATGATGGAAAATGTTGCTTTTATGAATCCTTAACTTTGTAAAAAAAACAATACCATTTGTCATGTCTACGTTTCGTCTCCATGTTGCAATTATTCGCATTGTTTCTTTTTCGGTATGCTGGCGTGTGGATGTGCGTGTGTGCTTTCTGCAATATCAGCTTGGCGCAAACTGGTTTGCCTTTCAGCCGAGCTGTCCCCTCCACTTGCATGCGAATACATTCCAAGTGCACCGCAGTAACATGTTTGCGTGAATACTATGAGTTCCCTAACTCATGAAAAATGTGCCCTTATTTCGTATACATATTTCAACTTTCGTGTGTGCGTTTATTTGCTTATCTTTTATTGCTATTGTTTTCGTACACACATATTTTGGTAGGGGTTAGTGAAGTGTCAAGGAATTCACAATGGCAGCAAACACAAACAGTTGTGTGTTCATTATATATATTTTTTTTTAATGAAAGGAGATAAGTTTCTGAAAGGATTTTGCGTAAGGTGCCTCTATTTTCATTTACTTACAATTTTGTAAATAAAATGCACATGACAGAGGATACTCGTGATAATTTTCTCTAATAGAATATGTCAAAGGCTATGAAGGTTTATGTAATCAAATAAACAGTAGTTGTTTTATATTCTAACAGAGCCTAATTTTCAAATTTGTATCAGATTATTTCATACATACATATGTACATGCATATGAGCCCTTGATTTTGAAAGTGGTATAGGTAAAAAATTTTAAAATTCTAGTTTATCAGCTATTGCATATCAAATCCTAATAAAGTAACATAGTCTGAAAAGATTAACAGTATGCCATGAGAATTAGGTTCAGGTTCAGGTATGATCAAGTAATCCTTCTAATGTAAAAACGTGCTATTTATAGTTAAGGGGTTATATACCTTGTGAGCCCGAAAAAATCGAGGATTGTCATAATTTTTTTAAATATGTTTTAGAACTTTTATTCAAATGAGGTATATATTATACTGAAACGTAACTCGCAAAGAATACATTTAGATGTTTTTATTTTAAAAAATGTTATTATTTATTGTTGATATCGCCCCTCCCCCGAAAAGCCGTTTTTTAGAAGAGGCTTGCGGTGATCACGGTAGCGCATGAGCAGCTCAACTGAAATCAAAAAAATTTAATGATTATTGTAGAAAAATGTTTTCAGTGAATCTGAACGGGTTATTTACCCAAAAAAAATTTTTCTCGATATGAAAACCGCTTTGCACCAAAAAAATGGAATTTTGGGGGGTTGAAAAATTAAAAAAAAATTAATTCCAGCGACCTATGCAAATATTTATAAAAAGTGAACCGTTCAGATTCAAGAGATTGTAACTTAAAATAATTAAAAAAAAAGTTTATGCAAATCGCAAATAGTTTTTGATAAATAATGATCACAGCGACGGTAATTTTCAAAAACCACGACTTCAAGATAATCGCGTCTAAAGTTTTGCGTGCACTTCTTGTTCCAAGAAAGGTCGCGCGCTTCCACGGTCTGTAACTTTCGTTCTAGTGCTTCGATCTTCATGATTTTTTTAATTTATATTTTTAAGATGATGTACTTTTAGAATATGACATAAAAAATTTTTCGATTTTTTAGTCCAACACAAGGTATATAACCCCTTAATTGTAGATATTATACGGCGAAGAAGTATTTATAAGTAAAGCTCACAAGAAATGGAAACGAATAAGGCTAATATCGTCTTCAGATGAATCAGTTCATACTTTAAAAGTGAATTCGGAACCCTTAAAAATGGAAGAAAGCAACATGAAATCAACGTAATTACGCACAAAATATAAGAAACATGAAGAGAAACAGTGGAGAGGAATATGAAGCAAAAGAGTCTAAGCATGTGAGTGATAAACTTTTCGAAATTGAAGATTGCCTTTGTTCCAAAAAATGTATAAATGGAATCGAAAGACAGGAACGTTAATTTTGATCCTTTTTCAAAATTAGCAAGTTTCGAAAAACAGAATTTGTTTCTGTATGGTTTGGTTCGAAAACAATCAATAAAACAAACACGACCCACAAATTACGAAGGATGTATGAGAAAATGTAGTTTTAAGTTTCATCTAAATGTACGGAACTCAGGAGTTTCTGTTTGCAAAACTTTTTTTTGGATACTTTCAAAATATCTAACGGAAGATTAAGCCGTGTCTTAAATGCCAAAACACCTGGAACGGATGGTCATGGCAAAATGGCTGGTTTATCTAGAAAAACAAATGAAGAAAAAATTAAAGTGGTACGAGAACATATTTTGAGCTTTCCAGCATATGAAAGCCATTACAGGAGATCACATCACACTTCAGGTCGAAAGTAAATATCTAAGTGCTGACTAAGATATTCGAAAAATGTGTTAGCTGTATGTGAACAAATGTGATGAAAATAATACATCACGTGTGAAGGAGTGCACTTACAGGAAAATATTCAATACGGAGTTCAACTTAAATTTTCATACTCCTCGTAAGGAGACGTGCCAAAAGTGTGATTCGCTAAAACTAAAAATTGAAGCATTCAGTAATGAAGACGAGAAGTTGCATCTTATGGAAATTCATGATTCACATCTTAGCAGTGCCGAACAGGCTAGAAAAAGTTTAACAGATGACATATAAAAAACAAAAGATAACACGAGTGAATAATATGGATTCACATTTGATCTACAGAAAGTACTTTCTTATCCAAAACTTTCTTTTGCGGTAGCTTATTATAAGCGCATGATTTAGTGTTTCATGCACAGAGATTCGAAGCTATGCTCTCCCAAAATGTAGTCCTATATTTAAAATAAGCCCGCTTAAACCAATGTTAGAGCTATAGTAATAAAAACATTTTCCTTATTGGGTTCGGCTAGGCGTATGAGTGACTAAAATTCATAATACGTCACGTGTTACTCAAAACTGGAAAGTGTGGACTGCTTTGCTGCTTACACACACAGCACATAAAAGTAAAGCAAATTAAAAAACAAAAGCATGAAACGAATAAGAGTAACATCTAAATTTTTTATAGTATAGCCGATGACAGTGTGGTATAGTTAATTTTACTACTGTAAACTCACGCATACCTGAAACCTCACGTATCTGTACTTTATGGGGTAAATAAAATGTTTTTATTTCATATGCAGGATTGGTTGCAATTATAATAATTATATTATGAAAAATTATAAAATTATTGTAAAGAATGCAAAAATAGGTCTAGTTAATGAATTATTACGCTGGTACTGCCATCCAAGATCGGAGTTGGAGGTGGAAGGGTGGGATAAGCAAAACCAAGCTCGAAATTAATATTTTTGCAACAATTTCGTTTGCGTTAGATTAGATGAATTTTTGGAGAGATGAAAATTGTATTATTTTTTTAAGATAATCGCTAGAAAGGTACGTTTGTTTAATATCACACAAACGCTTCCAATGTGTCTTTGGCCAAGTCTTTGATTTTGATTTTCGATTGAAAATTAGTTTAGCCTTTGCCTTAGTAACTGGAATAGTCATAAATTTAAAAAACGTGGGTGAAAACCAAGTCCTTTGCGCTTTCTTGGAACTAATATCAGTCTGAAATGTCGACCCTCGAGGAAGAGATTTCTTTAAAGAGGGTGTACACTAATAATCTAAAGAATTATGCAAAAAATGTATACGGTAGTCGCTGTAGCTGAGTTGGTTTATGCATGAATGCCATACAGTTGAAACAAGCTTAACATGACAGGCATGAAACATCAAATGGTAGAACAAATTTATTTATAATAGCTTCTCATAAAGACCAGCTACCTCTAGCAGCCGCACATCACAAGTTGAAGAAGGATAAGCTCATTCAAACATCTCATGAAGGATGTACACGTCATTTATATACTTACTTATGTATATAATCATTTATCCATGAAATTCAATTTAGCTGTTTGTTTTTCTTTAGACAGCTCACTCTGTCCTCTGTAAAAAACCAATAAACAAAGTCTATGTGAGAGTAGCAGTGCTTTGCTAACAATTTTCTACACAATCATTTTTTGTTTTATTCAATTCTGTTTGGAGGCCAACTGATTAGTTGGCTCATTTCGACTCTGCTGCCAGCATTCGTCATTTGCACTACATCAAATACCTTTTTTGGTGTTTTTTTATTACCGCATCCTGTAGAATAAAACATTTAATGGATGTATTTGAGTGAAAGTCGCACGTCGAAAGAGAAAGTTTGGTAATTTATTTATGCTATTATACTTTTTTGGCATAACTAGAACCAATGTGTGTATCTTAATTTCGCAAAATTTATATACAGTAGCGTGCATAACTGAATGCACGATGTTGTTTTTAATATTTATGTATTCAATATGTCTTTCTTCTGGTTTCAATTGGCCGAGATGTGCCAACCTTCTCAGCGCTAAAGCGCTGCATTCAAGGAGAAGGTGAATTGTAGTTTCCGAGGATTGGTCGACGAAATGACAAGAATCCTGTGTAGATGACTGAAAAATCTGCAATGGCCTGTGAGAATTCCAGTGAGCATTTTCAGTTTATCTTCAAGGAGGGTTATGAGTTTCCTAAACCTCTTTTGATTGTACCCGTCTCAATAAGAATATCTCCTGGTGTAGCCGCATAATTTGGTGGCATCTAACCTTCCTTAGCCTTAGCACTTCACTCATAAGATTCCCCTTGATAGTGTGTTATATCATAAGAAGGAAGGGGTCGGGTCCTATTAGTAACGAGGCCTCAACCTCTCCTGCCAATGCACCGCTACCTCGTTCCCAGTTATACCTCTGTGTCTTGCGACCCACACCAGCCGGGTGCGATTATGCATTCCTAATAAATTTAATTTCTTGATACATACAAGAGTCAGTGAGGACTTAAACTCGCAGGATGACAGTGATTTGAGTGTCGCCTGACTGCCGTTCAGAAGCCGTTAAGCAGCACAACAAACTGCTCAGTAAGCAGTAAGCTTGCAGACACCTGCTCGAGCCTGAGCCACTTCCCAGGTACATCAGGAGGCATTTCCTCAACTACGCGGGCGAGATCTCAGGCAAAACAAACAGACAGTTACTGGATCGGACAGTGTACAGGCAGGCCATAAACGACATTCATCGGGAGATTCTCACCACCTTCTTAACCTCCCGACACCCGAATGCCGTTATGGGAGTCCAACCAGCACCAATCGCAGACGAAGAGCTCCAACTTTCCCGAGAGTTCCGCGTAACCTTGGCACAATTACGTTCTGGATATTGTAGCAGTTTAAACTCCTACCTATCCAGAATACACCCCGACATACTAAAAATATGTCCAGCATGTGAAGGCACCCCACACGACACTAACCACCTTTTCACATGCCCCATTAAACCCACTCATCTAACACCCCTCTTCCTCTGGACCCAACTCGTCGTCAGCTAGTTTCCTGGGCCTACCGTTAGATGAGCTAGACGAAGACGACCGGTGATTACGATACACTGACAGGGCAAAGGTACTGCTACAACAACAGCCGTTCAGAATGGCAATTCACTCATTCCGGACATTCCTGTCTAAATTGATTTCTACACATAAATAGATGGCCTGCATCTCCGCTTGGAAGATGCTTGGAAAATTACCCATCGGCACAGAACGCTTGGTTCTGGGACCAAATATTTCAGCGCCTGTGCCTTTCGATGCCTTCGGGCCATCTGTAAACCAGTGCAGAACACACTTTTGGAGTTTCCCTTCAAATGAAGGTGCACTCCAGTTTACCTTGTCTTTCAGTTCAATTCTGAACTTCTTTTCAGATTCATCATGATACATCCTAGCAATTCCATATTTTTATTTGGTTTTATCTTTTGTCAACAAGTGCTCCTTTGGACTAAGTAGGCAATTGAGTAGTAAAGTCCTCTCTCGACGAACAAAACTAACACTCTATAAGGTTCTCATCATGCCCGTCCTAACGTATGGCGCAAAACCTTGGACGATGACGTATCCGACGAGACGTTTCTGGAGTGTTTGAGAGAAAGATTCTGCGGAGCATTTTTGGACATTTCCACTTTGGTAACGACGAGTATCGTCGGCGATGGAACAATGAGCTGTAGGAGCTTTACGGCGACATATACAGTCTGTTACATAAAAGCGTGGTCAGTGTTAAATAATAACAATAATTGATTTTTCGAAAATTCCCAAATTTATTGATAATTTAGTCGTCAATACTTAATGCAAATACCTCAGCAGCAAGTCCAATCTCCTGCATTGTCAATTGTGGCCTGGCACCGTCGGGACACACTTTCCATTAGTTTTTCTGCATATTCTACAGGAAAAGATCTCCAAATTTTCCGAATTTGTCCAGAAAGTTGATCAAAATTACATGGCTTGCGTCGGAAATGCGCAGAAGGAGGATTTATCAGAATAAATTACGTTGCTCCAATCGCGGTCCAAGTTTTCCTTTGCCCATTCCACTCGTTTTTCAACGTGTTTTGCACTCAACATTGGTTTTTCCAAAGTACTGCGATATTTCAGTTATTGGCAAGCAAGTGCCTGCGAATCGTTCCGTAAGATATGTCAACACCTTTTGCTTTCAATTTCACAGCAGCTCTACGTAAAGTCAAAGTTGGATCTTTCGAGAACAATGCGCGAATCTTTTTTTCGTCCTTTTTTGAGACTTTGCTTGCACTTCCGCGATCAGGAAAATCATCAACCTTACCGACCTTTTTATAGCGATTTATCCACTTGCTAACGAACTACTTCGACTTTCCCATATATTTCGCAGCAGCAGTTTGCGTTAATTTGGGTACCTTTTCATGCAAACATAGAAAAATTGCCTCAAAGAGGGAGGCAAGCATTTATTTCGAAAAATCACTCAATTGAATACTAAATTTGACAGACAGCTCACTTTTTACAAAAAGCATGAAGAACTGAGAAACAGGACGCTCTGATTTCTTATCTACGTGTAACAGTGAGCACGCTCTTATATAACAGACTGTACATAGTGCAGCGCGCAGAGATCCAGCGGATACGTTGGTTGGGTCATGCCGTCCGAATCGAAACAAACGCTTCGGTTCTGAAAGTATTCGTTGCAGTATCAGCTGGTAGTTGCAGAGGAAGAGGAAGGCCTCCTTTGCATAGGAAAGATCAGGTGGAGCGAGACTTGGCTTCACTTTGTGCTTCCAACTGGCTCCGGTTAAGATGAGAAAGAAACGACTGGCGTACTTTATTAGACTCGGCCAAAATCGCTTAAGTGGTTATTGCGTCAATCAAGAAGAAGAAGATGAATTTCATATCTTAGATGACATCACTTTTCCTTTATCTTCAATAGCGTACGCTTTGCTGATTGCGGAATAACTCTGTGAAGGGCAGTCAGCTCGAGCATCACCTCCATCGCAGCTGTAGAGCAGGCCCGCATCGCCCCTGTAATGTACACGCACGCTAAGCGCTGAAGCCTAGTTAGTACTGCCTGTACTGCCGGGAGAGCGGCTCTCGATACCCAAGCAACCGCTCCATATGTTCTTATTGACCTTAATATCATAATTTACAGTCCCAAGATTTTATTAAAAAAAAAATAATAACTAAAAGTTTTAACTCGAAAAACATTGTATATGTTAAAAAAAAAATTAATATGCACTCAGTTTTGCTCGCTACTGTATTTTATTTATTTGCTACAAATTTGCTACGTTTTTCACCTGCTTTTTTTGTTTGAATGAGTGATTTGCAAATAAAACGCTTGTGTGAGTGCCAACAATTCCTGGCATTAATCGGATCATTACGCTTAGAAGCGATATAATAGCGATTGGAATAGTTTTTTTATTAAATTTATTTTTATGGAGCTATTATATTTACATTTACACTTTTATTACAAGAACTAAAACTTATTATAGCTGTGTGTTTTTACGAGTATTTTTTTAATTTAAGTTTAAGCGCACAGTTTCGTATGCAATTATGAAATGCGGATTTAATCGATGCTTGCAAGTTTTGTTATGTGGCTGTTAGCGGCTTTTTTCAATCTGCTTTAACGACCGTAAATATTAAACGAATAAGCGACCAAATCTTCACAAGCAGATCCCAAATCGGACAAACAGAAACAGGAAAAAATACATTTCACAGTTATTGCATTCTCAGAGAAAATATAAAATACACTGCATCATTTAAACTGTGAGCATATTTTGATGAGAAAACTATTTGTTTATATATTTTTCCAGCAAGCTTTGTTTTTGTTATTGTTCTTTTTGCAGTAGTTAACAGGACATACATACCTCATTACAGGTCGTATACCTTTTTTTTAATAAATTTAATAAACATCGAGTAATTTCCTTTTTTCAAAAAAATTATAACCTTGATGCAGGTAGATGCAGAAGCTGTGAGTCAGTGTATATAAGCATAGTCGCATGTGCATATGGGTTGTTAACTTCTTGATTGGCTATGCATCACACCTTCTTTCTCAATTATTTAGTATTTCACCAAACCGATTAAGGTTTTGGTTCGATCATTGCGAATTCTTGATTGGATTTGTGCACTATGAGTAATGCTGTATTTTTTCTCTCCCTATTTTCGACTGAATGTATTATATGAGACATGAGTGCATGTAAATATATGCCACTATACTCGTATATGTATGCATGCGCATACGAGTGTGTGTTATTCAAGCTACATATATTCGATTACGTTCGGCACTAAGCAATCAGAAAGTCATTCATATTCGTAGCGAAGAAGTTGAATGTATGCGTTGGGGTTTACGAATATATCTATATGCATGTAAGTATGTATTAGTGCTTGCACTGCGAAAGATAAAGGTGAATGAGGTGAAAAAACGGAAATTCGCCATATGCGCTCACACTTGGCATTTTTTGCTTAATTGAAAAGGCAAGTGGTTTGTATGTAAACAGAATCAACGAAATAAGCACCACGTGAAAATTGGCTGCTTTAAGAGCAGACATCTTTCAATGAGGCAAGCATGCAGGTTCGGCATTCTTTTGTGGTGGGAGAAAATTACATAAATATTTTGTTTTTCATAGCTTCGTGCTGATTATTTTTTGATGCACAATATTTGCTATGTTAATTAATTTTTTAAATATTTAGGAATTAAGTTATTTTTTGTTTCAATTGAAATAAATAACTCAGTGAAAGTTGTTGAAATTGTCGAAATTATTTTTAAAATTTCAACCAGAAGCAAATTCCAGTTAATCTGTACAAAAAAAAAATCGTGGGAATTATGCGAATTTTAAATGATTCAAGAATATGCACATTACAGTGAACAGGTGGAAAATGACTCACTGGGTGCCTTATAAAATGTATTATTAAAAAGGGTCTTTCAAAAGTGACGCCTAGATGTCAGTAGTGAACGAATACTAGGTGGTACCTTTTTTTATTGAAGTAAATTTTACGCGATTGAACATCGCGTTAAAATTATTGACACTTACTATGTAAATGGACAATCTTTAGCAACAACACAATGCAAAACTCGTGATTTTGGTGGAAATAATGGACTCAATGAGTCGACAAAGTTCTGGTATTCTCAAAACTGGTTGTGTTCTGGATAGAAAAATGACTGGCAGCCAAAAAACTGGATGTTCTGTTGAGAATATTGTTGCTGTAGCACAAATCTTGCTGAACACTCTTCAGCATCGATATCTCGACGATGTATGGACTGCTTAGCGGATTTTACTTGTACATATATGTGCTCACTGAATATTTAAGCAATATTTTGAATAGAAATATTCAACCCTGAATTAATCTTAATTGTTACATGTTCAATTTTAAAAGAACATCTACGCGCCTATTGAAAAACCCTTTAAATGTTGGTTGCTGTTGTTGTTGTAGCAGCATAAACAGGCTCATACGTGCACGGAGAATGCTTCTGCAGTCACTGCTTATTGGCTATTTGGCCGCACTTCTCCGCCATTGAACGGATACTGGTCTTTTATGGAGGAGATTTTTCATGTCTTAAATACACCGAGCGTTAGTGTGCCGATCCCACAATTCAATACTCGCAACAGACAGGCGCTAACTTATTTACGAAAGCATTGCCAGTTTACTTATGGAGCGTGGGTGATTTAAGTGGCAGCTGGCTACAGAATAATTCATGAAATTTTAAATTTCTTACAAAATTCAAATCGTGAAAAGAAATTGCAAATTAATTTTAATACTTTCATGTATCAATTGTTTTATCTGATAGCATTTTCATTCGTCAATTTTTAATATTTGCTTAATTTTTGATATTTTGCCAAGTAGGAGTATTAAAGTGTTTTTTATTATGCAGTAATTTGGCCTTCAGCTCGTTTCCCCTCATTTCCTCGTGAGGTTAAACAACTACGTGATCTTAAGGGGGTATTCTAGTGTACAAAACTCAAAAAAATCGTTTTTTGTTTTTCTTAACCTTTCAAGAATATGTCCTTAAAAGGATTCAAGGTAATAACCAAGGCAAAAGGTGGTCATATTTTCACACATTTTTTACTTTGAATTGAATAAAAAAAAATTTCCAATCTAAATTTATGGCCTTTTTAATTGGTTACACTTCGAGTGCCGGGCCCTGTATGTCCATTTATACCAGTTGCTTTATCTATCCGCCACTCGCTAACGCTTGGCTAAAGGAAGAGGCCTACGGTTTTTCAATTTCAGCTGTCAAACCAAAGTTATCTGTATCGATAATTCTAATGCAGCTAACAACACCCGACACTTGATTATTTGAAGAAAATTATTACTTTACTAAAATTATTACGAAATTAATGTAAAAACACTTTCTTGACAAACTGTGTTTACCTGCTTGTGTGGCTAAATTTATTACATTATAATGGTTCAAATATTAATTACCTTAACCTGAAGCCATTTTGATTAAACTGTAACATCAGGGAAATAACTAAAAGAGAGTTACACAAAATGTGGTCGATTACATCTAAAGAACTTTGTGCAACTCACATACTTACACAAGGTGAAGTCCAAAATACACAAGACTAGCGTCATAAAAATGTTTTTGATGGCGCCATCTATTTAATGAGTTAGTTCGGGGAATATCGCAGGCGATGGAACGATGAGCTGTATGAGCTTTACGACGACATAGACGTAGCGCAGCGAATAAAGATCCAGCGCCTACGTTGGCTGGGTCATGTCGTCCGAATGGATACAAACGCTCCGGCTTTGAAAGTATTCGATGCGGTACCAGCTGGTGGTAGCAGTGAAAGAGGAAGGCCTCCTCTGCGTTGGAAAGATCAGGTGGAGAAGGACTTAGCTTCACTTGGTGTGTCCAATTGGTGCCGGTTAGCACGAGAAAGAAACGACTGGCGCGCTTTGTTAAACTCGGCCAAAATCGCGTAAGCGGTTATCGCGCCAATTAAGCAAAGAAGAAAAAGAAGTTCGTTGGAAGTTACATCCCTAGCTGACTTCCAGTGACACTCGGTTCAGTGGAAGCGAAGTTATTGCGTCTAAAGTGTCAGTATGTTTGTGTCATCGGTACAAAAATGAGTTTCGAACAAAGAGCTAATATCAAATTTTGTTTTAAAATCGGTAAAACGTTTACCGAAACATTTGAATTGAAGAGAAAAGTTTATGGCGATGATTGTCTATCTCGTACCAGAGTACATAAGTGGTTTACATGAAAACTCCATCCGAATCGTTCGTAAATTTATCAAAAATGAACCGAAATCATCGTTGAAATTCATGGAATCGGAGTTGAATATCTTCAAAACATCGATTAATCGCATTTTAACTGATCATTTGGGCTTACGAAAGGTCTGTGCACGTCTCATTGCGCACAAGTTAACTGAGGACAAAAAATTGGTCAGAATTCAACATTCGAAAGTCCTCATTAAAGAGGCGAGAAAAAATGAGAACTGCCTTTAAAACATTGTACTTGGTGACGACACGTGGTGTTCCTAACATGAACTTGAACTAAGCGTCAAAGTGCCGAATGGAAGACCCCAGACGAGCCACCAGCCAAAAAATCGCGTTTGGAGAAGTCTAAAATCAAGTCGATCTCATTTGCTTTTACGATTCCAAGGGAATTGTCTAGAGGGAGTTCGTGCCAACCGGCAACGCAATTTTCTATCTTGGCGTTTCGAAGCATTTGTTGCATCGCTTTCGTCGAATTCGTCTTGAATACCGCGAAGGAAGAAGCTGGCTCTTTTTGCATGCAATTCATCATCTCATCGATCCACTCTTGTGACTGAGTTTTTGGCTAGAAATCGCATTTTAAGCATCAATCACTCACCGTATTCGCTTGATATGACTCCCTGTGACTTCTACCTATTCGGAAAATGGCATTTAACAATGAAAGAAAAACCTTTTGCGCCCGTAATGGCATGCAAAAGCCTTGTACCGACGACCTGAAGGACATTCCGGTCAATGATCTGAAACACTCTTTCGAAAAGCTTTTAGATCGCGCAGAATAGTGTATCGAGGCCAGCGGAGACTATTTTGAATAAATAAACTCGAAGTTATCAGCACAAGGCGCCTGTCGTTTCTATTTGAGCTCAGTCTTGTTTATTTTGGACTTCACCTGGTACATACGTAACCAGCGTTACTGTGGAGAGAATATACCTGCAACCCCATCATCAGATTCGTGTTGCTTGTATGACTGGTTTTGTTGTTGTCATATGTATACACGTTGGCCGTAACTCAAATTGGTAATTACCTGCATCGATGATGACCCTGCACCTCTAGTAATTACAGTAAAATGTAATGGTGGGTGTACGGGTGTGTGGCGGGGATGCGGCTTGTGTTTGGGAGAATTCCGTTGTGTATATGTACGCGTTTGTATGTGTGTGGTATAATATACCTCAAACTCTTGCGTCAAAAAGTAATAAATCTGCTGACTAGAAAAAGTTTCAAAATGGAAACCTTGAGCCATCGAAGCTGTTGAAATTGCAATCACTTGTGGTCAATTAGCACATGGATGGTGTTCTTGGAAAATTTACAATTACATCTTCATCTAGGGACAGTAACGGTATAAACTTGTGTCACCATGTGACTTCGTTGCCACACTCATTCTCGTTAAAAAGGATCAAATGGTTAATGAGAACTATGGAAACTATGTGTGTATATGTAACAAACATATTTGTAATGCCTTTTTTTAAATCACTTTAAATACATTTTTTTTCATAAATAGCGGATAAATGAAGTACGAATTACTTTCGAAATCCATTTCAAACATCTTCCCTTGTCAAATATTTTCATATGAAAAGATTTATGAGACCGTCTGCATGTTTTCAGAATGATGACTCGCGTTCTTGTTTAAACCAACTTTTATGCAATTTATCACTGAACCAGAGTTTATAGCAATATTGTGTAGCATTTTTGAAGTAAAAACTGGGTCATAAATGGAAAAGCATAATTGAATATTCAGTATATCGTTTTTCTATATAATGGTAAAAGAACACAGTCATTGCGAAACCCCTTGAAATGGGTCTCATGGTCCATTTTCAGCCCTGGTGTTGGCAATAATGCATTTGGAAAGACGCGCCAATGTATTTTTTCTACTTACAAATGTGGTTTCTGTAGATGTCACACCCACAAAGATGCGATTACTACCTACCATAAGCATCCATCCACAAAAACAATAATTATGTCAAAAAGTTAATCAATTATATGTTCGTCTCTTCCCACCTCTCGACCAATTTGTTGATGTCATTCCGCAAAAAATCGCCTGATCTGTTGTCAAAGAAGAGAGTCCAATTTTTAAGGAACTCTGTGTTATCGAACGTAACGCCCTTCATATGGTTTGATAGAAAGCGGAAAAGATGGTAATCTGTCGGTGCAAGGTCCGGAGAATACGGCGGATGCTGAAGGACCTCTCATTCAGAGCTCTTGGAGTGCGGCTTTGACGACTTGTGCAACATGGTGTTTGGTGTTGTCGTGAATGAGTATAGTTTGGCCAGGTCTTTTCAGTCGATTAGCCTCATTCACGCGGCGTAGCTCCTTCTTGACCATGGCATTCCTTTCGAGCATTTCCCAGTGCACCATGTCCTCCCATTCCCACCAAACACATATCATGATATTTTTTGGATGAAGATCCGGCTTGACTCTTGGCTTTGGCGTATCTCCTGGAGTCACACACTCCTCTCTTTGCTTCACATTGATGTATATACACCATTTCTCATTTCCCTGGATGGCGGGCGAGACGCCGAGAAGCTGAGAAGCAATTTGATGGCGACTTTGTTTGTTTTTTTCGTTGAGCTCGTGAGGCACCCAGGCTCCCAATTTTTCGGTAATTCTCCGTGAATGAAGGCGTTTGGGAATCGTTTTATGATCGCAGTTCATTTTTTCCACCAATTCACGACTGGTTTGGCGAACGTTCTCCTTCAAAAGTGATTTGAGACGTTCTTCATCGAATTCAGAAGTCTTCTGCTGCGGGACGTGTCATCGACGGCAAAGTTTTGAACTTTGCAAACCATTCCCGTTCTGCAGACTCGCCTCCGTCTTTGAACTCGTTGAAAAGCAAGAAAGAGCAGATGATGAAAATATTGATTTTTGCCTGCTGGGAATTCCATTTCTAATACTCAAAACTATTAGAAAATTAAACAACTCAAAAATACAGATAACATACAATAGTTTTGAAGAGCTGAAAGAGATCTATCGAATGAATACTTACCCTTTGCCAAACAGCAAACAAATCGTTGTAAAATAAAAGAAATTATAAAAACGCTATGAACTTATTCGCCGAATAGTTTGGAAAAAAGAACCCCATTGTTTTCTCGGTAGGCGGCAGTAGTGATCGATATCTCATAAAGTATCGATCAAAAAATGCAAAGTTTTAATTTTTATGGTGGCATTTCATACTTAAATAAACTTTTTTTTTTGATTTTTGTTAACAATGGCAGTAAAAAAAGGGAAAATTCAGTATATTTACAGCTTTTCCTTGAAATTAAAATTTGCATAGATCGAGCCAAGGAGCACCAAGAGATTTGGTGGCTCCTAAAACACGCAGGCCCATTGTATTTAGAGCACTGGAAAGAGGAAGGAGGGAAGGGGAAAAGTATCAGAGTAAGAGATAGAAAAGAATAGAGACAGAGATAAACGTACTTAGTGCTGTGAGAATTTTCCAGATTCTTTGGCAAATCTGTAAATATCCTCCAGTTTTAGAGAACGAATATTACTCATTCTCACGACATCGGAACCCAAACCTCGTAGCCTTGCTCTAGCAAAAGCAGGACCCTCACAGAGAAAGTACTCAGTGCTATCCGCCTTCTCAAAGCAAGACAGGAACATTGGGTCCTCAATGATTCCAATGGCGGTCATATGTTACCGCCATGGGTTGTGTCCTGTAATAATCCAGACCCTCAAGCAAACGTCTTTCCTTCCAAGTTGTAGTAGAAAGTTTTACAGTTTTCTGTTCGGACTTGTCACAAAACACTTTACAGTTCTGCATCGTTTTATATCGGACCATCGCTCTTTATGTAGATTGCATACACAATCGCTGATCCAATTCATGATTCTTACGGAACTGATTCCGATTATTGGTTCTGGCCTCTGTGGTGGAACCGCTTATCCACGGTTGGCCAAGTCATTGGCACTCTCGTTTCCTTGAACACCGGAGTGTACTGGAACCCATATATGTAAGTATAAGCCTGTTCTGTCTTGCAACATAATTAAGCTTCTTCTTACATTCTTGAACAATCTTTGAGGTTTGCTTTGTGTTCTCCAGGGCCCTGAGTGCAGCCTGACTGTCACTGAAAACTCCCATCTGTTTCCCCCCAGATCTTCTCTCGATTATCGTCTTCGTTATCGATTCGTCTACTTTGAGGATGGCAAAAACTTCCGTTTGGAAAACAGTTGCCATTTCCTCCATACCATAGTGATACTTATTACTATCGTTTAAGTACCATCCGGCGTCAGACCCTATTTCATTTTTGGATCCATCGGTAAAGATAATATCCGTCTAATCTCACTGAATGCATTGTGGATTGCTCCATTGCTCACGCAGTGGAAATCTGACATCAAATGTCTTTCCAAATGAAACGATGGGTATCAGGTCGTCTTTAGGTGCCAAAAGCAGTGGATACTGCTCAGATAGCAACCTAAAGATTTCTCTGTGTAGTTTTTCCTTGGCAAAGGAAAGTAAAGTTTTTCCTTGGTAAAGGCGAAAATACAAGTCAGGCTGCTGAAATCGTGAATTGTGTTTATGGTACGTGCAATTTTGGTTTCGTCGATTCCGTTCAGACCTTTTGATGTTAAAGAAAATTTCGATAATGTCGAAAATATCGATACAGTCACAGAAATAATCGAAGTCTACCGGCATGTTAGTGTTCGTAGCATTGCCGAGGAGCTAAAGATCGGCCATAAAACAGTTTTAAACCATTTTCGCAAAATAAGAAATAAAAATAATGGATTTCTTTTCCCTCAAACTAATATATGGGCATATTAAATTGTTTTCAGCAACCAAAAATTGCAAAATTTCTAAATCTTTAGGCATGGATTCACATATGCACGACACAATACATCTACGTTATCACTCAGTTTTGTTGGCTTTCGAAGCGGATCAGATATTCTGTGTCTTAGATAGACAACATTTTTTTTTAATTTGTTCAGTTATTTTTGTAATTTTACCATTTTTTCCTTTTAATGCAATTTAAGCAACTCATCGTTTGTTTCGGCTTTGTTTATTTTATTACTCATATTTCTCTATAGGATATGACTGATTTGGTGGTCAAGGCAATTGACCTATAGATCGTATGACTCACATGAATTTCATAGTAATATGAACGTTTTTAGCTCTTTTGTCCATATACTCCAACATTTATGTAGATTTATTGACATGCATGTATGTATATCTGAAGACAGAAGTGTGGGTATAGAAATGGACGATTTATTCATCTAATCGCTATTCACCATTGCTGCGGGCTTCCTTCATGCATATTCTCCTCGAATTTACTTTGTTTGCTTTTGTTTATTAAGTACTTGGGTGTGTAGCAGCCACTTGGCCACTTAGCATTCACTCATGTGTAGGGTGCCTCACTTTAATTTACCTATGTATGTATGTATGCACATCTAACATTCACGCAATAACTCAATAGCGCAGCATTCGCTTATAGAGTAGACACATTGCTGATTGCATTTTGCTCTAGCCCTGTAATACATACATATGTAGGGGGCAATTTGTGCATATGTAGGCGCATATGTGAAGATTTTCCACAAGACTTTCACTTGATGCAGGCTCATACTTACTTCGTATCCCTATCTGGTTAGCATCCGTTTTCCGTTCGTGGACTAACAAGTATCGATTATTTTGTATTCAATTTTTATTGGCTTTTATGCACATCGTATGCGGTAATTGATTTGGCTCAGAAGGTCAAGCTATTAAATTAGAAAAAGGCACAGCTATTCAAATTCTAACTGGTTTGCCACAATAATTAGAGCACGCGTATAAGTTGCGTATAAGTTCTAATGAATCGTGATCTCATTTGTTGATATTTTTAGATTATTTTTAAATAAAAAAATCAGTGTAGGATATTGGAAAATTGTGCGACTATTTAAACTTTGTGTACAAAAATTACACAGCTCTGCAAATTGTTCAACTTTTGTTACGCCGATGAGATAGCACTTCGGCATAGCAGGTTTCATGTATTGCATACGAATCTGCGAAACAAATCTTCAATCAGTTAACATTTTTGAATAAAAAAACAACAAAATGCATAGCCTGGACCGAGGTTTTATAAACAAAAATTAAAATATAATCGGTTTTTTTTATCAATAATAAAATTCATTTTTCGGGTGTTATTTTTTCGCTCTGAAATAAAAAATAGTTTGTGAGTTGTTATTTTTTTCATCAGAAATATTAATTTTTTTTTTATTTTATAATTTTCCATGAAAAATAATTCTTTTTCGTGTATCCTCGTGTATTGTAGGATCAGGGTCATATTGCGTAGAGCTTTTTATCAGTGAATCCTTTAAACTACCGGATCACTGTAGAGTTTTTCAAGCGGAAATAAACGCACAGGACATTGCCTCATAGGAAATCATGCAAGGAGATTAGGCGTTTCCACGCATGATTTCTGTCGTAGCTGCAGAAATGAGGACGAGTTGAAAACAATTCAACACCTTTTTTGCACATGCCCAGCTCTAGCTAAAAGCAAGAACCGATTTTTTAAATCCTATTTCTTAACGAATATAGATAATCTAGACACTTTATGTATCAACAACCTTTTACGCTTTGCAAAATCTCAGAATGGTTCAATATGGAGAGGGAAATGTAGCTCAGCCCCCGCGGCTCACCACGGACCCATTTCGTGGTCTAAGTGGCAAGGTTGTCTCTATGTGCGATGCGGCTACCAAACCTAACTAACCTAACCTAAAGACTAACTTTAGTTACATCGATTTAAAAATACCGCCAAAAAATTTGTTTTTAAAAATATTTCTTCCAAAATGTCAGCTCAGTTGATAGAAAAGTTAAAAGTTAAACGAACTGCGAAAATCGTTTAATTGAAACGTGAGTAGGTTAATATTTAAGGGGGTGGTAGGGTTTAGCGCTAAAAAAAAAAACACTTTTTTTTTGAATTTTTTACAGAAATATGGCTTAAGATACTTAATAAAATCAGTTGCATGTTATTGTACATCTTTTCAATAAGTTTTTAAAAAATATTAATAATAAAATATTGACAAATAAGCCCATGACAGAGTTTTTTTGGAGATATGTTTTTCGAGAGGTGCTCTGCGGTGCCAATCGGCATTCGTCGTAGAATCATCTGAAACTAAAAAAAGTCGAATTTTTCAGTTAAAGTATGACGTAATGCTCCCCCCCCCATTAATACAATTTTTTTTTTTAATTTTTGTAGTTTTGGTGGCAAAAAAACGTAAAACGAGCATTTTTGGCGAAAAATTTCGCCATATTTGTAAGTAAAAAACAACCTTAAAAAAAAAAAATAAAAAAAAAACAGTGGGGGGAGGGGGGGAGGTATTTTTGATTTAGAAAACGTGTGCCAAATTTGAAAAGAATCGGTTGAATAGTTTCGGAGTTGTGATTGGCACCGACTTTTAAGAAGTCGTTTCGGGAAAAACGCGTTTGAAAAAATGACTCTGAAAAATTATCGATGCTCCGCATTCGAGGTAGAGTGCCTACAAAGGCTATAACTTTGAGAGTTCTGCTCCGATCCACTTAAAATTTTGACACAACATTCTTGAAATGATTTACTATAAGATGAGTGAAGAAAAAAATTTCGATTACCAGAAGGTATATTACAATTTTGTTTGCTTGTTATTAAACAGTGGTGGTGGTGCATGGCTATTTATCTTATTTTTGTTAACATTTTGTTGGCCTTCATTCCCATGCTTTAGTTTTTGGAAAGTAAGCGCGCCTCAGATTGGAATTTAGGTTTTTGCCGAATGCCGTAAATTTAATCTTCATGCCAACTCTATATTTATTAAACTCATTTCCTTTGCGTGACCATTTTTCTTTTGTTTATTTTGTTCGCATTTGCCAAACGCCTGAAATGAATGGAGAAATAGCTAAAATTTGTACGCGCAGGGAACACTCAAAGCGCAATCATATATTCACGAAATCTATTACGAATTTCTAACGGAAGTAATAATTATAAATTTTAATGGCATAGAAGTGAAATGCGAATCGCGCATACGAACAATTTAATTCAGTTGGATAACTCCGAACTTTCTTCGGATGTGTATGAAATTTGTATGGTGGTGGACATACAAGTCCGATTAAACTTAAATTGGTAGAAAACTTTTAGGTACTTGAATTTGAAATATCTTAGAGAAACCTTTAGGTTATTGGATAGCATTTTTAGGCAACTAAAATAATCACCATATTACGGGAAAATGAAGCCGAGAAGTCACACGGGCTACGAATAGTGTGAATTGTCAAAAATGAGATCTAACTGCCGCCGTGGTGTGGAGAAATTTTTAACAGATCTGATTGCAGTGAATTCTCTCTTTAGTATATTGACTCCGCACAGTTTTTGGCTTCTGTAGGAAATCAAATTGACGCATGGCCGACGTCATTTTGCAAGGCATTTGAGTGTGCATTTCTATGTTCCCCTGTATGAATTGAAGCAACCATGCCCTAAATCACGACGCATAGCCTTATTATATCTACATGCAATAATTAGGGATAATACCTGAATGATCGAATTCCTGCCTAACATTCCTGCTAAAACAATTGTACATACAACCGCACACACAGACCACTCACTTTATTCCTCTAAATACGTATGTCGTTCAAAGCTAAAATTCTAAGCCTAGCGACTACAAGAACAAAATGCATTAATAGGAGCAGCCGTAGCGGCAATGATTCTAGTTGCCATGGCGCTGAACAGTCTAAAAATCCGCGGCGACGCTGAACAGTTTCAACTATTGTACAGCACAACAACAACAAATGCATTGATAAGTTCGAGCTCATATTTCTATGAGCAAAGTACTTTTATTCATAAAACGAGGCGCCCATATGCCAATTTTCCTCAACGATGACAAAAATTTACATCTAAGATTGAGGACATCAAATCAAAATAGTCAATACTGGAATATTTCCTATCGAAATATTTGCTCTCTGAGATATGGCTTGAAAAATGGTGGAGAATTGGCTGTAAGGAATAGCTCACTACAAATTTGAGCGCAGATATATATGGATGATAGCGAATCGATATCTTTTTTTGAGTTTTGTTTTTTTTTTTTATGAGGAGGCTTTGCGGCCGTCGTAACTAAACTAAACTAACGTGACTATCATTCGGAAGTGCCCAGGTTCGAATCTCAAATGATGGATAAAAACCGTCTGCCGCTGGGAGACGGCGTAAAACTTCAGGTTCTTCCATTTGTGGAAAAATATAAAAAACAGATATAGGAGGAGCTCGGCCAAGCAGCCAACAAAGGGTGTTAGCGAAAACGAGGGGACTTAGCACAGCGATGTGAAAGCTATGTTATGCTTGCAGAGTATTCCTCAATAAATTTTAGTATCCGCCCCTTTTTATTAAGTTTTATATCCTCCTCTGGTAAAATATGTTTACCCAGCTGTTTGTCTCTCTCATTCGTCAGTGCTGTGCACGATGCCAACGATGCCAACACATATTTGGCGGTTTTATCTTTCTCACTACAGAATCTGCTAGTTTCCAATGGATTACCAGGTTAGAAAGTTCATAATTAATTTATATGCTTTGCTAAATTTCCTGTGATTATTATTAAATTGTTCTTATATAATTTCATACAACTTTTAAATCGATTATTGATTTTGATTGCGATAAACCAGGTAGATTATGCCAATGTGATCTTCTTCGTCTTTCTTCTACTTCTTCAATAAGAGAGTAAAAGTTACCTTTCCTTTTTCTTCTTCTTGATTGGCGCGACAACCTTTTACACGATTTTAGCCGAGCTTAACAAAGCACGCCAGTCTCGTGCTAATGGGCGCCAGCTGGACACACCAAGTGAAACCAAGTCTTCCTTCACCTGATCTTTCAAACACAGAGGAGGCCTTCTTTTTTCCTCTGCTACCACCAGCTGACCGAATCGAATACTTTCAAGACCCATCCAACGAAGCCGCTGTATCTTTATTCGCTGCGCTATGTCTATGCCCTAAGGTCCAAAAATCTTCCGGAAAATCTTTCTCTCAAACACTCCAAGGGACGCCTCATCGGATGTTGTCATCGTCCAAGCTTCTGCGCGATATGATAGGATGGGTATGATGAGAGCCTTCGGAGAATATTTTCACCGGTCCGCAGACACCTACCCCTGCACCGTTTTCGGTGAGATATCCCATATTACCATGTTCTGTTTTAACTTGTGCCCAGTTCAGTCTTGAAGCGTTTTATGAAACTGAAGATCGGTAGCATCATGTCCCATGATATTGCGATCTCAGAGGTTAGTTTAGCAAGACTATAAATTTTTTGAAGAGCGATTGTGATGAGCGTCTGAGCCAATGGTAGCTTTGGTTAATCTGCTTACATCCCTCCTAGGATATTAATGTCCGCTACTGTATCACGCAAAATATACTTGTAATGTTTTATATAATTTTATCAAAAGAATACTTCAGAAAATGCTTTGCTTTGAGATTCACAAACTTTAAAAGGATATTAAAATAAAATTCGTTTGAAATTAAAACAAAACCATTATTGAGTACAAAAGAGTCGACCGAGAGAAAGAACTCATTTAGAACTCTCAGGCACTTCTAATTTCTTTAGAGATTTGCGCGTATTTTCTTCTCAATTTGCTGCCCTGTAGTGCGAACAAAAATGTTATAAAAAAAGATACTAAAAAGAGATACTAAATTATGAGTGCAAATAGAAAGCCGGTGGCAAGCTAAAAGAGCGCAAAATAAAATAAGTAGAAGAACAAGAACAAACAAAGTGTACTCGTACATAATTTGATACGACGCATATCAATGTGAATGCAACTCATTTCTTCACTTCATTTATTTCACGTGCAAAGGGTGTTTTTGTTTTGTTGAAAGGTGGTTAAGCTTAAAGGATTAGTGCTAAAGTTCTGACTTTCTGCGAAGTTTTTGTTTTTTTTCCTAGTTCACTCCTCTCGGGACCATAGGGCCTCGATAAGACTTGTATTGCGTTGGTTTCGTTAATCTATTTGCGAAAATATTTCGTTCATATTCAATTTTTTTTTTAAACATAAATATTGGCATCAAATACTAATTTAAAAAATGTTTTTCTTCAATCACAAATTCAGCTGATATGGCCTAAAGTTACCTCTGTTAATTGTCACTTAACTGTTAAAAAAAAGGAACATAAATCTGAATGTTGGAGGACCGAAACAAAAAAAGTTAATAATAAATATCAGATTTGCCACTTTGACACAATTTACGATGTTTGAAATTCGGAAACAAATTCTAAATGGTGGTCTTGTAAATTTTTAAACTTTTTTTAACTTTAAATTGCTTCCAAAAACTGTTAAATAGTAATTAATAATTGTGAATGCCATTCATGTCATAAAGACATTTTCGCGCATTTTTTGACCTGTGGTCGATCTTTTTTTTTTACCAAAATAGCGTTTTCTCTAAGAATTCTACAAATGCTTACTATAAGCAAATTGATTTTTGAAAATTTTGTATTCCTTAATATTAAAGGCTGTCCCTAGGTTTCAGAGGTTGTTCACTATGGGACACACTCAGGCTCGTAGCTCATTGTGATTAGCATTCCCTAACAGAAATAAAATAGAGAGACATGTTTTCAATATCCTGTGTTTTCCGGATAGTTTTATGGCGTTAATGTGGCTTCTGTAACTGAAGGCCCAATTTTCACACCTTCGCCCAGTAAATCAGGCAGTATTTCGGTATGAACGTGCAAAGTTTTAGCTTCAATAGTTTCTAGTTCTTTTGGCTTAGCTAAGCAGCTTTACACATCCCCGTAATTTAAATGGGTGAAATCGCATAAATGAGGTGGCCGTTTAACAGGTCCATACTCGATATTTTTTTATATGGAAGACCCCAACAGCAGCACAAAAACAAAAAAAAAAAAAATTTCTAAAATGAACGCGATCTTTGAGCCACTTCAAAGTTGCACTTTGTTACAAAAATAATGGTTAAAAAGGTGGAGTTTTTGATGAGAATTTGTTGATTTTTTTGTCTAATTTGCACTAAAATAGGAATTTATGTGGTTTTTGTTGAAAAATCATTACGCGGATTGAAATTAGTTCTTAAATATACATAAATTGGCACGATTTGCAAACATTGCAGTGTCGTTCGCTTTTTTAAAATGAATTGCTAAGCCAAACTAACATGAAATCTCAAATCGGCTGTTACAGAAAACAGTGTTGCTAATTTCAATGTAAACGCCTCCAAAGAAAACACCCTTTATACAGAAATATTTCCATACATGTTCAGTAATTTTACTTGTATGCGTAAGAATAAATTCATATACTCTTACAAGTTGTCAAATTCGATGCACTGTGTTCAAATTTCTATACTCACGCGCTCGATGGTAAATAATTTGAAATAAGAAGATAAAGTAATTTTCCAACGTGTGTTTTTTTTCGATTTGATATTAGCTTCCTTGTGGAATGAGGTCTCAGACAGCTATCGAAACAAGCATCAAAAGCTTATGACTATTTATTTCGCTTAGTGAATACTGGGGCTAAGCCCAAACTACCCATATTCTTAGAAGATTTAGTTATCTACTCGTTATCTGCAACGAATACTTTCAGAACCGGAGTGTTTGTATCCATTCGGACGACATGACCCAGCCAACGTAGCCGCTGGATCTTTATTCGCTGCGCTATGTCTATGTCGTCGTAAAGCTCATACATCGTTCCATCGTCTGCGATATTTGCCATTGCCAACGTGCAAATGTCTAAAAATCTTGGGCAGAATCTTTCTCTCAAACACTCCAAGCGTCGCTTCGTCGGATGTTGTCATCGTCCACGCTTCTGCGCCATGAGTTAGGACGGGCATGACGAGAGTCTTGTAGAGTGTTAGTTTTGTTCGTCGAGAGAGGACTTTACTACTCAATTGCCTACTTAGTCCAAAGTAGCACTTGTTGGCAAGAGAGATTCTACGTTGTATTTCAAGGCTGCCATTATTATCGGCGTTAATGCTGGTTCCTAAATGAACGAAGACTCTTACAAGTTCAAAATTCTAATCGTCAATAGTGACTTGGGTGCCGATACGCGAGCGCGCCGACTGTTTGTTTGATGACAGGAGGTACTTCGTTTTGCCCTCATTCACTACCAGACCCATTCGCTTTGCCTCTTTATCCAGTTTGGAGAAGGCAGAACTAACAGCGCGGTTGTTAAGGCCGATGATGTCAATATCATAAAAATACTAACATCAAAATTCTCTGAAATCCGTTATTTTACAGCTACCTTTTAGCCATAATTGGCGCTTATTCCCTTTGTTGGGTGTTTGGCCGAACTTCTACTCCAATTTGTGATGTGTTCCACAAATGGAGGAACCTAAAGTTTTATGTCCACTCCGAATGCCAAATGGTTTCTCATGAGTAGCTTTTTCTTGGCAGAAATACACTCGCAGGTTTGTCGTTTTGTCTACCGAGTATCGACCGCTATTAGAAGAAGCTGTCTGATGATCTACCCTCCCAAATAAATGTAGTTCAAGAGTAGGTGTTACACTGCCACAGTTAAAGATTGACAAAAAGCGCGCCAGTCGCTCCACTTGGGTGGCCACTCTGATAAATTTAGCTTAAGAGCTCTGTTAGCCAAGACTTACATTTAATTTAATTTAGAAACTTAGAGGTTGTTACTCAGCACCTCATCTCGATGGTGCTAGTGATATTTTATTGTCCATGTTTACAGCATTTGTTTCGTTCATTTGCTAGCTGTGTCTTTTTTCACTTTCACGGGTTTACAAATGCTGTACATTTGTACGAAAAATCTATTCTGTATAGTGTATTTGGAGGAATATTTCTCAAAATAGTTGGACAAATTATATGGCGATATGATTCTTTCACGGCTATGAATTTACATAAGAACATAACTTAAGAATCTAAAACTTACAGTTCTACGCTTTCTAAGTTAAGTTGAGTTTGGGCTAACCAGAAACACGTGCGGCTGCCTAAGTTATGTGAAAGTATGTCTAAGTCTTGACTTGAAACAGCTCTTTGATCCACCCATAATCTACAGCGCGTGCGCATGTGCAGGAACGGCTAAAAGTGGACATCTGTCTTTGAAAAAGTTGCGCGTTATGTTCTTAAATGAGCTCTTAAATTTAACACTCTAGGGTTTCTGTTACGCACTGGGCATGGGCGAGTCCTACTTCAGATAAAGAAATTTCCAATGAAAAAGAATAAAGCAATGCTTCGGTTTCAGAAGCTATTATACGGGGAAAAATTGAAGAATTTTACAAGATTTCTTTGGGTTGCTTGTCGGCAGTTTTTGTGTAAAAAATAATTGCCTTACGTCGAAGATTATTTGAGTCGCTGATGAATGGTTAAAAAACTGCAAGACTCTACGTTTTTTCGAGTATTCGATAGAAATTCTGGAAGCGGAAGATTTATGGCCCCTTAGAACGTTTGAAATGAATGAATTGGATAAAAATTTTTCTTCCATAGAGGTAAACAAACTTGCCTTTACTTGGAGCTTGGAAATTTTATTTTATACAACATAAAGACTGTCGCGCTTCCTGAAGCTCTGTGAAAGACGCATAGTAGCAAAAGCGCAAAACCAAAGAAGGTGTTTTTACTTTTAGTCCCTAAAAAGTAAAAAAATACAAACAAAAACATACAACTTTTTTTTTATTTTTTACTTTTAGTCCTTAAAGTCCTTTTAGTCCCCTTTTAGTCACGTAAACAACAATTTTTATGTCTACAGAAATTTAAAGAAAATTTAATAATTTATAGACCAAATAAATAAAAAAAATCAAATGAATTCCTCTACTGATACCAACTGTTCAATGTGCTTTGGTAAGTACGGATAAAATTTAAAAAAATTCAGTGAAAAGGAATCACTGTTCCATGGCAATATAACACAAATGCCGCTGATGATGTGCAATTGCTATGCGGAAGTGATGGATACAACTGTGCAACTGTGCCATTTATTTGCCTTTTATTTGGCGTCTTTTTAAGTGCACAGAAATGACACAGAAACGGTGTTACAAAAGTACAACAACAATAACCACGAAGGAAAGAGCATACACATGGATAATAGTGCTACAATGCGGGGGTGCACAAGGATAAGCAGATGGAATGAAAAGAAAAATGTACGGGAAGATCTGATGGAACGGGAGTAACACAGCGTTGGGAAATAACGAGGAGACAGTGAGAGAATTTGTAGGCATTCATGAGAAAATAGTGAAAGGTTTTAATGAATTATGTTATATAATAAACAATATCTGCATTTATGTATACATCTCTATCTTTATTATACCACCATTATATCTATAAATGTATGTCTGCATGTGAGTGTATGTATGTATACACATATGTGGAAGTACACCTTTGTATAAAATAATGTAGAAACGAGCTGTGTGAGGGGTTTATTTGTAATGTGGGCCGGTACTACACTTAAGAAGTAGTGGTAGCACCGTATATGTGCTACAAATATTGGTGCGAACTGAAGGTGGATTAAAAGAAGAGTTTATAACTAAATTTTTATAAATAGACATGCACATGGCCCATAAAGACTGCCTCCAACCTACAAATATTTTTAAGCTGATTAAAACCACAATGCAAACTTATGGTTCAAAAGTCACATTAAGTGCTTAAGTTACAAAAGCAAAAAAATAGAGATAGAAAAGAGAAAATAATGAGATTCTTTCTTCATGTTTTACCTAATGGTAACTAATTGCACCGGAAACTAAAAAGTCTGCGTTCTCTTTTAAAATTTATTGAAAAAGCCTTAGAAATACTACATACAGTCTGTATCAGAAGAAAAGAACCCGTTTGTTTTGTAACTTCAAGATATATTTCATTCTGCTTTTTGCTGCCTAATAGCCCCACTCGAGGGCTACGACGCCAGTGCCAACTCAGGTTAGTGCCGTTCGAAACTTTCCCGCAAATGTAACCAAACAAAAATTAGTGAGAAGTGCGCGAAGCGTTTCGAAGCGGAATTTTTATGCACGCATTCGAAAGGGCCTAAATTATCTTACGCCGCGACTGAAAAAGTAATTAAAAAGTCAAAAAAGTTTGTTGTGATGTGGAATCAGCGGTATAAAGTGTAGAAAAATATCGATGACTTTACCGAGCGCGGTTTGAAGCGAGTGACGGCAAAAAAGCAGGATAAAGTGAATGTCCAACTTTTTAAGCGGGAGCCTTCTTTGTGACTACGCCAAGCACGATCAGTTCTTGCTAAAAATGGATATGGAATAGATGTGAGTATCAACACCATCGAACGATGACTGAAGAAGGCGAACATATCCTACCGTCCCACATCACCAAAACCACTGCTCTCAGAAAAATACATTGAGAAACAGCAAAACAAAAAAAAGGCGTCATAATATTGGACTGGCCTTTCCAGTTACCAAACGCCAACCCCATAGAAAATGTCTGGGGAACTATGAAAACGCATCTTGCCGGAAGGTCAGTCCATAATTTAAAGCAACTTGTGCATCAAGTTCGTAAAATCTAGTCCTCTTTGTCGACGAGCTACGCAGATTTGGCGTAAGACATGTTTGGTGATTTTCGCTAAGATGGAAAAAGAGCAGTATAGCTCGGTAATTCGCTTTTAATTTTAGACGTGAAAACTACCGCGGAGATCAAAACAAAGACCAAGACGCCCGGCAGACGTGGTTACCGAGGACATCGTTCAAAAACGAACGAAAGTGCGCGAACTAACAGAGGCCATAGATGTGTCGACACGATCAGCAATTAATATTTTACAAGTTGGCGTTGAAAAAATTGTTGGTCTGATGGTGTTGCGATTGCTTACAACAAATAATAAGCAGATGCGGCTGTTAGCTTCGAAACCGTGTTTGGAGCGATTTAAGCGAGATCCGATGGAATTTTTGCATGGAGGAATTTTTGTCACCGTTGATGAAACCTAGATTCATCACTGCACACCACACCTACAATCAAAACAATGGATTTCTCCCGGTGAATCTGCTCCAAAGAAGGTGAAGGTAGTCCCATCGGCCGGAAAGATCATAGCGACGATTTTTTGGGATGCAAACGGCGTCATCCTCATGGATTTTTTAGAAAAAGGATGAACGATCACTGGACAATACTACAGTGAGCTATTGGACCACTTTCACAAAAAATTGAAGGAGATACGACCGCATTTGGTTTCACCACGAAAATGCACCAGCACTTTCATCCGGAGTTGTCGGCGCTGAACTCCATGAATTGCAGTCACCCTATTTTGGCTCCCGGCGACTTTTTGTTATTTCCTAACACGAAGGAATGGCTGGCGGGAAAAAATTTGGTTCAAACGAGGAAGTCGAGGCGAAATAGAGGCATATTTTGGAGAGTTCGACAAATCGTATTTTTTGGAGGAGTTAAAAAAATGACCGGAACGTTGTGAGAAGTGTATCTTTCTAAAGAGCGGAATTTTTTTTTTAATGGTGTCTTCATTTCTAACACGGCTACTTAGAGAACCACCCTCGTGTATATAATTGGCGCTCCTCCTCCTACTTGTTGGCAAGCGTCTTGAGTTTACTAACTTATATGCTCCCTCAGTTGTAATCTTCGCCCATTTTGCCTGCATAACCTCTTTAAAGCCACTTTACTTGCCAACTGTTGCTGTCGGTTTTTTTTTTCTTACAGATTCTACAGCTGCTCAATAGGATTCAGATCGAGCGACTGATGGGGTATTTCGAGCTGTTTTGAAGGGTTGTACTAGAGCTAAAGCTTAACGACTTCGGCTGTGTTTCGGGTCATTAGCTAGTTGGAACCGAAACGTTTTCGATAAGCCAAGATTTTCGGCACTCTGTATCAAATTACTTTTTAAAATGTTTATATACGCCTATCTACTCATTGCTAATTCAATAAACTCCAACCGAACCACACCACCAGCCGCTTTGCAATCCGACACAATAACTCCAACACCAACATGTTTGACTGTACCAACAAGATTTTGTTTCTCAAGCGCGGTGACTGATTTGCGCGAAAGAAATCTCAAAAATACAGAATTTATTTATATTATTTGTGTTCTCGTCTATTCACAAATGAAATAAACGGCTTTCTTAGAGCCACACGAACATGGTTTCCAGCTTCACGTAAAACTTTTCGATCAGCTTCCTTACAAATATCTACTTTGTTTAAATATTTGGTTTACGTTTTCAACAACTTTTTATGATGTTAGTCGAGGACGAGCCTTTGCCATATTGATATGCTGCGCTCTTCACGGCCGGAAGTGTTCTTGGACACCCAGACCTCAAAATCAAAATCAAAATAAAAGTCAAAGCCCCCGTTTGCTTGTAATTTTTTACTACGCGTTCAACAGAGAAATACGTTTTCCCGACATTTTTCCCAATATTTCGGAAGCTATTTCCATATGCCACACTTTTATAATAACTTTCCTTTCCGATACACTAACACAATTTTTTCCCTTGGTTTCCTAGTTTTCAAATTATTACCTTATTTACTTACTTAGGTGGCCATAACAACCCGTTACCGAGTTACGGCCGACCTCACTAGCTCTCTCCAGGCGCCTCTGCTCCGCGCGCGCCTTCTCCAATTCTGTACACCAAGCGAGCATAGGGTTTCCTTCACCTGGTCTTTCTACTGGAGCAATGGTCTTCCTCTGCGTCGGCTCCCTTGGACTTCGCCCTCGAACACCTTCTTTGCTGGAGCTTTTTCATCCATACGCACGACATGCTCTAGCCAACGCAAGCGTTGGATGGCGATGCGTTGAACGCGCACAGGACCGAAGATCTTACGTAGAACTTTTCTCTCGAACGCCCCAAGAGCGGCTGCATTGCTTTGTGACACTACCCATGCCTCTGCGCCATAAAGCAACACGGGTATGATGAGCGTCTTGTAAAGTGTCAGTTTGGTCATGCGAGAGAGGGCTCAATTGCTTACTTAGCCCATAGTAACACCTATTAACAAGAGTGATTCTCCGTTTGATCTCCAGGCTGATATCGTTGTTGCTGTTAACGGCGGTGCCAAGATAAATTCTGGCACAACTTCGAAGGTATAGTTGACTGCAATGACGTGCGTTCCTACACGCCGTGTGTTCCGCGTTGTAGACAGCATATACTTCGTTTTACCCTCGTTCACCGCCAGACCCACTCGTGATGATTCCTTTTCGATAGCAGAAAACGCAGCGGTGACATCTCGCTTACGGCGGCCCATAATGTCAATGTCATCGGCGTAGGCAAGGAGCTGGACACATTTGTAGAAAATAGTGCCATTATGATGAACACCTGCTTTTCGGAGCCCCCCTTCCATCACGAAGTTGAAGAGGTTGCATGACAGTGGATCGCCTTGTCTGAAACCTCGAAAGGTATTGAATGGCTCGGAGAGGTTATTTCCTACCTTGACGTAGCTGGTTGTGTTGCTCAACGTCATTCTGCAAAGCCGTATGAGCTTCGCTGGTATACCGAACTCAGACATGCTAGCAGCGTACAGGTAATCCCTTATCGGGCTATCGAACGCAGCTTTATAGTCGACAAAGAGATGATGGGTGTCGACTTGTTTTACATGGGTCTTTTCCAGGATTTGGCGTAATGTAAAGATCTGGTCGATGATGGACTTACCACGTCTGAAGCCACACTGATAAGGCCCGATCAGTGTGTTGGTAAACGGCTTAAGTCTACCAGACAGGACCTTGTAAGCGATGGTTAGAAGACTGATGCCCCGGTAGTTGGTACAGATCGTCGGGTCACCCTTCTTCAGTACAGGACAAAGAACACTGAGATTCCAATCGTCGGGCATGCTTTCTGCTAGCCATATTTTGCAGATGAGCTGATGCATGCTCCCTATCAGCACATCGCCGCCAGTCTTGAACAATTCAGCGGGCAAGCTGTCAGCGCGAGCCGCTTTGTTATTCTTGAGCCGCTGAATGGCAACTCTGACTTCGTCATGACTAGGTGGTGGAACGTCCAAATTATCGTCGATTGGTGGTATCGGGTCATCTTCTACTGGGGCGGAATTGTGTGCATCATCGCCAGCAAGTAAATTGCAGAAGTGTTCCCTCCATATGCCCAGTGTGGACTGTGTATCCATAA
Organism: Anastrepha fraterculus; assembly: GCA_037575425.1. Lineage (NCBI taxonomy): Eukaryota > Metazoa > Arthropoda > Insecta > Diptera > Tephritidae > Anastrepha > Anastrepha fraterculus. The sequence goes on along the minus strand of JAYXIM010015486.1, from coordinate 1,043,159 downwards.
CCAGATTTCCGTTTCTATCTCTGCAGGCTGATGCTCTGGTCTTGAAACCTTGTATCAGACCAGACGCTTGACTTGTTGATAGAATTTTCGAGCATCATTCCTGTCCCTGTACTCCTCTAGCAGCTCACGCTCACGCTTCTCCTGTTCTCGTCTCTTGCGTCCACTTTTAGATAAAATGCGCAATTGAGTTTGCTAACCGGTAGTTATAATAACAAAGTTTGAAAAGTGAGTAAAATGAGAAAAATTCCTAATGAAATAACGGTGTTACTAAAATAACCAAAGTGAACACAGACTTCCTGGTTGCTATGTTTACATGTTGCTGCAATTACTTACCGTTATGTAAAAAGTGAAGTGAAGAAACTTGCTAGTTTTTTTTTGCTTTTGTTACTTAAAAATGTAATGAAAGAATAAATAAATAAAATATGTTTTCAACTACAAATTTATGCTGTGTTTTTAATCAATTTAAAAATATTTGCAAGGTGAACGCAGACTTTATGGGCTATGTGATAATACCATATTTCTTTCCACGTATTTCTTTTATTTATTTAATTGACAATTTATTCGAGCATGCACTGCACTTTCATAGCACAACAAAGATAGTCCGTAGAATAACAATAACGTGACGTACACGAATATCCATAAAAACAAGTGAAAAGAATAACAAAAGAATATGATTGCATACTAGACTAGGATATATGTAGATAACGGTGCTTATAGTGCAATATTGCGCATGCTTTTTTCTATTTTATTCTTTATGAGCTAACGAAAGTATTTTTGTATTTTTGACGTGATAACGTCTTATAATTCGATTTAACAGGCTGCACGCACGAAAAAATGTGTCGTTACCTTGCTCAGTACTGTTCATATGTAGTTACCTTGCTCATTACTGTTCATATGTAGTTACCTTGCTCATTACTGTTCATATGTAGTTACCTTGCTCATTACTGTTCATATGTAGTTACCTTGCTCATTGCCGTTACCTTGCTCATATTAGTGTTACCTTGCTCATTAGTGTTACCTTGCTCATATTAGTGTTACCTTGCTCATATTAGTGTTACCTTGCTCATTGCCGTCCTTGCTCATTGCATTGAATGAACTGCAAGCGAAAGGGCGGAACGAACGACAAAGCAAACAAAGCAAACGAACGGCAACGTTCGATATCTTGCTCTCTCCTACTTAAGTGCGCGTATATATGTATGTATGTATATGCGCAAATGTACATATATAAATTCACGTATTTGTATTTGCATATGCCTTCTTATTGATTATTATTAATTTGATTCACGTGAAGAATTTAAAATAAAACCAAGTTTGTTAATAATACCTGTTGTTTTAATGTTATAATTATTAATTTTTTTATTATATATGAAGGAAAAAATGTATGGTAATATTTACCATATACCTTATAAAATATGTTGTCTATACTAATATTATAAAGAGGAAAACTTTGTTTGTTTGTAATGAATAGGCTCAAAACTACTGGACCGATTTTAAAAATTCTTTCACCATTCGAAAGCTACATCATCCACGAGTAACATGGATTATATTTTATTTTGGAAATAGGGCTCGAGATATAGGTCAAAACGTGGACCCGGGTAACCTTCGGATGTGTATGTACAATATGGGTATCAAATGGAAGCTGTTGGTGAATGCTTTAGTCCAGAGTATTTTTCATGCTGCTCCGTGACTAGGGTCTCGAGATAGAGACCAAAACGTGGACCCTAGAATGTGTTTGTACAATATGGATATCAAATTGAAGCTGTTGGTGAATGCTTTAGTACAGAGTATTTTTCATGCCGCTCCGTGACTGGGGTCTCGAGATATAGGTCAAAACGTGGACCCGGGTAACCTTTGGTTGTGTATGTACAATATGGGTATCAAATGAAAGCTGTTGATAAGTGCTTTAATACGGGGTAATTTGTTGTGTTATGTAATGTAATGTAATGTTATGTTATGGTATGTTATGTTATGTTATGTTATGTTATGTTATGTTATGTTATGTTGTGTTATGGTATGTTATGTTATGTTATGTTATGTTATGTTATGTTATGTTATGTTATGTTATGTTATGTTATGTTATGTTATGTTTTGTTATGTTATGTTATGTTATGTTATGTTATGTTATGTTATGTTATGTTATGTTATGTTATGTTATGTTATGTTATGTTATGTTATGTTATGTTATGTTATGTTATGTTATGTTATGTTATGTTATGTTATGTTATGTTATGTTATGTTATGTTATGTTATGTTATGTTATGTTATGTTATGTTATGTTATGTTTTGTTATGTTATGTTTTGTTATGTTATGTTATGTTATGTTATGTTATGTTATGTTATGTTATGTTATGTTATGTTATGTTATGTTATGTTATGTTATGTTATGTTATGTTATGTTATGTTATGTTATGTTATGTTATGTTATGTTATGTTATGTTATGTTATGTTATGTTATGTTATGTTATGTTATGTTATGTTATGTTATGTTATGTTATGTTATGTTATGTTATGTTATGTTATGTTATGTTATGTTATGTTATGTTATGTTATGTTATGTTATGTTATGTTATGTTATGTTATGTTATGTTATGTTATGTTATGTTATGTTATGTTATGTTATGTTATGTTATGTTATGTTATGTTATGTTATGTTAAAGTATATTATGTTATGTTAATGTTAACTCATTCTCTATATCCATACAAAATATCTATCAAACAAATAAAATTAAAATTTTCTTTTGAAAATGCAACCATTCAATCAGTATTTTCTTATGACGTTATCACGTTAAGCTATCGTCAGTAAACCGACTTTACAGACAACCTCTTTTTTATTTTATTCTTTATGAGCTAACGAAAGCATAAATGCAGAACATTTTTGAAGTTGCTCTCTTACTAAGTTGCAGGGAATTGAAGCTGGAACAGAGTTCCAGATACGCGCAACATTCACGAAAAACAGTCTTGCAGAGGTTACATATTTGTATTTAAGGGGTTAGGGGTAGTCAGAGGCCCGAAAAAATGATGAATTTTAATCTTTTTTTTTTCCTAGTCAATTGCTTTATTTTACAAAAATAAAAACATAGCATTAATACATCATATTTAGACTTGACGTTAGAAACAAAAAAAAAAACAATTGATAATTGTGAAGGTTATCGCTGTTTGTGGGAAGCCCGTTTCTCCAGAAGTCCCTTGCGGTGATCATCACAAGTCCTTGGAGATTCATCTAAAATCAATCGGAAAAGAGAAATTAGTTTTACTAATAGATAATTTTGTGCCGATCAAAGCTTTTTCTTTTTTTTAATTAACAATATGGCGGCCTCGGGATATATTTTTCAGATTTTCGAGAAAAAAAACCACAATTAATTGTTTAAAAAAATCGAAATTTTGAAAAAAAATCCTTCGATCAGGCACGAGTTTTTTATGTTTTCCAAAAGCAGTATAGATTTTATTGAAATCTACCAAGCGGTTTTTAAGCTACAGAGATCACCAGTTCGAAAAACATAGTTTTGAGAAAAACGCATGTAAATTTTTGCCATCAATTTATGTAAAGGTATACGAATTATTTAATTACTTACATTGCGTCATTTATTTCTGGGCCGTATAATAGTTCTTCAGGCATCATAGCAGCTTCCAAAATATCGGTTTGCTGTTGCCTACGTAGCATTCTACCTTCTTGAGTGTAATCGTTAGCACGCTTATCTGCCACTTTCATACGAGAAGCATCCAGCACTAAAGCACCTTTCAGGTCTTTGATTGTCTCAAACTGCCGACCATTTTTATAAATACGGGCCGACAATATTCCCCAGAGGTCCTCAATTGGGTTTAAATCGGGACTTAGTGCTGGCCAATCCAGAACTGAAATTTTTCTTGCCGATAGGAAGGCCCTAGTTAAACGAGCCGTATGTATTGAGGCGTTATCTGGCTGAAAAACCCTGTCGTCTCCGTATGAGTTTCCCGCAAACTCAATGAAAACATCCTATAATATTGGGTTGGGGAAAAAGAAATGTCGTATTTGTGATCGAAATATGACGCTTTATTTAACGTACTTATAATTATCCGATTCAAATCAAATATGCCCCGTTTTGTTCTCAAACTTGTTGCCATTTAGAAGGTAACTTCATTAGCCCCTCTTTATAAAACGCCCCCTCCTTATTTGCAAAAAACTCAGACAACCAGTTTTCGCAAGCTTCTTTTGAGGCCAACTTGGTATCACCTAGGGCGTTTTGCATGGACCGGAAGAGATGATAGTCACTTAGTGCCAGGTCCGGACTATATGGTGGGTGCGATAGGACATCCCATCCGAGCTCCCGTAGCTTCTGGTGGGTCATCAAAGATGTGTGAGGACGAGCGTTATCCTGGGGGAACACACCACCATTCCTATTGACCATTTCTGGCCGCTTCTGGTCAATCGCCTGCTTCAAACGGTCAAGTTGCTCACAGTAGAGGACCGAATTAAGGGTCTGGCCATAGTTGAGCAGTTCATAGTGGATAATTCCCTTCCAATCCCACCAAACAAAACCTTCCTGGCGGTCAATCCGGGCTTGGCGATGGTTTGGGCCGGCTCGCCGCTTTTCGACCACGATCTTTTTCGCTTGGCGTTGTCATACGTGATTCACTCCAGTCACCATCCGCTTCAAAAATGGGTCGATTCGTTCCGTTTTAGCAGAGAATCGCAAGCGTTGATTCGTTCCAAGAGATTTTTTTGCGTCAACACGTGTGGCACCCAAACATCCAGCTTTTTTTTGAATCCAATCTTCTGCAAATGGTTCCAAACTGTTTTGTGGTCTACACCTAGTTCCTGACTAATCGAGCGAATGCTCACATGCCGGTCTCTTTGGATAATTTCAACGATTATATCAGTCTCTATGACGATTGGCCTACCAGTACGGGGTTCATCTTCGACATCTACTACACCAGAACGAAATCTATCGAACCAACGCTGTGATGTGCGAATCGTTACAGTATCAGGCTCATAAACTTCACAAATTTTTGCCGCCGCCTTCGTTCCATTTTTACGTCTAAGGTAGTAAAAACGTAAAATATGACGAATTTCTTGCTTGGTGGACTCCATCCTTGACGCGCTATAACTTAAGACTGAAACGTACGATCACAACACTGTCAAAGAGACACTTGTAGTACAGATTGTCATCTTCAAATCGCCGTTTAGTGTGACCCGATGCAATAAGTACAACGCAAGATATGTTTAAATGTCGCACTCAATTGACAAAATACGACATTACTCTTTCTCCAACCCAATATTTCAACACAGAATTCTGCGTTGGTTCTTGTCGGAATAAACCAAATTGGAGACTTTCCACCATGTCCGCAAGCGGCCCAAATCATCAAAGATCCACCACTGTAGTTCCGCTTATGGCGCGTTTGCCGTGGTTGCCTAAGGTCCCGCCAATATTTCTGGCAAATGCTAAACAAGCCTTTATGTGGCGTGCTAACAGTCTTGGTACCGGCTCCCGCAAACAATATTTAAGTGTTCCGTCCTCGAACCAAATTTGATGTATTCGTCTATCGGTGACCTTAAGACTTAAATGGTGTTTGATTTCCTTGCAAGACACTACTTTTTGAGCCGCCAGATGACGAGTTTCTCGTTCATCTGCTATCGATGTTAGCTGTCCTGCCGCTTTGTTTGAGCTGACCATATGCTTCTGGATTTTTAAGAAAGTTGCTGATGGTATTCCTATGCCGATTTACTTTAGCAGCAATTTCATAAACACTTTTGCCACTTTCGCTTAGCCCTTTAATCAGACCACGCTCTTCACCGGATAAATGGCTTCCATGTGGCATTCTACAGAATAACCCATCAATAATGAAATTATTCTTTGTTCAAAAGAAGTAATCTATTTTACCTACATTTACCAATGCAAATAATACACAATTTTTTGATAACTTGCTCTCAATACTGATCTCTGATTGCACATATAAATACTTATTTTATATGAAAACCAAATCTCGCAACACAAATTTGTAATAACGGTACTAAGAATAATGACTAAACCAGAATTTGCATGCGAATAGTTAAATTGGACTGCATATACAGACTTTGGCATACCAAACAAAAATTTACCATTACTATCAAGATAGATATCGATACAAAAAACTTTGCACATATACTTATTTCTGTGAGGTACCTCCTGTAATTAAAGAAACAGTCGGCACACTCACGTATCGGTCCAAACGTCACTGCTGACAGTAAGGATTTCGAGGTTGTAAAATACTTATTTAGGAACCAGCATTAACAGTGACAACAATGCCAGCCTTGAAATCCAATGGAGAATCTCTCTTGCCAACAAATGCAACTTTGGACTAAGTAGGCAACTGAGTAGTAAAGACGATGATAATATCCGACGAGGCGTCCCTTGAATTGTTTCAGAAAAGGATTTTGTGGAAATTTTTGGACCTTTGCATGTTGGTTTACAAGTGCGAGTGAAACAATGAGCTGCATAAGCTTCACAGCGACATAGACATAGGGCATCGAATAAAGATTTGAGATGAATAAACACACCTCGTGTACATATGTAAATTGCGTTGTTCTGTTTTTTCAGAACATTTCTAAGTCTGACATTCACGTCATTCTGTTGGAAATTTTTATCTGGATCGTAGTGGATGCTATAGAATTCTCTAGACTTTACGCAACAAATCCTCCCGAACTGTCGCAGAGACGGGCGGACGTAAATGGCTAAATCGACTCATCTTATCATTGTGAGCGTTTTTGTACAAGGTGGCGTAAAAGTAACCTTGCGATGTTTTTTGGTTGTAATTAAAAAAAAAATGAAAAACTTTGATTCTTCTTGTGGATTATTTTTATTTGGCCTTTTAATTTTTTTTATATCGAGTCGATGGCCGCCGCCACAGTTGATTGCCATTTGAGCCCTTTTTATGGCATTTTCCATCACTTTGGCCAAAACTTCCGGCGATAGGTCCTCACATTCTTGACGGATATTGTCTTTAAGAGCTGCAAGAGTCTGAGGCTTGTTGACATAAACCCGCAACTTCAAAAAGCCCCACAAAAAGAAGTCTGGAGCGGTCAAATCAGGCGATCTTGCTGGCCAGTGCAATTCGCCAAAACGGGAGATTAGGAGCCCGGGAAATGCATCCTGCAGCATATCGGTTGTGGCACGTGCAGTGTGTGCCGTTGCACCGTCCTGTTGGAACCACATGTTTTCCAATCCCAATTCATCAAGTTGCGGCAAAAAGAACTCGTTGATCATTGCTCTGTAGCGCTCACCATTCACAGTAACCGTTTGGCCCGCGACGTCTTCGAAGAAAAAAGGTCCGATGACTCCTCCAGCGAAAACAGCACACCATACAGTGACTTTGAGCGGGTGTAATAGCTCTTCGTGGGTTACACGCGGATTTTCAGTGCCCCAGAAGCGTAAATTTTGCTTATTTACGTACCCGCTAAGATGGAAATGGGTTTCATCACTCATGATTATTTTTGATGAAAAATCATCTTCCTCTTGGTGGTGATTAAGGATGGTTTGAGCGTATGTTAGACGCGATTGGCGCAGCTAACAGCCGATGCAGCGGCTGGACTTTGTACGGAAACATCTTCAAGTCCTGTACCGAAATTCGCTGTAAAGACCGTCGACTGATACCCATTTGCGTGGCACGTCGTCTGGTCGATGTCGACGGCGCTTCCATGACATCCTCGGCTACAGCAGCAATATTCTCTGCAGAACGGCTACTCCGGGGTCTGCCACGCCTGGCAGCATCTCGTGTTGTGCCAGTCTCTTCGAGGCGAGCGGCTAAACGTCGCAGTGTTTCACCAGTAGGCGTTGGACGGCGAGGAAATCTGCGACGAAATTCACGTTGTGCCAAAGTCACCGACCGATTATTGGTCAAATAAATAGTTAGCAATATTCCGCGTTCTGGAGCAGTGTAGCGTAATATTGTTTATTAACGTGTATTTCGCATGTGTTTACTACACACATGTCAAAACAGAACTGACATTAGGGGCCAATCGCAAAATTTGTAGCATTTTCTGATAGGAGGATTACTTTAGCGCTACCTGTTATATACTCGTATCTATGTAGGGATGTCTATATAGCTCTGATTCCGTTATGCTATTACAAACAACCGTTATGTTCAAGCGGGTATAAAACTAAACTATATTTATATAATATTTTGAGCCCAAGCGCGTCAACAAAAGGGAATACCTCCAACTGAGGCTAAGCAAAGCAGGTTGAGTACGGATAAAGAACAGAAGTTTCGAGATTCGGGATGTTGTATACCCTAGTCATCACACAAAATCGTATTGTTGAATTTGTACTTTTATTGTGTTCGAGGAAGTCTTCCCGCTTACAATTTATGTCGTAGCTCAGCTGCCGTTAATTTACGTTGAAATATGTATGTGTATGTGTGTCAATATGTAACTCTTCGCACTAAAGATAAAATTTAAAGAATCGCGCTATGCGGGAAACGTTTTTCTTGATGGAGACAAACGATGCGCGACTCATTTTTGGATTAGGCAAGACGCCAAAAAGGGCAAACGAAGAATAATGGGAATTCTAAAGAAGCAGCGTGCACAAATAATTGCTACCGTAATTTGTTGCTCGCTTAAATGGCTGTGAAAAGCACTTACAAACAAACATATCTATTCTACATAAGCACGCATACTTAGAAGCATATACAAACATATGCGCATAAGACTGCACTTAACTGTTTGCTGTGCTTCGGAAACCATTGTGAGCGCAAATTGCGATTTTTGAAGGAAAGGTTAGAAGATGCTACGTCAGTTGGTGGAATTTCTCAATTAATTTCAACAGCATGGAAACAATTTGTTATTTAGTACAAGTAACGAAAAATGTACTTATCAATTTAAGTTGAAGTAAAAAGTTTGCATTTTGAAAAGTGTTCCAGACAAAGGCCGACATACAGAATAGAAAGTAAGTTAAGAGGTGGGTTTTGCCAAAAATCTGCCTTCCAATAAGAACATTGATATTCATGGCTATTAACGAAAGCTCTAATCCGGACAAATATCGATTGGGTATTAAATATTCGTGAGATGCCGTTCAGACTTTTGAACATACATATTTAGAAATGTGCGTCTTTAGCTGGATTCTGGAAATGCTTGGAGTTGGAAATTATCGATCCTTACATTAGAGATGTAAAGGGTTGTTAAGTTTCAAGGGCCGGTGTTGATTTTGAATAAAATACAATTTTTTAGGAAATTATTGTCATTTTTCTTTATTATGATAATACTGGTATGGCTCAAATACGTATGGAACAAAATATCGGCCAAATGGTCGCCGCGGTCTCGGCGGCACACCTCCATCCGATGGTCCAAATTTTCGATGACACTAAGGCATAATTGAGGTTCTATGATGTTAATGTGCCGAATTATCTCATCCTTTAGCTCTTGAATTGTTGCTGGCTTGTCGACGTACACCTTTTCTTTCAAATAACCCCAAAGAAAGAAGTCCAACGGTGTCAAATCACATGATCTTGGCGGCCAATTGGCATCGCCGCGACGTGAGATTATTCGGCCATCAAATTTTTCGCGCAAAAGAGCCATTGTTTCGTTAGCTGTGTGACAAGTGGCACCGGCCTGTTGAAACCACATTTGTCCACATCCATATCTTCCGATTCCGGCCATAAAAAGTTCGTTATCATCTCACGATAGCGAACACTATTCACAGTAACTGCCTGACCGGCCTCATTTTGGAAAAAATACGTCCCAATGATGCCGCCGGCCCATAAACCGCACCAAACAATCACTCTTTGTGGGTGCATTGGTTTTTCGGCAATCACTCTTGGATTATCATTCGCCCAAATGCGGCAATTCTGCTTATTGACGAATCCACTGAGGTGAAAATGTGCCTCATCAGTTAAGATGATTTTCTTCGAAAATTGGTCATTCGCTGTTGCCATTTCCTGCCACCATTCTGACCATTGACGACGCTTGAAATGGTCAAGAGGCTTTAGTTCTTGAGTCAATTGCACCTTGTAAGCGTGTAAATGCAAGTCTTTATGCGGTGTGAGCGGTGCAATTGTTGGGCACGACGACGAGTTGAGGTGGACGGCTCCTCAACCACACCATCGCGAACAGCAGCAATATTTTCTGCAGTACGAGCTGTACGAGCATGCACTGGTGTTTTCACATCTCCTAAAGACCCGGTTTGCTCAAACTTTTGCACAATATTTCCGATTGTACGCACATTTGGACGATTAAATTGGCCAAAAAAATCACGAAGTGCGCGACATGCATTTTGATTTGAACGCCTGTTTTCAAAATAAGCCTGAATAACTTAAACGCATTGCTCGGTTGTCTAGTTTTCCATGGTTCAAATTGAGTTAGTTTGAAATTGTAAAATGTCAAATGAAATGCAGAAAAAAACTTGACGCCTTTGAAATTTAACCACCCTTTATATGAGGGTTGCTGTTATGGGGAATAAATTCGTCGTGTTTTTACCGAAGTCTTTTATTTAAACAACAAACCATAATTATATCAATAAGTAAATCAATTATATATTCGCAGTTGCTGTTTACAACCTCTTCCCACCTCTCGACCAATTTGTTTATGGCTGGTGTCCTTCATATGGTTTGACAGGGAGCGGAAGAGCGGAAACGATGATAAATACGGCGGATGATAAAAGGCCTCCCATTAGAGCTCTTGGAGAGCGGCTTTGACAACTTATAAAATATAGAGTCTAGCGTTGTCGTGAAGAAGTATAGTTTGACTATGTCCATCAAGTGTATTCAGTCGAATAGCCTCATTCCCGCGGTGTAGCTGGGCAATGTAGAGCTCCTTTTGACCATGGCATTCCTTTCGAGCATTTTCCAATGCACCATGCCCTCTCAGCCCCACCAAACACATATCATCATCTTCTTTGGTTGAAAATCCGGCTTGTCTCTCGGCTTTAGCGTGTCTCCTGGAGCCACCCACTCCTTTCTTTGCTTCACATTGATGTATTGACATCATTTCTCATCTCCCGTAACGATTCGGTACAAAAAGCGCTGTTTATGATTGCGTGCTGCACGATGGCGGGCGAGATGCTGAGGAGCAATCTGAAAGTGACTTCCTTTGGGTTTTTTGTTGAGCTCGTGAGTCACCCAGGTTCTTAATTTTTCGGTAAATACCAGCTTCAAAGAACAGCAGTTCGCCAATATCTTAGCTTGATCGTTGCCTCGAATACCACATCGTCCCAGCTTGCACTTAAGTTCAAGCTTATTCCCTCTTGCAACACAGTGTTGCATGAACTTACATTTCTGAAAAAGTTTTGATGAGGGGCGAGTGGTTTCTAAAATTTCACCAGGTATGGAGAGTGGCGTAGTCTCTATACGCAATAAGCGCTTTTACTTCTGGAAAACTGTTAGTTCTTGCTTTGGCGATGATGCACAAAAGTCTACTAATATCGCTTCATTTACTAAGAAACGCTTGCCGTTCGTAATTAGTTGGCAGAAACTGTAAGCAGATGTAGAATTATCAGGCATGTTCTGAAAATCGCGCGATTTCAATTCGGATCCGAAATGGCAATTCGTACGATTTTGTTTTGGGTGTTCTGTAATTCGTCCGATTTCATTTAAATTCGAATTTAAGTTTGAAACAGCTGATTTCTCTTTGGCAATTAAACAAACCAAATGACAAAAGAATTCGTTGGCAAAAAATACGAAATAATTTCAAAATAAGAGGATTTAATTAAAAAAATTATCATGTTTTTTATGGCAGCTTATGTGTTAAACGAACAGGAGCAAGATTACCAAAGTAGAATAGATAGGCGGCGTTTAAGAGACCATTCGAATCCTCTCAGTGCACCGGATTCTACGTAAGATTAGAAATGGTTATACTTTGTGGCATTCATTAAGTTTTTCTACTTTAGATTTGTTTCCAACTATCGCCTAAACAAGTACGCTTTTTTAGAAGTGCTGAATGAAGTAAAATCTTTCGTCAAGGAAACGTCCATACCTATTTTATTAAAGCTGGCAGCAAGTCTTAGGTTTTTCGCAGAAGGTTCCTATCAACGTTCCGTCGGAAAGGATACAGATATTGCTATGGGTAGAAGCACAGTCTCAAAAATATTATCCGAAATGATCAATGCTTTGGAAAATGTTCTGTGTCCTAAGTGGATTAAGCTGAAAATGTCTGAAGAGGATTCTAGAAAATCAAAACTTCATTTTGTAGAAAAATTCGGTATTCCAGGAGTAATAGGGTGTATTGATGGAACACATGTGGCTCTGATTAAACCTTTTGAGAACGAGCATCTATTTTTTAACCGAAAAGGATTTTTTAGCATAAACGCAATGATTGTAAGAATGAATTTAAATTGTGTTTCTAAAATTTAAAATTTACTGCCTTTATTTTACAGATTTGTGATTTTGATATGATAATAAGAGCAGTTGATGCAACTCGGCCTGGTGCAAGCCATGACGCTTTCGTATTTAGTATGAGCAGTGCAAAACACTATTACCTATCGCAGTATGAAGCTGGTGACCGAGGGTCTTGGCTACTGGGAGATTCTGGTTTTGGTATAGAGCCATTTCTACTGACTCCGTATAGAAACCCAGGCCCAAGATCGGCAGAACACAGATTTAACCAGCAGCATGCAAAAGCACGTAACATCGTTGAGCGTGTTATAGGAGTATTAAAAAGTCGGTTTCGTTGTTTGAAAACTACCCTGCCATATACGCCGCAAAAGGTAGTGAAGATAATAAATGTTTGTTGCGCACTACATAACATATGTAGGAGTAATCAAATAGATGACATTGAAACAGAAACCGTATTAGAAAACAATTCAATTGATGAGGAAATTGCTGAAAATGAGGAAAACAGTAGTTTATATAGTGTTGGCAGAAATATAAGAGACTCTATTGCTAGAAATTTAATATTATGAAACATAAAATTTATTCATATTAAAAGTAAATATATACATAACATTTCAATAAGATTCTTTTATATTTATTTTTTAGTCTCTATCTCAAGCATTTTAGTTTTAATATTAACTGTTTCCTGTTGCAACTGCTCCATTTTGAGGTAATGTCTTTGCTTTTGCTCTATACTTTGAGTCTTCAAGCGATTTTGCTCTGCCAGCAATTCATTTTGTTTCTCAACAACACGACGAAGTCGTCGAATCTCTTCCCTTTCATCTTCCTGCGATTTTGCAATCTTGTGTTGGTTTTCGCAAATGTTATCTAAAGTTGTGGATATTTTCTCCATGCAACTAGATTGCGTTGCCATACACGACTGAAGGCTGTCCTGCGTTGACACTCGTGGCCTTTTTGCAGCTCTCGGGGTAGCCACCGCTTCCCTACTTGTTTGGGGACGTTCTTCCTCAGATTCGATAGCGCTATTATTATCTTCTGTCCCAAAGCTTCTACAATGGCTTATGCCCTCAACGGCTGCAAAAATTCCACAAAATCTTGCAACACATTCTTCGTTGCTCGTCAGTACATGCTTATTAAAGGGTCCACCTCCTGTTGCCCTCGATTCTAGATTGTTATGGGCTACCTTTTTCCGAATGCACCCCTTCCAGTCAGACCATATCTTGAAAAAAGACAACTCAAAAATATTTATTTTAATATTTGACTAAATACTTACTTTTTTCCATCCATTAACATCTTTTTGGGGCGGCCCTTCTGCATTTAGCAGCGTCGTTAGCTCTTTCCACTTTTCCTCAACAGCAACTCTGTCGCCCTTCGAAAAATTCTTCGCCAAATCTGGATGAGATTCCATAAACTCGACTAAAATTAGCTCTTGCTTGGAGTTCTTGTGTTTACCCCTAAAAGTTTTTGAATAAGTTTTAAATATTTTAAATAAACACTTTTATTTACATAAATATATGCAGTTATTTTGAGTAAATACTCACATTTTGATAAATTTATTTCAACAAACAGTTTTAAGAATATCACAAACCGCTAACGTTTAAGTTGCCGAAAATAAAACTGGAAAATTTTAACGATTTCGATTTCCAGAACAGGGTGAAAAAACGATTTGCTGATGTTCGAAAAAAAACAAAAACGGAACGATTTACAGAACATGTCAAACGATTTGAAAACGGAAAATGCGAAAATATTGCCCGAAAACGATTTGCAGAACATGCCTGTATATTTTTATTACTGCCACAAGTGTAAGTAACTATGGCAAAGTAAATTTCTCTTTAACTACTAATTGGATTCATTTAAGGTATTTTGTAAAATTATGCTATATTTATTTTTAATTAATGATGGTGGCGCACAGTGGTATTTTAGTGCCAAAAAAAAAAGAAAATATTTGTGATGCAAACAAATTTAATGCTGCAATTTCAATGGGAATTATCTGGTTAAGAGAGAAATGAGACGATGACAAACAACGATGAGGTACCCCTTAGAGAGTTTGAGAGAAACATGCTGCGGAAGATTTTTGGATTTTTGAATGTTGGTACTGGCGACTATCGTAGCGCTGGACCATGAGCCAAAAAAAATTCGAGTAAAATTCCAAAAAGATTTTACAGTGAAATCAGATGATTTTTTCATGCATTTCAATGGCGTATGTGTGTATGTAAAACGTGTTTTTTATTAAAATTTTATTGGAATTTTAATTGAAATATAGTATAACCTTCTCTTAACAACTTCATGGAATCGGACAACCGCTTCAACCTAACCTGACCTAAAAACTTCAGGATACAATTACTTTGTTTACGTAAATCATTCGAAAGATTTGCGGGATCCAAATGAGTTTATTAAATACAACGTTTACGATTTTTCTTAAAAAAAAAAAAAAAAATAAAAAATAAAAAAAAAATTTGGCTAGGTATTGCTCATGGTCTTCCTATTACAAATAAATGAAAGGTGAGACTCTGTTTTTTTGATGTATGAAAAAAAAATGCACCGCCTATCACCGATCGCTACACAAAATTAATGCAAATATGTTGCATACTTCGAGGCTCACACTTCTTTATTGCAAATGATATAACAAAAATTGATTAACAATTGATTTACAATAAAATTTACTAATAGATTCACAAAAAGATTTGGAAAATGGTATAGAACTTAAACAACTACTGATGTTCTGAATGATCTGTTTGCACCATCTGATTCTTCCATACTTTGTATAAGACGTTAACCACCTAAACAGAACTGAATGATGTAGTTGAAAAAATGATAGCTAATTAACAAAATGTTTTAATATTTTGGACTCTGCTTAGTTATTCCTAAGTGAAAGTATTAAGAAAACTTTACTATAGCAACAAAGGAGGTACTCGTAGCGACTTACCCGCATATTTGACATTTACAATCTGCGTCAGAAAAAAGGAACCGCGATTATTCATGAAGTATGAAACATTTTGAACATTTTTTTTACATGAAAGTATTTACAAAGCTACGAGTCGCAATTACTCAATAAGCCGTGTAATCTGCATCGTTGTCAAGTATAGCCTGGCATATTCTCGGCATGCTTTGAACCAGCTTTTCTGCGTAGCTCGACGACAAAGAGGTCCAGATTTTGCGAATTTGCCTCTAGCGTTGCTTTAAATCATGGGCTGCCTTTCTAACAAGATGCGTTTTCATAATTCCTCACACGTTTTCAATGGGGTTGGCGTCTGGGGACTGAGAAGGCCAGTCCATTACTCTGACGCCATTTTCTTGTATCCATGCTTTGCAGAGTCAACTTTGGTGTTTTGGGTCATTATCCTCTTGCAAGACCCAATCATTGCTTCTTCCTGAATACATCGTTTTCACCAACTTCAAAAGTTCTCGATTGTAAATTTCGACCATTTTTTCGGCTTTCAAATTTTGGGTGAAGAGTTTCAAGCAACCCCAAACATTCACTTTCACCGGGTGTTTAACAGTGCACTGTATGATTTTAGTATGGCTCGTGAACCAAACTCGCTTAAGTGGGACCCAAGCCCAGAAAGTTGCTTCATTCTAGAAAACAACCTTACTTCCATCGCGTTCCATGCTTTCGGTAGCCCAAGCCTTGCGGTCTCAATGTATTTTTCTGAAGCAGTGGTTTTGGTGATGTGGGACGGTAGGATATGTTCGCCTTCTTCAGTCGTCGTTCGATGGTGTTGATACTCAGATCTATTCCCTTTTTAGCAAGAATTGTGCGTGCTTGGCGTAGTTGCTAAGAAGAGTCTCGCTTAAAAAGTTGGACGATCACTTCATACTTCTTTTTTGTTGTCATTCGTTTCCACATCACAACACACTTTTTTTATTTTTTTAATTACTTTTGTAAGATAATTTCGGACCTTCCGAAAGCGTGCATAAAAATACCGCCTCGAAACGCTTCCCGTACTTCTCACTCATTTTTGTTTGGTTGCGTTTACGGGAAAGTTTGGAACGGCACTACCCTGAGTTAGCACTGGTGTCGTAGTCCTTGAGTGGGGCTATTACGCAGCAAAAAGTAGAACGAAATATATCTTGAAGTTACAAGAAAAAAACCCCGTTCTTTTCTTCTGACACAGACTGAATATTTCCTATCTTAGCCTTAAGGGGTTACATGGGTTTCGTGGGTTCAAAAAATCGATTATTTTTTTGCTTATTAATCTCTACAATATCTCAAGAATATTATCCTCAATTTTCAAGTCGAACCGATCCGATCTTCGGTTTCGGAGATACAGCCTTTGGAAGGTGTGCGCTCCAAGCCAGTTTTATTGTTACTCAAAGCTTTAAACGCGTTTTTCTCGGAACCGTGTTTTCAAAGTCGCTTGTCAAATGTTCTCGAAAACTACTCAACCGATCTTGATGAAATTTTACACAGGTGTTCGAGATACAATTTACTCATGCTTGAACGAAGGATTTTGGGTTTTTTTTTTCAATTACAACTACATATATAAAAAAAGAATAAAATGTCAAGCAAATTTGACCGAAATTTTCATTTTTGGGAAAAATGTCTGCCAAAGTTCCAATTCTTTTTTTTTCTTTCCTTCGTTCAAGCACGAGCTTTTGGTCTTAATTAAAACACTTATTCTTGTTTTTTTCATTTTTGATGACCTGTCAGGAGTTATGCTGACAACGCGGACGCACCTTTTTTTCGAGGGGTCACCGGAGATGACGTCACAATGGAGGAGATTTAAGTTTTTTTCTTTAATTTCAGAAATTATTTTTCAAATATGTATGTATGTATCTATAAGACAGAATAAAGTGTGAATTAAATAAATAATTTTTTACATAGAAAAAAAAATATTGAAAATAGGCGTTTTTTACTCGACGAAACCCTTGTAACCCCTTAAACTAACCATGTATTCAAATTTTCAAAAAGTATTAACCATACCACTGTGCGATGTCAAACGCCTTTTTTTTTGAAATTCGACACAATAATGTGGCGACCTCGGAAGTCAATCCAATTACCAATTTTGGTAAATTTTTATTTTCTAATTACTGATATATCTAATTTTTTGTGTTTTTGAAAAATACTGCTCTATGAGAAGTAGGCCCGATTTTTCCTATTTGTGGATAATAGCGCGGCCACTTTTTATCAGGTTATCTGATGTATCGAGTTTTGTTAAGATATTTCCTTTTTCATATTTAAATTGTATTATTGATTAAAAACTCTTTATTAAAGGTAAAAAGGAGGGACCACTAGGCCGTGATCGATTTGAACCACTTTTTTTTAAATATTTTTTAACATTTTTTCAATTATCTTAAACTAAACACGCACACACAATTTTATTACCCCAGGAGCACTCCCACTATTTTCGCCAAAAAATTTACGAAGTCATACCACTGTGCGGCATATCACTTAACGTTACTTAACATAAAAGAGGAGTGCTAAGCTAGACAGTCAGCTTTAGAGGCTAAAAGAAAATGCCTTGCGCACTATCAACTTTCGATTTACTTACTCGCTCGCCTGTGCGATAAGGGCCTTCTTCATAATAATCGTCACGTAGCTGTTTGTATTTAGTTTTAAAACCATTCTGCTGAGCTGAGTAAAATTAAATTAAAAATTTTCTACTCTACACAAAGCTTGGCAGCGAATTTACACGCACTATCACAAGTGCTCTTGTGCACTCGCCCACATTCGCACACATCAAAGTGCACACATGGGATTGTAGTATCCGTACGTATGTATAAGTGTGTATATCATGAAAATGCAGCGTACGCATGGATGTATGTATATACGAATTTACGAAAAACTACTGCTAGGCAGTGAAAGCCAACGTTGCGCGTAAACTCTCTCAATTCGCAGCCTTAAGTTTGCGTGCTGCTTGCTTTGCAAAATATAATATAAGTAAATCGTAAGTAAAATATGATTAAGCAAAGTTGCAAAAGTTCAAGTTGACATTGTGCATTGTTCCATGAAAGTGCTGCGGTGTAAAAGGGGGTAGGTGAGAGATTCAGAATGCTGTATATTCGGTTTACATGTCAACGCCGCATCTGTCTGCTGTTAATTTTGAGCAGATCTTTATGGTTGGAGTGGCTTCTTATTGAAGTGAGCGGAATTGTTAAAGGAGTTGCACTTTTTGCGCTTCCACTTCACAGGAAATGCTCTCTTTTCCCAATTCAAACTTTTAAGTTGCTTGTTTACCAATATGAAGATAATTAATTGATTTTCGTATTTGTTCAAAGGAAAAGTTTAACATTTTAACTGACTTGGTTTCCAGTTCGATTGAAAGTTTTTTCTTTGTGCACCCATAATTATCGCAATTGGGGAAATTAGATGTCAAAATAGAACTCAAATCTCTGAGCTGGTACCATGATTCAATTATTAAAGGTTTGCTCACTAGTCACATTCGATTTTTGACACTCCCCTACAAAAGGTTGTATTTAAGAAGGTGAATAAAGTGGAAAATATTAAATAACTTTTAGTAAAAATAGTAGCAGAGAAGTATTTTCTTACTTAAATAGAAAGAAACAGCGTTTTTCAAAATAAATTTTAATTAATGTTTGAAAGTAAAGAATGATCCAATAGAAGTTATTAACGGAAATTGCCAAGTCTAATATTAAAACAAGAAATTATTTCACTTAATCCAAGTTTTTATTTTTAAATTTAAAACCTATCGCGCAGTTGCGAAGTTTCGCCAATATGAAACTTTTTTGTTAAAAATAAATAAATAATTGGCACGTAAAGGTTGGTTAAATTTTAAGGGCCGATATTGAATGTAAACCACACCTAAACGTCAAGTTTTCTTCTGCATTTCATTTGACATTTTTCAATTTCAGACCAACTCAATTTGAACCATGGAAAGACACATAATCGAGCAGCGCGTTAAAGTTATTCAGGCTTATTATGAAAACGGGCGTTCAAAACAAAATGCATATCGCGCACTTTCGAAGAAAATCATCTTCAGTGATGAGGCATAGTGGATTCGCCAATAAGCAGAATTGCCGCATTTGGGTGAATGATAATCCTAGAGTGGTTGCCGAAAAACCAAAGCACCCACAAAGAGTGATTGTTTGGTGCGGTTTATGGGCCGGCGGCATCATTGGGCCGTATTTTTTCCCAAATGAGGTCGGTCAGGCAGTTACTGTGAATAGTGGTCGCTATCGTGAGATGATAACGAACTTTTTATGGCCCGAATTGGAAGATATGGATGTGGACGATATGTGGTTTCAATAGGACGGTGCCACTTGTCACACAGCTAACGAAACAATGGCTCTTTTGCGCGACAAATTTGATGGCCGAATAATCTCACGTGGCGCCGATGTCAATTGGCCGCCAAGATCATGTGATTTGACACCGTTGGACTTCTTTCTTTGGAGTTAGTTGAAAGAAAAGGTGTACGTCGATAAGCCAGCAACAATTCAAGAGCTAAAGGATGAGATAATTCGGCACATTAACATCATAGAACCTCAATTATGCCTTAGTGTCATCGAAAATTTGAACCAGCGGATGGAGGTGTGCCGCCGAGACCGCGGAGGCCATTTGGCCAATATTTTGCTCCATACACAATTTAGCTATACCAATATTATCATAATAAAGATAAATGATAATAACTTAAAAAAAAATTGTATTTTATTCAAAATAAACACCGGCTCTTGAAACTTAACCACCCTTTACAATTCAGTTAGGTGTTTGACCGAGATCCTCCTCCTATTTGTAGCGCGCGTCTTGATGTTATTCCATAAATGGAAGGACCTACAGTTTTATGTGGAGCTTTTTCATGCTGGTACTGCACTTTGCTAAGCTTCCTCTGAACCCTTCATGCACCCAAGGGAAGGTGGGCTTATTGGAAACAAGTTCCGTCAATCCCAACTTTTTTATAATGAGGTCTGAAATGTTATCGATCGCGTCAGGACTTTCCAATTATTCTGCCTGCCGTAACTCTTTGGGAAATGCTAGCTCCTTGCAAAACATGAATTCCGTCTAAATCACCACATCATAAGAAATAAAGCTTTGAAAATTCTCCACTCATCGATCTCGGATTGCCTCAATTACTCTATCATGTTCTGACTTAAGCGGTATGTATTTCATGTCATACTGCCATAGTCCTTAACATACCGATGAAAACTCTTTTGCGAGTTAGTGCTCGTAAGCAGACGATTTTGAAAATGAAATGTATGCCTTATGTATCACATATGTACATCCATTGAAAATCACTTAAAACAACTTGGTTATGTTCAAAAACTCGATACATGGGTTCCTTACGAACTGAAAGAAACGCAATTAACGCAATGCCTTAACAGCTGCGATTTGCTACAGAATCGTAATGAAAATGATCCATTTCTAAAATGACTAATAACTGGCGATGAAAACTGAGTTGTTTACAACAATATCAAGCGAAAAAGATCTTGGAGCAGGCCAGGTGAACCAACTCAAACAACATCAAAAGCTGATATTTATCAATGTAAGGCTTTGCTATCATTTTGGTGGGATTACAACAAAATTGTCTACTTTAAACTCTTACCATCCAACTGAACGATCAATTCTTATGTCTACATTGAACAACTAATAAAATTAAACAATGCCGTTGAAGAAAAGCGGCCCGAATTGACAAATCGGAATGGTATTGTATTCCATCATGACAATGCAAGGCCACACACATCTTGGCCACTCGGCAAAAACTATTGGAGCTTGGTTGGGATGTTTCGCCACATCCACCGTATAGTCCTGACCTTGCACCAACTGATTACTTTTTGTTTCGATCTTTACAAAACTCCTTGAATGGTAAACATTTCAATAATGATGATGACATCAAATCGTATCCGATTCAGTTTTTTGCTAATAAAAACCAGATTATGGAAGGCCATTGATCAAACTGGGCAATACATTACAGAATAAAGTTATTTAGTTCCATGAAAAAATTTCGTTTGATTTTCTAAAAAAAATCCGTAATTACTTAGTTGCCAACCCAATAATTGACCATTTTGGGTGCTTGGTCGAGTTGCTCCGTCTATTTGTGGCGTGCGTCTTGATGTTGTGGAGGGACCTACAATTTTAACCTACTCCGAACAGTAAATCATTTTTAAGAGTATTTTTTTAATGGCGTTAATGATAATTACTTTATTTTTAGAATTTGCTTTTAATTTGAATACAATACTTGTAGCACTTAATAAAAGTCAGACCAGTGGTTGAAAAACTATTTTTCGTTTTTGTAGCGAAGAATTTTGTTCGGCGCATTCCTTGTATAGGCTGCTCGATGGCTTAAAAAATGCTAAAATCGAGGCGGTAATTTTTGAGTAAAGCTCCTTCGTAGAAATTTTCTCCATGTTTACGTATGTATATATGTATGTGTGTAGATATAAAAAGCTTCGCCGAAGTTTCTACTTCTCACTTATTCGGGCGATGCATATTTAGCACGCCGCTAGCAGACGCAGGTGATGCACATTAATACTTGCCTTTGTGGTGGTTGATTACCGCCTCATTACGTCGGCTGGTCTATAAAATAGCATCCGATGTATCAACACAAAAACAATAATAAAAATGAAGTAGAAAGCGAAAAAGTAGATAATGGGTTAGCACAGTGATGGGTGGATTTACTGATTAAACAATTTACTTATATTCTATACATATTTATATATATATACATACATACCTACATAGGAGAGTGTGCCTGTTACTCTCCTTATCAGCCACTAGTATTTTAGTAAAATATTTGATTAAATGCTTTTTTTGTACATATAAATGTTTGAATATAATAAAATTTGTATACCCGCGCGCATTTGTTGTCAAGGGTATTAAAATTTTGTTCACATAGCGGCTGTATGTAATAGCACAAAGGAATCGAAATAGATATAAACAAACATATACTAAATTGGGTAATAATCACATAGTATTCTAGAAGATTTTAATCTTAGCGACATTAATTGGTTTCGGCCTCATTGCTCCTCGGGTCCCATGCTGGTCAACGTATCTAAGTTCTTCGAGACATATTTTATGGAAGTTTAAATTCCTCTTAAGTTTCAATTTAATACAATCACTTCTATCCGGTTTACCACTCGAGTTTTACGTATTTGGAGCGAAATATGCTCTGTATTGTATTCTGCTTTGTATTGTGTCGTGTGCGCTCTTGTCGTTTTGTATTGTGACGCCCAGACAATTAGACGATTGTACGTTCTCGAAGCGGTAAGTGCCAATTACCATGTTCTCTAGCTGTCTTCTCTC
The DNA here is from genome assembly GCA_037575425.1 of Anastrepha fraterculus. NCBI lineage: Eukaryota > Metazoa > Arthropoda > Insecta > Diptera > Tephritidae > Anastrepha > Anastrepha fraterculus. The sequence goes on along the minus strand of JAYXIM010015486.1, from coordinate 1,020,691 downwards.
CACCTTGCGTGAAATCTTCAGATATTTGGTTTTCTCTGCATAGATTTGGAGTCCTATGCTCTCAGCACTTTTCTGGATGCTGCGAAAAAGTTCGGCCAGGTATTTTTTATTTCGCACGATTATCGCGATCTCCCCGTCATATGCAATGGTTTTTGTTTTTTTTTTTTTTGGCGGTGAGGTTTGGTTGAAAATGCCTTCGCACCATATAGTAACCGTCGCTACTACGTGTGTGGTGATTCCACAAAAATATCTTTCCTCTTCTCTTGGATTTCTCTCTCCACGCTGGGCCTGCTTCCGCATTGCTTCGAGGTAGAGGGCAAGACGGCATCCTAAGAAGTACACTTACTTACTCACCCTGTGCCCAGGGTCGCCTGGTTTGAGAAACCTATGTTCAATGCTCTTCAGCAAAAGTTACCACTTCAAGCTTCTCTTTTCCACGAAATTTGCGACGGCATTCCATTTTTCTTCGTCTATCATCATTTTCTCGATTATTTCTTCAGGTGTAAATACACCAATAGCTTGTTGCGGAGCTGTTCTTTCTATGTTCCACCTCTCACATTTAAAGAAGGTGTGCTCCGCATCATCATACTCAGTATCTCCATATATGCAGTTTGGTTGGCTCACTTTTCTCATTCGCCACAAATACTTGGAAAGGACCCTTGTCGGACAAAAACTGTGTGAGGTAATAGTTAAACGCACCGTGCTGTCTTTCTACCCACTTTTTTAGATCGGGTATTAGTCTCGCTGTCCATCTAGCGTACAATTTAGAGCTCCATCTTGCCTACCAAAGTGTGAGCGTTTGAATTCTAATATCGGTGAAGTGTGGTACTGGGATTCCTGTGATTTTGTCTACCATCTCCGTTTGCGCTCTTGTGCTAGAATATCTATAGGCATGGTTCCGCTAATAACTAAAACCGCTGCTTCAGATACTGTTCTGTATTAAGAAGCCACTCTGAGAGCGCAGGTGCGTTGGTTGCAATGGTGAGCCCTGAGTGGTTAAAGAGATTGCCAAATTTTACCTCACCTCCAATTGCATAATTCAGTAGCAAATTGAAAATGGTTATAGAGAGAGTGAGAGTTGCCTTGTCTGACTCCACAAGAAATATGAAGAGAAGTGAGGCGAACCAGGGTGGTCATAGCCAAATTGGTCAGTTTGCTGCTGATGCCTAGTTTTGCGAACACTTCAGGGATTTTACAGCGGTTCACGCTGTCGTACGACTGTAGATGCATGTTTTGTGATCGTAACAATTTACAACGTTTATTAACATTTTTTGTATGTGTGTAACACATGGGCTGAAAAGTTCCGGGCCTAACCATGAAAACACGCTTTTTTTTGGTTCAAAATGAGTTTTATTCATCAACGTCATTTTAATCAAGAACAACGCAATCACTCCAGTATCATTCCAACATTTCAATACCACATTTGTTGAACGATTTATATCGTGCCTCAAAATAGGCCTCTGTTTCAACGATAACCATCTTCATTCGAGCAAAATTTCTTAACGGTGAGCATTTTTTAGGTCCACGAACAGCCATTAGTGGCTGGCAGCCTAATCTAGCGCAAACGCTGGGTATGGGAGCAAATCGAAGTTCAATTCAAGTAGTTTCGCCATTATTTTGATTGGCTTGTAACACGGCGCGTTGTCTTATTTTTGGTCAACAGTGTGCAAACGCGGCACCCCCTTTGAACAGAGCTTTGTCATAGTCAAATGCTCATGCAATATAAAGCCAATAGATTCTTTTGATATCTTTACGATATTAGCTAACTCTCGAAACTTCACTTTTCGTTCACTCAAAACGAATTTGTGGATTATTTTCATGTTTTCTGGTGTTACCGCCTCATTTGTGCATGATCGGTGTCTCTACGACCACGTTTGAAGTCAGTACACCATCGTTTTATTGTTGTTTCTCATCAAGCGGAGTCACCATAACACTTTTCAAGCCACTGCTTCTCTTAAACGGCACTTTTTCCCATCAAGAAGCAGTGTAAAATTAAAACACGAAATACTTTTTGATCTCCTGCTTTGAAAGTAACAAAAGTAGCGTCGCTCTTAGCAAAATAATTATGAAATTTTGTCTCTTTAAGGTTAGTATTAACTGAAAAAGAGTCGAATGCAATAAAACTAGTGCCATCTATGTGTTACGTACGGGACTTTTCAGTCCATATGTTATGTATATAAATTTCGGCGCGTACTGAATTTGAACTTCCTTACTTGTTTCATAGCGCATTGTATCACTGATTCTCGTTTTTGGTTTGCTCTGTACATACATACATACATTTGTATGTGCCACTTATTATCATTGCAGTTCGTTGTGTTGTTGTTAATGTGATTATAGCTTATCAGCATGACCGAATCCGTATACTGAGCTGATGCTGCTCTTCATTGCTCGTCAAAAATTATAGATGACATCAATAGGCCTCTTTTATTGCCCAATCTTTATGTTGTTGCTATTGCTGCCACTATTGCGGCTACTACATAATATTGCCGTTGAACTTTACGATGGTCATGGGCATGAGTATTATGCATTACATTTACCTTGATCATTTTCTATCTGCTTGCCTTTAAAAAATATTTCACTTATAGAAGCTTTACACAGATGTAGCCGGCATGCAAATACGTCAGTATGTACTTATGTACGCTTTCATACATACATACATATGCATGTGTCGTACGAAAAATAAATGTTATCATAAAATAATATTTTCTACAGCTCAGCTCAGCTCGCCACAGCAGCAGCAACAGTTGCCATCGTAAGAATCAAATCGTTTGAAGTGTCAGTTGTCGCGTCTATCCGCAACGATAACGGTCGAATTTTGTAACCTTTTCCGGCGTTTAGTCGTTTGTTTTGTTGGTGTGTCAATGTATGAATTTAGATGCTATAGAAAATGTGTAAGGCGATTATTGGCTCTCCGATTAGTGTCTTTGCCGATTAGTGTCTTTTTTCATTATACAATTCAGCCAGAAATGGGATAATTGTCTGTTATAACTTCGCAAACCGCTCCGAATTGTGGCATTTATGCAATAAAGAAATAATAGTAATAATAAAAATAGTAATAGTAATAAGGAGCTGTAACAATAAAATATTGATACCAGTTATAATAAAGAAATATTAAACAAATTAATCAAAGGCATTGTGTGAAGACGGTTTTTAATTCAAATACAATTAAAAAACCCCACATAAGTGACTCTAAAAAGGTAAACAACTAATTCTCGTTATTTGTGTACTTATTCATAATCCAAAACATTGTTTTCATCAAATGTGCCCGAAACCGCGAGCTCTTGTGTGTTATCAGCAAGGCAAAGGAAATTATTGAAATTTTGGCGCTTCGGAGTTATAAATTTTTCTACTCAAAACGCGACACGATTTTCTGCTTTTATGATATTAATGCTGGTTTTAGGTTTGCTTACCGCCATTAGTAGTTTATGAGTTTTCGACTTGTCTTTACGCTTAAAGCAGGGCGTAATAGCCTAGATAGACGGGATTAACGACTTCATTCGGAATTATTTCAGGAATTAAGTGTGGATTGACAACTACACTTAATTCTCACAAATTTCCGATGGCAATATTGCCGAAAAATCGCAGTTCATATCTATTGTGAATGAAAAATAATAAAACTTTGAAAGAGCATAACAAGAAATACTGCATGCAGTTTGAGAAATTACAATTTAAGATTTTTTTAAATAAATATATTAACTATTTCTTAGTATTAGGGTAACTTATACCCGTATTTGTTGCCTGCGAACTATCTTTTACCGACAAAACTATCCAATAAGCAAATCAGCTGTTCATTAATCTTCATAACAACCGTGTGTCACTCACAATTTTAATTAGAATTAACTTCCCAACTGGTCTCCACCGATATTTGGAGAATTTGAATTAACCCTTAAAATATCGACTAAATACCCAGGGGTTATTATATATCTTCTTCTTAATTGGCGCGATAACCGCTTACGCGATTTTGGCCGAGTTTAACAAAGCGCGCCAGTCGTTTTTCTCGTGCTAACCGGCGCCAATTGGACACACCAAGTGAAGCCAAGTCCTTCTCCACCTAATCTTTCCAACGCAGAGGAGGCCTTCCTCTTCCTCTGATACCACCAGCTGGTACCGCATCGAATACTTTCAAAGCCGGAGCGTTTGTATTCATTCGGACGACATGACCCAGCCAACGTAGCCGCTGGATCTTTATTCGCTGCGCTATGTCTATGTCGTCGTAAAGCTCATACAGCTCATCGTTCCATCGTCTGCGATATTCGCCGTTGCCAACGTGCAAAGGTCCAAAAATCTTACACAGAATCTTTCTCCTTTCCAAGCGTCGCTTCATCGGATGTTGTCATCGACCACGCTTCTGCGCCATACGTTAGGACGGGCATGATGAGAGTCTTGTAGAGCGTTAGTTTTGTTCGTCGAGAGAGGACTTTACTGCTCTACTTAGTCCAAAGTAGCACTTGTTGGCAAGAGAGATTCTACGTTGGATTTCAAATATATATATGCATTTATATAATTGGCGCTTACACCCTTCTCGGGTGTTTGGCCGAACTGCTGCTCCTATTTTTTTTTTGTTTTTTGTTTTTTTTTTTGGTGGGTGAGGTAGGGTTCAAAATGGCTTCGCACTTACAGCGACCATCGTCTACCGCTTCGTGGGCTGTGGCCACTAAAACGATCGCTCCTTTCCTTCTGGGGAGACACCCTTCGCGGAACTGCTTTCTATATTACTTCGGAAGGGACCAGAACGGCATCCATAAAGGACCAATTTTATGCACCCACGTATGGGTCCCCCATATTCGTAGCCAGCTTTCATGCCTCGTCTTCTTGTATCTTTATCTGTGCGGCTTCGCTTTGTTGCACTGTGTCGAAGTCAATCTTTTTTTCCGTGGTACTGATTATGTTGCTCGGTGCGATGTCGTCAATCTGCTTCCTGAAAACATTTCTTTCCGCGAGCCATCTGTTACAACTAAAAAACGTGTGTTCAGCCTCATTGCTCAGCGCTTCGCAGTATATGCACTTGAAATCGGTTACCTTGCCCATGCCCGTCTCCTATTTGTGGCATACGTCTTAATGTCGTTCCACAAATGGAGGGGCTCACAGTTTCAGGCCGACTCCGAACAGCAGATGGGTTTTTATGAGAAGTTTTTTCATGGCAGAAATACACTCGGAGGTTTACCATTGCGTGCTGAAGGGCGACTGCTATTAGAAAAAAACTTTTTCTTCATTTTAATATTTCACCGAGATTCGAACTTACGTTCTCTCCGAATTCCGAATGATAGTCAAGCACCAAACCATTCGGCTACGGCGGCCGCCATAACCCAGGGGTTATTGTAGATAGTAAAATGTCGTGGAGATTTAATGTGGAAGAAAGAGCAAAGAAAGCTTCGAATGTCTTCTATCCATGCAGGAAACTGCTCGGTAAGACGTGGGGCTCCTGAACTCACACATTGGAAATGCATGGCGGTTATCAGATCAATTACGCTCTATGGTTCGCTAGTATAGTGGACGGCGTGTGTAAAAGATTGAAGAGCGTGCAAAGGATTTCAGGAATATCTGGAACCGGGACAAATCCAATAGCGGCAATAGGAAGACCTATCGACTGGCATTCAATCAAATTAGTAGTAAGAAACTCAGCCAAAAGTTCTGCACTAAACCTGAGTATGGCTGGATATGTCTCAGCCTCTATGAGAGCAACATACAGGTCATAAACGGAAGTTTAAACTACATACACTATGCCACAAGTAAACTTTGCCAAGAGGCCTGGTTTTGTAATGGAACAGTATAGCTGGCAGACGGGTTTAGAATCCGATCACCACGTATACAATTTCTTTATAGATGGACTCGAAATGACGGAAGAAGTAGGAGCGGCTGTCTTCTGTCTGCAGTTTGATCTCTAAAAGTCTAATCAGTGCTGCATATTTCAAGGTGAGATCTATGCTGTAACCAAAGCAGCTGAATTAGCATTGGAATTTACACCCCTCGACACTCGCACAAACATCTTTATCGATAGTCAAGCTGCTATTAAAGCAATAATGGCTGTAATAACTAGCTCGGAATGCCTGCAATATTGTAGATCCAAAATAGGTGAGTTCTACAAGAATAGACTTGCCACAATTTACTAGGTGCCAGGACACAAGGGAATAGCGGCAAACAGTTAACAAGCTTGCTAAGGCAGGCACCCCCTTGCCTAGATGAGTACGTGGAACATATATCCCTCACACTCAGTTTTGAAGACAGAACTAGACGAAGAACTAACACTGGAAGTGGAGTCTATATGGGAAGCCACGATTGCCAAAATAATGATACCAACTTGCATCACGAAAACAACTGACTTTATTTTAACTCTCCAAAGAAAGCAATACAAAATATTGGTTGGTGTAGTGACGGAACATTGTCTCCTTATCACGCAGCTAAAATGGGACTGGTCCAGAACGACACATATGACTTATGCGAAGAAGAAAGGGGTACGTTGGAACACTTCCTTCGCCACTGTCCTGCTCTAAGCAGCACCCGTTACAACCGCCTGGGATCGGTATACTCTTTATCCCTGAAGGATATCGCTGACAAAAGTTTAAACTTTTAATTAAAACTCGCCAAGACATTTATTATGAACTTGTTTAACACGACTCCAACAACACTGGTAACACTACGGACCCTTGTGGTCTATGTGAAATCTATTCAGATCAGCCAGGTACTCGTATCTCTAACCTAACCTAACTGCTCCGGTAATCCAGATTAACGCCGCCCTCTGTCTATGCTATAAAATGAATCGCCGTGTATTTATTCTATAAATAATAAAATAATACTCTATAAGTGGCTAGTTCGCTGTATGAAACCTCCTTGAAACCTTTAGGTATTACTCAACCATAGTTCCAGCTAATAGTTTTATGATTTTTGCATCCCACCTGTTAAAGAGCACTTGGACATTTAGTGAGTTAGGTGGAAAGCAACTACACAAAATATCTTATTTGTTTGAGTGAAAAGCGCATAACTATAACTGCACGAGACCCGGTTAGTAGTGTTGTAAAGCAAACAAAAGATGTTATTGTTAATGAAAAGTACCTGGAAAGTTCTTGGTAAGTTCCAGTTAAACACCGAACTGCTGGATACACATACATACGACCGAGGCACATCTACTTTACCAAGTAATAGCAGGGGGTCAATTCTCGGTATGCGTAAACGTGAAATGAAAAGTTTTTTTTTCATATTCATTACACTCTCAGTTCGCCATCCGTGAAAAAGTGAAAAGAAATGTCAAAATGTTTTCACATGAAAATTATAAAGAGGGATGAAATTGAATTTTTCCACTTTTTCAGTTCATACTTGATTCTTGTTGTGCGTTCAAGTGAAAATAAACAATAATAAATATTTTTATATGAGAATTTTCTTTGCACTGACAATTTGTATGTGCAAAAATGGATAAGGAGGCCCGTGGCAAGCGCGCAAGTGTGAATCAAAAGGAGTTTTTAATAAATTGGCTTGAAGGAAACATGGATGTCGCGAATGATAATGTAGAATTTTTTACCATTGGATGAAATATATATAAAAGCTGATTTTTTAAGAGCTATAGGAAAGTTTTTCAAACAAACACACGTAAAATTCAGAAAAATGCATGAAATTTTTATTTAAATCGATAGTACAGTCCATATAATTTAATGTTTGAAGATTATTTCATGCAAATGTTGACCACGACTGCGCTTCAAATGGTCCATCCGCTTAGTCCAATTTTGGCATACTCTTTCCAATGTTTCGGCCGGTATCTCACATATAAATGCTTTAGTGTTGTCTTCCAATGCGTTAATTGAAGCAGGCTTGTCTGAATAGACATGAGCTTTAACATAGCTCCACAAAAAATAATCTAAAGGCGTTATATCGCACGATCTGGGTGGTCAATTGACAGGTCCCGAACGTGAAATAAAATGTTCACCGAACTCGCCTCTCAACAAGTCCATTGTTACGCGTGCTGTGTAGCATGTGGCACCGTCTTGCTGAAACCACATGTCATGCAAGTCAAGCTCTTGCATTTTGGGCAAACAAAAGTTCGATATCATTTCATGGTAGCGCTCACCATTCACAGTTACGTTACGATTCGCAGCAACTTTGAAGAAGTATGGTCCTATGATACCTCCAGCCCATAAACCGCACTAAACTGTGACCTTTTCTGGATACATTGGTAGCTCTTGCAACTCTTGTGGCTGATCTTCACTCCAAAATCGACAATTCTGCTTATTTACGTACCCATTGATACAAAAATGAGCTTCGTCGCTGAACACAATTTTTCGATAAAAAAGTGGATCTTCGACCAACTTTCCAAGAGCCCATTCAAAAAAAATTCTGCGTTGGTCGTTCGACTTCAATTCTTGCACCAGCTGCCTTCGCATTGACAGCGAGCATCATCTACTGCGTTGAGTGGTGTGACCACTAAAACAATCCCTCCTCTTCTTCTGGGGAGACTCCCTTCCCGGACTACTTTCTGTATTACTTCGGGAAGCCCCAGAACGGTATCCATAAAAAGAACCAATTCTATTCGTTTTCTTGTGCCTCTACGTCAAGCAGTACGGCATTACAAATCAATGAATCAAGTGTCTGTGGTTGTTGTCAGCCCCTCGATTTCGGTCAGCCTCCACTGCACTGCTGCTCGTATTGATTGCTGCCGTGCCTTGTGTTCCCAATCCATATGGCGGAGACGCATTACGATTTGTGCTGCAAAAGCTCGAACTGACTCCCATTTCCCGTTGGTTGAACGTATATCTCCCGTGAGGGGGCTTAAGGCTATTGGTTGCACCAAAACTTTACCTAGCTCATCTCTTTTTTCTTTAAAGCGGTCACAGTACAAAATGACGTGTTCCGCACTCTCTACCGTGTTGGGGCAGTCTGGATAGAAAGGGGTGTCTGCCAGCTTAAAGCGATGCAGGTATTCTTGGAAATAGCCATATTCGCATAGCAATTGGGTGAGGTAGAAGTCGACGTCCCCGTGTTTTCTTGTAAGTCACTCATCGATGCACGGAATAAATTTGTATTTCCAGCGCCCGTTCTGAGGCTTTTTGATCCGTTGTAGGCCGAAGCCCCTGCTTGCTCTACAGTCAGCTAATTTTTTCTGCCAGCAGATCCAAAGGAGGCTTTCCTGCAATGCCTCTTATTGCTTCGTTCGATACTGTTCTATACGCGCAGCGCGCTTCGCCTAAGTGCTTTGCACGTTTTGGCCGCTGACCATTTTGACTGGGAACCACTGTATGCATCGATGTATGATTAATATTTAAGATTAATATCTTTTACCAAAGAAAAAGAACTTATTTGAAGTATTTTTATTTCAAGCTTAAATATTTTAGTACAATAGAATTACCTTTAATAAATAGTTTTAGGCAAATGTGGCATATGAACAGACGTTTTTGTTAAAAATTAATAGAAAAAAGTTAATGTGAATAAAATGTATAGTTAAATGTTGTGGCAAAGGCTATTTGCAAATGTTGTCTTCTTGCAATGTTCAAATTATCATGATTTAAATAGTAGTAAGAACCAAACCTGCGTTGATTATAAGTCCTGCCTTTTGCGGAGTATAAAAAAGAGTTATTTTCCTTGACAAACACCGACACCTGAATTTGTTGGCTTTGACGTGTGCGCCACATTGTAACGGTCTTTAGGAGTTATCGCTGGTACACTGATTGGTGTCATTAGCCCCCGCTCTAAAAAAACACAAATGATTTCGTTCTCCTTCACTAAAGCTTTCTTCCAGAGTTTTGCAAGCTCTGGAACGTTGCCACACGTAAGAGTCAGGCGCAGTACTACCGAAGTGAACATTGATAATGATAGTCTGCATGAGGTAGTCTGCATCACATATTTTTGGAATATCCACCCCTCCGCTAATAGCTAACCTGCTTAATTTCTTTCATTGGACCCGAAAATGTAATGTGAGCTCCATCTATGAGCCTGGAAATGGGTATTTCTCCATAAATTTTAATTTAAGAGCTGGAAACTCTTGGTGCTTGCAAAACTTAACATAGGAACTTTATACCAAATTTTCAACAAAATAGATCTGAAAATTATAAAATTACAGAAAAAATAAAATAAAAATATCCCAAACACTATGAGCAGGATAACTTGACACGTAATCGTTCATCCTTGTAAATTATCTACCTCGCTTGAAACTTTCGTTATACCCGTTCAGTAGGTTGCAGGAATGTAAATCAATGCGAAGTTTTACATAAACACCGATGTTAAAAAAATTATAACGTAAATTTTCAAAAATTACTCTATCAATTGTAGTACCAATTATTTGCTCTACAACATTGAAACATTTTCTAGCACTCTGCGCTAATCGAATTTATCAATTTTTCCTCTTTACTATTAAAATTTTGAAAGCAAAAGGAAAATTGTTTCTAAAAATTGCAGGTGAAACAAAGATAAAAATGTCTGTCCTCTAATTTTTATACTCATACTTACGAGGGCTGTTTAATAAGTACCAATGTTTGATGACAGAGGGCGTTCATGAGCCAAATTGGTGTTAGCATCGTGTGCTACCATCTATCAAATGAAGACAAAACAAATTTCAGACTGATTGATATGTTAGTTTGGATTTGGCGGGTATTCGAGTAATACTAAGTTTCCACCGCAGCCGCTATCGTGTTCTCTGCCGCTATCGTGTTCTTAGCGCAAACACGAAACAAAACTCCTGTCAAATCCCATACAAAATTAAAACACAACTCCATACCTAAACCCACTTTTCAAAGCGTGTTTTGTTGGGTTTGCGTCTAATTTAATTATTAAGTGGTGGCAATGTTGCTCATTTTCCTCATTTATTATTGCATCTTATCGAAATATGGCAACAATGATTGCAATTTGTCAATATTGACGGCCGCCGTAGCCGAGTGGGTTGGTGCGTGATCACCATTCGGAATTCACAGAGAGGTCGTTGGTTAGAATCTCGGTGAAAGCAAAATTAATAAAAACATTTTTCTAATAGCGGTCGCCCCTCGGCAGGCAATGGCAAACCTCCGAGTGTATTTCTGCCATGAAAAAAATCTGCTCATAAACATATCATAAAATAAAATGAAATAAATGTATAAAAAAAAAAAAATTTTTTGTGATTCGAACCAAGGATTTCGGATCGGAAGCCCACATTGCTAGCCGCTGGGCTATCGCGCTGTGCTGTCGCCGCAAAATAATGTATCATAAATCTGTTTACCATACCAAAGACCATACACTTTGCAAACACATTTCGGTGGAAACAGTTGACAGTTCTCCCAAACACAACTCCTGCAAACACGGTGTTTGCTTTTGGTGGAAACGGGGGCTAAGACGTGTTTCTTAATTTTCGCTAAGATGGAAGAAGAGTAGAATCGTTCGGTAATTCGCGTTTTGTTCTTGGATGGGGAAAAATGCGAGGAGATAAAATCGAGGTTCGATGCTGTCTATTTGGATGCTTCGCCATATATGACCACTGCTAGATATGGGTTCAAGGAATATAAACGTGGACGAACATCCGATTTGATTAGGAGCGACCAGGATGCCCGGAAGACGTAGATGACGAGGAAATCATTCAAAAAAGCAGACGACATGATTATCGCTGATCGACGAATGAAAGTGCGTGAAGTAACAGAGGCCACAGTTGTGTCAGCCCAAGACGCATTAACTAAAGGTGGTGGTACTGGACCAATAACTATAATTTGTATGTTTGATTGTCAAACCGAAGTATTCGCATATTAGAAAACAAGGAATGAATTTATCTTCTTACATTCTGGGCTGACATGGACATGGCGAAAGAAAGAAACAAATCGACTGATTTACCGATGCCACCTTTAATAGATTCGGCTTGTCTCGACCGGAACGGCAATTAATATTTTACATGACAAGTTGGCGATGAAAAAATTGTCGGCCCGATGGGGGCCGGGATTGCTCACGGGGGACAACAAGCGGATGCGGCTGTTAATTTCGAAGCAGTGTTTGAAGCAATTCAAGAGAGATCCGAAGGAGTTGCTGAAACCTGCATTAATTATAACACACCAGAAACTAAGCAACAATTAAAACAGTGGATTTCTCCCGGTGAATCTGCTCCAGAGAAGGCGAAATCAGTCCCAACGGCCAGAAAGGTCATGCCGACGATTTTTTGGGATGCGAATGGCGTCATCTTCATGGATCTTTTTGAAAACGGAAGAACGATCACTGGACAACACTACAGTGAGTTATTGGACCGCTTTCACAAAAAATTGAAGGAGACTCGACCGCATTTGGCGTAAAAGAAGATGCTGTGTCACCTCCACAACGCACCAGCAGCGTTGGCGTCACCGAACTGCATGAATTGCGTTATGAATTGCTGCCGCACCCCCGTGTCACCTGATTTGGCTCGACTTTTTCTTGTTCCCTAACATGAGAATATGGCTCGCGGAAAAAAATTTAGTTCAAACGAGGAAGTCATCGCAGAGACAGAGGTGTATTTTGGAGTGCTCGATCAATTCAATTTTTTGGAGGGGTTAAAAAAATGGGCGGAGTGTTGGGAGAAGTGTCTCTCTAAAAGGGGACTATGTTGAAAAATAGAAAACAATTTTTGGAAAAAATGTCTTCATTTCTAACACGGGTACTTATTGATCCGTTCTTGTATGTATGCACTTATATATGTATGTATGTATGTAGGTATATGAAAGTTTAAATAAGCCAATAATAGGAGTGATGATGTATAATTTTTTAAATGCTCTTATTTGGATAAAAAAAAAATTCGATAGACCTACGAGCCAAATGGCGACGGCGAAAGAAAAAAAACAAATCAGATGATTTACTGATACCACCTTTAATAGTCTCGCCTTGAATAAAATATTGAACTGAATACATTTGAAAATTGATTGAAACATGCTCAAGTTATAAAGAATTGAAGTCAGAACAAAGAAGTGCCCCAGTGTATTTATTTTATTTATTTATTATTTATCATAGTTAAATAGTTAATACATTTTTTTCCAATTATTTATGTATGCACTAAAAGCTAACACTATTTATTTTTCTGAATTACTCCAGCCTAGCAACCCCTGTGAAGCGCATTTAATTGCGGCCACCGCCGAAATCGAAGCGCTGAAGCAAGCTCTCCTCGGAAAGCATAGTCAAATTGTTGCCATGGAAGCGGCATGCATGCAGGAAACCGAGCGTCAAGTCGAATTGGAGGATAGTGTCATTGCGTGGCAAGACAAATACGATCGTTTGTATGAATCGCATAAGCGCGTGCAAAAGGTGAATCAGAGCTTGGAGGACAAGCTGTTGAAATTGGTGGATCGAAACACTGGCGAGAAAGCGCAATTGACCAGCGATGTGGCAACACTGAGTGTACGCTTAGCCCAGGCGAATTTCAACATAGCCAAACTGCAGCGAGAAATTGTGAGTTGAGCATTTTTTGACTTATTAATAATAATTGTTTTAGATGCGAAATGACGAAACCCGAAGAAGCTTAGATTTAAATTTTTGTAAATACAATGTTTTTGTTTTTTAAAAACTCGAATAAAAAAAGTGCTTTCAAAATTTTATAGAGTGCGGTACATTACGCTCGAAGTAAGGATTTAAAACCATCATAAGCAAGAAGCTGTCGGGAATGTCGTCATAGATACTTAAGGACATTATAACTTGGGTCATTTCTGTTTGATTTTATTTTATATGACGTAATGTCCAAAACTTAAACGTTTTCGAAAAATACGATTTTGAAAATAATTAAAAAAAAAATTGTATTTGTTCAAAAGCTTAACCATTTTCGAGATATTCCATTGAGTGAAATAAAGATGATTTAAAAAATATAAAATTTGTGCTCGTATGCCTACTTTTCTTAAATGTTAGTTCAAAGGTGCGATAGGATAGGTCAATTGATAAAAATCATCAATAAAATTTGAATTAAGCCGTAACAGTTCAAAATGGCTGCTTGATATATTTTTGAATTTACAATACAATTTTTACAAATTTTTTCTTACTTCCCGCTATTGAAAAAATTTTTAGTTGGAAGGTATTTATTACTAAAAAAATAAATTTAAAAACGTATATGCCTTTTTAGCTTCACCGAACATCTTCGACGGGCTTAGAAAGAGCAAGTCATGTGTGCGACTTGTACTGATGTACGAGGTGTGTTTAAAAAATAAGGCGAATTCTCATAATTTCACGGGCTACGTACATTCGACTTTCGATTATTACTTTTTGTATGTTGGTACACTCGTTTCGAAGATATTTTCATGGTTTTAGCAATATATAATAACATCATTAGTTTGCTTGTGAGAGGTGTAAATAAGACAAGTTATTTGCGTTCATCATCATTTTGTGCGTTGCATCAAATTTTGTGTAAAAAATGGAATTAAGTGCTTAAAAACACCTGAAATGTGGACCGTGGCATGAGGTGGGAGCACCCTGCGTCAAACAAATTTTTACAAGTTCAAGGTTTTCACAGAAGGTCGAGACGATGTGACTGACGACGCTCGCTCTGGACACCCCAGCACATCAAAAACCGATAAAAATGTTGAGAAAATGAATAAAATTGTTATAGAGAATCAGCAAATTACAATTAGAGAAGTTGCTGAGGATGTCGGCATATCTGTTGCCATATACCATGCACTCTTTTCGGAAATGTTGAGCATGAAGCGAAGTTCGTTCCAAAATTGTTGAATTTTGACCAAAAACGCTCAGGAATTGTTGAATGACGTCAACGATGATTCAGATTTGCTTAAAAGGGTCATAACTGGTTATGGTTGTGACATCGAAACCAAATCCCAGTCATCCCTATGGAAGAGTCCAAGAGAGCCAAGACTAAGAAAAGGACGCTAAGTTTGATCAAATGTCAAGATTTTGCTCACTGTTGTCTTCGATTATCATGCCGTAGTGCATCAGGAGTTCTTACCACAAGATTACCTAGGCCGTAAGGAGTATTGCCTTGAGGTTATGCGCCGTTTGCTTGAAGCAATACGAAGAAAACGCCCGGAATTGTGGAAAAAAATGCATGGCTTTTGCATTATGATAATGCACCTGCTCACTCAACTTTGCTTGTAAGAGATTATTTGGCCAAAAACAGCACCGTTATCATGCTTCAGCCACCGTATGCACCAGATTTGGCCCCCTGCGACTTTCTCCTGCTGCCAAGATTGAAGAGACCCACGAAAAGACGGTGTTTTGCGGCGATTGAGGAGATAAAAATCGAATCGCTGAGAGAGCTCAAGGACATACCAAAAAGTGCATATCAGAACTGCTGCGAGGATTGGAAAAAACGCTGGCACAAGTGTATTATATCTGAGGGGGACTACTTTAAGGGAGGTAAAATAGAAATTAATGATAATTAAAGAAATTAAAAGTCACCTTAGTTTTTTAACACACCTCGTATATACATACATACATGCATATTGCATGTTTTTATTGGTTTCATTTCACATATATATGTATGTATATTTCTTTTCACAGTTATATAAATGCACTGCTTTATACTCTGAAAGTGTATTCAGTTTATTTGCAATAGTGCAGACAACAATGCAGGTGTGAGCGTTTAAAATCGACTTAAGCGTAGAACTTCAATGCATTTGGGTTGCCCTGCTTCGGCTGCGATAAACTAAAACTAAATCTAAACTTGAAAAGTTTAAATTTAAAGCGTTTACTTTGAAAGAAAAAGTTTGTGTTGTGTTGTACTCTGTTATTCGTTTATTTGTTATATTTGTTGCACTTGCAAAAAAAGTAAATGAAATATAAAAGCCTGGCAATTGCTGTAGCTTCCCTCTTAATCCGGCCACTCAAAGTGTTATTCGTCTCACCTTTGCAATTTTCATGAAACCCTCCAAAAGTATCAAAGCTGTGTTGAAAAGGAAAACTGCTTTAGATAGTCTACAAATAGCAATAAAAAATTAAGAAGGAACGCTAAATCCGTTCGGACCGAATTTTATATACCTGCTGCTCAAGCAAAAAAATTAGCTTTGCATATATAGGGTGGTTAAGTTTCAAGGGCCGGTGTTAATTTTGAATAAAATACAATTTTTTTTTAAATTATTGTCATTTCTCTTTATTATGATAATATTGGTATGTCTCAATTACGCATGAAACAAAATATGGGACAAATGGCCAACGCGGCCACGGCGGCACACCTCCAAAGACCACCAAATGCAAATAGTTCCTTATGTAAGGGGTGGTTAAGTTTTAAGACCCGATGTTAATTTTGAATAAAATACAATTTTTTTAAGAAATTATTGCCATTTCTCTTTATTATGAGCTATTGGTATAGCTCAATTACGTATGGAACAAAATATTGGGAAAATGGCCGCCGTGGCCTGGGCGGCACACCTCCATCCGATGGTCCAAATTTTCGATGACGCTGAGGCATAATTGAGGTTCTATGCCGTTAATGTGCCGAATTATTTTATCCTTTAGCTCTTGAATTGTTGCTGTCTTATCGACGTACACCTTTTCTTTCAAATAACCCCAAAGAAAGAAGTTCAACGGTGTCTTTGACGTTTAGGTGTGGTCCACATTCAACATCGGCCCTTGAAATTTAACCACTCTTTATTTTGTGAAATGGGCGTCTTTAGGCACAAATAAGCCTCCGTTGGGCACCTTTTTTGAAACCTTCGGTTGGGCATCCTGATCTTGTCGGATTTTTGGTGGAATGCAGGTGTTTCTTGGATCGGGATCGTATGCTGTCAACTAATGCAACGTTGCAAGGAAGTTGATTGGCTCAGAAAAAGTGCTGCTAGACTATCCGCTAGTACGTTCAGATGATAAAGGGTGTAGCAGCTCACAGAGAGCAACGGAATGCATTCTTCAAATATTCTTCAATTTATTTCATAAACTTCGGGCATGACTCGTACTTCAATAAGATCGATCGATAGATACCATTGTTCTAAAGCGTTCGCCTCTTTAGCTTTTGTCGAAAGATATAGATCTGAGCTCAATGGAACGGCGAATCCATTTGTTTTGCTCGCAAGGTAGTACGGTCTAGCGTACATGGTTTTCGAAAACTTCAAACTTTTACGTGTTAGGTGCCCGAAAAGTAGTACATGTAAATCACTTTAAACGTGCATACATTTTTATGGAATTTTATTTATTTTTTCAATTATTTGTTCAGAATGGGGAATAATTATTTTCTCCAAATCCGAAGGTTTTTACTAGAATTTGCCTGATTTTCGAACTATCTAAAAGTTATCGATTTTACAGCCTGGTGTGAGCCTTAGCTTCCTCCATAATTTTTCGCCATGCATCTCTGTTCATAGCCATACTAAGGTAGTTGGTCACTCCTATGTTTCTTAGATCGTCCTCAACGTTGTTTAACCATCTTTTTCGCGAAAGCCCTCTTCGCTTTTCACCAAACATGCGTGCATCCAAAACTTTGCGTGGTATTCTTTCATCTGGCATTCCCCAAACGTGTTCTATCCATCGGATGCGCTGCAATTTTGCAAACCGCACGAGTTTAACAAAGCGCGCCAGTCGTTTCTTTCTCGTGCTAACCGTCGCCAATTGGACACATCAAGTGCAGCCAAGTCCTTCTCCACCTGATCTTTCCAACGCAGAGGAGGCCCTCCTCTTCTTCTGCTACCACCAGCTGGTACCGCAGCGAATACTTTCAGAGCCGGAGCGTTTGTATCCATTCGGATGACATGACCCAGCCAACATAGCCGCTGGATCTTTATTCGCTGCGCTATGTCTATGTCGTCGTAAAGCTCATACAGCTCATCGTTCCATCGTCTGCGATATTCGCCGTTGACAACGTGCAAAGGTCCAGAAATCTTAGGCAGAATCTTTCTCTCAAACACTCCAAGCGTCGCCTCATCGGATGTCGTCATCGTCCACGCTTCTGCGCCATACGTTAGGACGGGCATGATGAGAGCCTTGTAGAGTGTTAGTTTTGTTTGTCGAGAGAGGACTTTACCACTCAGTTGCCTACTTAGTCCAAAGTAGCACTTCTAGGAACTCTTCTAGCTTGTCATTATATCTGATGCGATTTTATATATTTTGATTTTCTACTCAGGAATTTCTACTGAGAAGCAGTTCTAGATATTTAATTTGATCCACGCTTTCAAATTTATGATCACCAATTGTAAGATCTGGCGCTTTTCTCAACGTGTTAAGTCTTGTGAGGTACTTCGTTTTGCTTTCATTGATATTTAAATCAAGGAGTTCTGCTTTTACTTGGAGTGCTGGTAATACTTCTTTTAGAATATGTATGTTTCTCGTGAAGATGACCAGGTCATTAGCAAAGCCACATATTTGGGAAGTTTTGGTGAATACAGTCTCATATTCGCATACTTTCAAAAATTACCCCTAAAGGGATCAGCGAGGATGCCTAAATCGCGTTTGAAGGTAATAGTTTTTTTTTCGTTATCCGTGACACAATGCATGGACGTCAGGGTTGCGTATTTCTCACTGCCACTAAATTGCACAACCGCTAAGATTTTAGTGGTAGTTAAAATAAGAGTTTCATTATCACAAAATCTTCAGTATTCCAATGCTTTAATTATCCGCTTATTGCATTAATTATTTAGTGCACTATGCCCAACCCTGGTGGACAGCTCTACGGCAAAATCGTCTTGCACCACAACAACGCGCCGACCAATTTCTCATTCATTGGGTCAAAGATTTTGGTCAAAGCCGAAAGGCATTCCAAAGTTGCCCCGATATCGCCTCCAACGACTTTTTCCGTTTCCCCAAGATAAAGTCCCATCCCAATGGAACTCCTCGTAGCAGCGTACAGGAGGTACAAGTAACAGTAACCGCGGCACTGAGTGTGTTAAATGCGGAAGATTGCCAAGAATGCTTCGAGAGAGCAACATTCGCATTATTATGTGGAGTTAGAGGGTGGCTATTGTAAAGGCCGATAGTAAAATTTTATTATTTTAGAGGTGATAAACGCAAGGTACAAAATTTGGTGAAAATGGCAAATGGTGTAACGAATTAAAATGGCTGTTTGTTAGGAATTCTCGCACAACTCTTGACCGACAAGATGGTGGCCTTAACAGAAATCTAAAATTGGGCTTGCGGTGATTTACAGATGCAGTCAAAATGCAACATACTGGATGCCTCAATTCCATCTCAAAGATTTTCGCACAGTTTTTGCTGTAGCATACAAAGAGACAAGCAATGGAGCGCGAAATGATCAAAATAAATATTTCTCATCACTCCAAATCGCTTTTTTTATTTATTTAATTAAAAAGTTATTAAAAACAAAATTAACGATGATGATTCATTTTGCGTCACCTTGTATGCGACACCTTTATGCAGGCAAATTTAAATTAAATATTTTTTTAAATACAATTTTACGTAAGCCTTTGACATAATAGAATATTATTTTTATTTATTCATCAACACATTTTCTCACTTTTCAATTCATGCTGGCCTGCTGCATAGTACGGCTCAGTTTTTATTTTTTTTTACTCTAAAAAAATCAGGGTTAGACAATAAAATGTGCATAAAGGGAAGATAAAATTAGAACTCACAAAATGCTTTAAATACCACATTCGGAGCAGAGCATTCTTTAGTGGCATGCAATTTAAAAATACCAAAGCATTTGCCCCCGTTGATTGATACAAAAATGCTCACCTACCATTTCATTTGCTTTGTATTGACTACTTTGCATTTATTTTACTCTCTTCGTTGCATAAAAGTCAGAGTGAGCTTATACAAAAAATGCTTATATGGGGACCTTGGTGTGGGAGTTGAAAACGAAAAATTCAAAAGAATGGATTTATTTCGGTACGTACACACACACCCACACATGCATACTTAGGTATTGCAAATGCAAATATTCCAGCGGGTGCACATGCAGCGTGTTTGAAGCTTTTGGCTTCATCTCAACATTCTTGACTGGGCTTTGCATGTGCATATATATGAGTGTAGATGTGTGCACACATACCCATAACAAATTTAATGCATGCTGGTTATTTCATACCGTTCTGAAACACGAAAGCCATCACTTGACAAACACACACAAGGGCGACAATGGAAGAATGAATCCATACCTTTTTTTCATTCACCAACTCGAATAGCGGAAAAACAGTCAGGAGTAGTTAGTATTCTGTTCGGAAAGGCATTAATGGTTGAAGGAAATGTTGGAAATATTCACAAAAATCAACCACTTAGACATGCCCGCAACACAGTGTAACATTTTGTCAATCTACAAAAGAAAATACTTCAAATGCAATTATATTTCTTTTACAAATTAGAAAAATACTTTAATGCTAAGAAAATTAAAATTGTTGTTTTTTTTTTAAGTTTGTAACTCCAAATCTCAATAATTTGGTATTAATATTTGCAATGAAGTATTTGAATAACAGCAATAGAATATTTTCTTTCATCAGTTAAAAGCGAAAACATTTTCAAAAATCTTTTATTTTTTATATTAGGTGCACAACTAAGTTCTCGCTGTTTTTTTTATGAAAATACAACTTTCTGCTGAAAAAATTGTTACAAGTGAATCATTGAAAGTATGGCCCATCGCTCGCCACTATTTTTTCCCATCTTTCTGATAGATCTCGTATACCGTCGCAGTAAAGCTGTTCATCTCTTCAGGCTATCCACGGATCAAGCCATTTTTATGTCTTCATATGAATGGAACTGCTGGTCAGCTAGACCATGTGCCATCGAGCGCAATATCTGGAGAATATGGCGGGTGGGGTAGGATTTCCCATTTTAGTGTTTCCAGGTAGGTTTTAACGGGCTTGGCAACGTGAGGCCGAGCGTTGTCATGCCGTTTCTCGCGCAGTGCTCGGCTCAATCGCATCAATTGAAGTTGATCCCCAGTGATGGTTTCGCTTGGTTTTAACAGTTCCGAATAAATAACACCAACTGGGCTCCACCATAACCTTCGCAGTGTGAATATTCGCCCGAGGCGACGACGTAGAAGCATGACCGGGCAGTCCCCATGACTTTCTTTTCTTTGATTTGCTGTAATGAACCCATTTTCCATCTCCCGCCACGATGCGATGACGAAGACCTTTCCTTTTTTGGAGGAAGTTGTTCAAAGGCGAAAAAACGATGTTCAACATCCCTTGTTTTTAACTCACAGGGAGCCCAAGTCCCCTGTTTCTGTATCATTCCCAAAGCATGCAATCGCTTGGAAATGGATTTGTGGGTAACTCCTAATACTAAAGCAAGTTCTTCTTGCGTTTGAAACGGATCATCATTGAGCAATGCCTCCAATTCAGCGTCTTCGAAGGCTTTTGGCCTTCCTTCAAGCGGACGGCCGTCAACATTAAAATCACCGTCTTTGAAGCGACGGAACTAATCTCGTCACGTTATTTCACTTAAAGCAGCATCTCAATAAACTTTTAGTATCTCTCGATGCGCTTCAGCCGCCAATTTTTTTCGAATGAAAGAGGAAAATCAACATTTCTCGCAAATGACGATTATTCGGCACAAAAACAGACATTTTCAAAAAAACCAAAGGTAGGTATATGATACCAAAATAAAATCACTAATGTGTCGAAGCGGTTTGTCTAAGCTTGATTTATGATGTTTAGTTTAAGTTAGAATCGACTAGCTGGAGGTATCTAGTGACAAACAGCTGGAACTTAGCTGCGCACCTAATAGATTAAATAAATAAATGGCGCTTACACCCTTTTTGGGCGTTTGGTCGAGCTTCTCCTCCGATTTGTGAAGTGCTTCTTGATGCTATTCCACAAATGGAGGGATCTGCAGTTTCAAGCCGACTCCGAACGACAAATGTTTCGTATGAAAAGATTTTTCATGGTAGAAATACACTTGGAGGTTTGTCGCCTGCTGAGGGGCGACCACTATTGGAAAACCACTTTTTCTATCATTTGGGTACTTCCTGCCCGGAGATTCGAACCTACACACTTCCAAATGGTAGTCACGCACCAACCCATTCGGGCACGGCGGCCGCTTTATATGTAGATTCCTACTCACAAATTATATCAGTTTCCACGTTGGTACCACATATGGGATAAGTGGACAGATTCCCAATTCTAAATTTTAAAAAAATCTTTTTCAAACTTTGCCTAAATCATAATTTTTTACATTTAGTGAGGTAACTGAGCTTATTATTCCATCGAAAGAATATATTTTAATTTCTTTTTGGTAATTTTTTTAAAATCCCATATAATATTGTGACAATGAAAAATCAATTACTTACTTTGCTTATTTACTTAATTCAAAATATTTTTTTTTGGCCTTAAAACTAGAAAAAGTCGGAGTACAAGGGGTGGGGTGAATATTTTTTTCCTTTGTTGCTCCTCTTAGATTTAAACCTTCATATTGAAAATAAAACCTTCTAGTCAACATCTCTCAAAGCCACGGCAGCAATTGAATTAAGTTCTCTGAGATTGGCAAAATCTTACACTGTATGCCGAAGCGTTCGGTATCCGCGTTTTTTCACTACCCCTTCGGTTTACTTGATAAGTGCAAAATCCTTTTTCTATTTCTGTCAGTGCTCGTTTTGCTTTATGTTGGCAGTTGTCTGTTTCCACTAGCCATGCAGCCATTCGTGACTAACTTCGCTAGGATGGTAACTGCCAACGACGTGGAAGTTGGCATCGAAGCGGCGCAAATAACACGAAGCTCCAATTTGGCATTTGTCGTCGGCAACAATGAGACAGCATGTTTTTGTCCCTCAATATGTTTTTGTTTTTTAACTATGCGCTTCCGTTGCCTGCGAAGTTTGTTTACCCCTTGAGGTGAGAATGCGAGTGAGAGAAGTTTATTTGTTTTCACCATCAAACAGCTATTGCAGTCAGTCAAGCTGGCCGGCTTCCGTACACAATTGCAAACAACATTAACAAAAGGGCGAATTGAGTTTTGCAATCATTACCGGCATTTACATGATATTCATATCCTGTAGGGAAAATCTGAATCGGTAAAAAATATTTCTTGTTTTGAATTGGTGTTATTTCCGCAAATGCAAATATGGCTGGGAGAGACCAAAGTGCGGCTTCGTCTTGTAGGAAAATTTAAAAATTATGCACAGCGTTAAATAATTAAAGCACAGGGGCTTATTGGTCAGTTACTGACAATTTATTGATTTCTCATTTAATTTTAATAATTTTCTCTCATATAAAAAGGATATAAATACAAATTTCAAACTTTGTGTAAATTGAAAAAAAAATGGATTTTTTTTCAATCAACACGATTTTCGAGCCATTTGAAATTTGCTTCTTATTATACCAAAATTCAGTGGGCTATAAAACTGTATAATCGAAATTTTGGCTAAAAACTCTTATTAAAAAATGTGAAATTTTTCGACATTTGTTTTTTAATTTACACAAAGTTTGAAACTTGGATTGTTATGGTTTTTGTACGAGAATAAACTAAATTTTCAATGGAAATATTAATATTAAAGAATATAAAATACGAATAAATGACAAAAAATAAATTAGCAAAACACGTCAATAAGTCCTAGTCCCGTAGATATTTAAAGCAGTTTAAGCTATTTCGTGCGAAATTTTTCTTACTTCTGCGTATCAAGTTCGGATAAATTGGAACAAGTGCCAAAGTACATATTGAAAAAAGAAAGCAAGAGGATTTCCCTGCTGGTTAGGCACTTATATGCATGTACACACATACACCCTTATATCTTTCTACGCATCATTGTCGCCTGCTTGTATGCTATTTACAGTGTGCACTTTTTGAATTCTAGCGAACTTTCTTCGCGCCAGAAACATATTCTATAATAAAGAAGTAATTTCTAACTTCCTAACTTTAAGGTCGTGCCAGGGCAATCTTTCCAGGTAGGCAGGACTGAAATGAGGGGCAAACCTGCAGCGAGGCTGGCATCTCTGTCTTCACTGGCGGCTCCAAGATGGAAACGGGAGTCGGACCTGCTCCGTTTTCTCTGAATTAGCCAATTTATCTATTTCCTTTAAGCTGTCGAATTTTGCTGGTGTTTTTTAGGCAGAAAGCTTGACGATCCAGTACGTATGCAAAATGCTTAGGGAACGCGGGAGCGAAGAAGATATTAACATTTTCTCCGGTAGTCTAGCCGCAATCAAAGCTCTGACGACGCTATGGTGCACATACTCCTTACAGGAGTATACCAAATCTCTTTGGTGTGCAGGTAACATTTCTCTGATCTGGGTTCCAGAGCATAGGACCGTAGAGGACAATGAAATTGCTGATGAGGGTGCCAGAAAGGGAACTGAATTGGTCTCAGAGACCTCCTACCCGGTCGTGAGCATCGCGCCTGACTGTTATTAAAAGTGAATTGCAGAACTTTTTTATCAGGAAAGCGCAGAAAAGATGGAACCCCATTTCTTCATGCGCTATTTCGAAAACCCTCTGGTTCCAATACAAGAAACGGAGGACTCAAAAAGTCCTGGGTACTAACGCCATTCAATTTCCAACATGTAGCTATATTTACCGGTCAGCGGACGATCGGACGCGTAAAAGCTAGATATACTATTTAACCCTCATTGCGGAAGCTGTGGGTATCTTTCAGAGTAGAAGACTGTTGAGCATTTTCTCTGTAAATGTCCGGATTTGACAGCTAGACGATAAGGGCCATTGGTTACTTCTTTCATCGACAGCCTTAGGCAGTGCGCCAACCTAAATCCCGTAAATCTTCTCCATTACATCAACAGCTGTGGCTGGCTGTAGATATCTGCCTATTGGAGGTTTGAAAATGGTACCGAAATGGCGCTTTAGTGGTACTTGGGGAGTGCGAGAGTGGTACTTACCAACCATTTCACTTACCTACCTAAGAGGAACAAATTTGTAAAGCAAACAATGCTGGGACTTTTTCGAATTAAATGCAAAATAAAGAATTCTATTTCAAATAAGTTGTTTTGAAGAATTGAAATCATTGAAAATTTCTTTTATGATAAGTAGTAATAAAATAATGAAACTCAGGAAGTTGCATTCATTAAAATTTGATGCGCTTATGCACTAAAAATAGTCCCATGAACCTTCTCTCGGTTGCTGAAAAATTGGTACTGAATTGCTTGTTTTTGTGAGATAAAAAAATTATCTATTTCGAGATTTACCCTATGAAAATTTTCGCTGGTAAGGATTTTTTTTTCTAAAATTTAATTGTATGAATAGTTAGTTAATTTGTAATTAATTTTTCTCCCATTTGGAACATACTATTTTTGTTTTACGTGCCACTAGAAACCCGTAATATCACACTGTGCGCCGTAGGCGAAAATTCACATCACTCGCTCAATACTCGAATGTCTGACTGTATGAGTTGAGTATTTCCAAGTGTTTGTTGTCGTTCGTGCTCAGTGCTTGAAAATTCCTCTTTTGTCATAAGTCTAACAAACATGTTGCCGATGTATATATGTATATATACATATATTTAAGTATGGAGGCCTGCTTTTATGGGGCTTTGAAAGCCATACATATATTTGCTGCGATCGAAATAATTTCGGGACATTAAATTAATGCCAGCCATTTTAAGTGTTCAAGTAGTTGGCAAAAACATTATTTCAAAACGTCTAATATCTAAAAATAGAGCCATAAGTCTCAGAAATTACTAGGTACAGCAAACACGCGAAGAGGTATTGAAATTGTAACGAGTATATCAAATCTATTGGGTGTGCAGGTAACATTTCTCTAATCTGGGTTCCAGGACATAGGGATATAGAGGGAAGTGAAATTGTTCACGAGCTTGCCAGGAAAGGGACTGAATTGGCCAGAAGAGACCTCCTACCCAGTCATCGGCATCCTCCTGACTGTTATTAATGGGGAATTGCACAAATTATTTCTCAGGAAATTCTTCATGTGCTATTTCGAAAACCCTTTGGCCCCAATACGATATACGAAAGACTCAGAAAGTCCTTTGGACTCCTCGCCATTCATTTTCCAAACTTGTAGCTGTGCTTACCGGTCATTAGACGATCGGCTCCCACACGTAAAAGCTGGGTGTACCATTTAACCCTCATTGCAGAAGCTGTGGGGACCTTTCAGAGAAGGAGACTGACTGTAGAGCATTTTCTCTGTAAATGTCCGCTCTTGATTAAGATTACTGGGTACTCTTTTCGTCTACAGCCTTGGACAGTGCGCCAACCTAAATTCCATAAATCTTCTCCATTACATCAACAGCTCTGCTTTCTGTAGATATCTGCCTGTTGGAGGCCTCATAATGGTATCAAAACGGCGCTTTAGTGGTACTTGAGGAGGGCCAGACCGGTACTTCAACCATTTGACCAACCTACCTACAAAAAATAAACACAAATATATTCTGAAAATTATTTCGGTATTCGATAAAAATAACAAAAAATACAAGAATTTATATTGGTATATTTTAATCTTGTTTAATAACCTTTTGAGACGTTATGAATCGCATAAAAAAGCAAAAATTAATTTAGTTTCACATTTAGCTTTTTTAATGAAATGTTTGGAGCACCACCGAATTTTTTCGCCACTTTATAGCTTATTATTTGTTTTCAACTTAAATTATGACTCCCTGAGTTAACTGAATATTTTATCATTATAATTAGTCAATAATTTTCACAATCTTCAAATGCATATCTCGTATCGCCACTGTACTTAGCAGTCAACTATCGCTAAACTCGAAGGCTGTTATATTACCAGCTTCGGCCTTCAGCTACTGTAAAACACGAAATTGAGCGAGTAAATTCAAGCGCGCCACGTCACCGGAAACTTGGTAACTGAATTCTGCCCGCTCATTTTACATGTATTCACACACTCGGCCATTCAATCGTTGTTCAGACGGCAACAAAGTAACATAAGTGCAGATTGTGTTGATTTTTTACATTTATGATCAACACAATCTCAGTTTTTCTCGTAAACAAGCCGCTCTCATGACATCGCTTGCGTCAGCCAATCAGCCGGCTCTTTCAAATTCGCTGAGAACCAGTTAACTGTTTGATATTGGTGTGCATTTTTTTCACAATGGCTGAACCCCATATAAGAATGGATTTCAATCAAGATATTCGTATATTTCCATATAAAGTGGAGTTGACTCAAAGATTATTGGGAAAGTATTCAAAACTAGCTGCGTCACTTAGCTTTCGCGAATAGTATCATTCGGATTAAAAAAGTTGTGTAGGATTTTTGAGTGTATGTGAGGTCGACGAAGAGCGATATTGGCTGGCCGCAAAGATTTCGAGGCTTATGTTAACTCAATCGTTCTTACTTTTAGAGACATTCTTTAAGAGTAAAATTTATACGAAGGCCATAAAAGAGCTGCTAAAAGGTAATAGATAACTTTCGAGCCGAAATGCTTGGGACGCTAACAACTGGGATTTAAAATGCACAAAATAAATAATTCGGTTTAGTTTCAGCAATAAAAGCGGCCACTCGAGTTATCGATTTCTGCTCTTAGAGAAATGTTAAAAATTAATAAAAAAAATATACATAGCTTTTCTAAATATTTTGATATTATTTGATAAATAATTCCATTAATTCTGTTGGGTATATTTGCATTAAAAAAAGTTATTGTGTGATGAGTGTATTATAGTTTTATTGGAAAAAGCTTAGAAAATAATCCAAAAACATTAAAACATGTATGTATTGAAAACGAAACCACCTTTAAATAAGCGAGTTCTATTAATTACTCTCACCAAGCCCAAACATACGGAGAAACCCTTATAACCAATATGGAAAGAAGCATTGGGCAATAACCGTTGTCCTTATTTCTTCAATATATTTACAAAACATTCACTATTATTTATGCAGCTTTGTTAGTAAATACATTTTTGTGCAATCTATTTGTAAATTGCTGAACAAATTTAATCCTTTTAATGTTTGCAATACAGTTTAACAACATTTAATCACATTTTCTATACATTTGTTATTTGCAAGCAGTAAACTCCTGTAGCGACATTAATGCAACAAATGCCACAGAGAGTAGGTTGATTAAAAATTCATTTGAATTCGATATTGTTGTTGAAGATGCCTTAGAAATCCAATATTCTCCATTGCTTGAGTGTTGTTATACTCAATACTCTTTACCACTTTCGCTTCTCCCCTTTCGGTTTTGGCTTACTTCTCCTTTTATAATGTCTTCTAAGCTAATATACTGTCTTTCTCCATTTAATACAAATATATGTATGCGCTTTAGGAGAGCCCAGTTTGTTATATGAGAACAAACAGGGTGAGAGGGATCTACATTCTTCAAATGTCATACTGAGGAGCCGTTCAAAATGTCGCTCCTTTACTTAAAGCCTATACGCTTTAAAAAAGTGATTTTTACTATTTTCTAATTTAATAAAATGATTCATTTGTGGATGAAATTATTTTATTTAAATGAGACATTTACACAAAATTGCATGCAAATACTGAAAGATGCATTTTGTTCCAACATTTTTCGTGACAGTACACAAATTCGTCAATACTCTTAAATATTTCGGTCTTTCAAGAATTTTTCAGATTACCCAATTCAATGACAAGTAGAGAACTACCGCTAACATTTTTACATGTTGCGTATCTCTTTGGCAATTCAAATTCAATGTTGTCAAGAATAAGACTTGGAGTATTAGTTTTGGAGTCATTCAGACCTGACAAAGTAACTTCCTTATTTTGTGATTCATCAGCTTCTAACTTTATTTTAGTTTTACCGGAAACGGCCAAGGTGTAAAGAATGGGGTGGTGTGGTCTACATCAAACCCAAGAATGATAGAAACAAGATTGCGCCCATCAGAGAGTGCATGACGTCACGTTTGCCGAGTTGTGCAGTGTTGCCAACTATTTGTTCTTCGCAATAAATTTAGTGCATTTTTATACCCAAAATACGAAAATTTTTAAGTTTCGTGTTTGTTTCTTTTTTTTAATTCAAAGCTACCGAAACTGTAAGTTAAAAAACAAAAACTGTATTATTAAACAAAAAAAGGTTAAAAACGGTCACTCTTAGAAGATTTTACTGCTGATAAAAAGTTGTCGATTCTTATAAAATTTAATATTTTCAAAGTGCAAATTTAATTTGTTCTTCCTTTTAAGTTGATGCAAGAGTATTAAATCTTCTTCTCTCAACTCTTTTTAAGATTGAACCATACTGGCATTTTTACAAAAAGAGTACCTTATCTTGCTACATAACCTCAAATAGCAAAAAACTCGTTCTGTCACCAAAACACTCATAAATTAAAGTTCTTAAAGTAATTCAATAAAAATTAGGTATTTTATTTTCTTTCAACGGGCATTTTTATGCGTTTTTATATCCAAAGCTAGGCAACACTGCACTAGCGAGAGAGAGATTTGACCGCTGAAAGCAGAAGAATACCAACAGTAACCGCAATCGCGGGCAATGTGACCAGATGTTAAAAAAATGTAAAGCTAAATAAATCTGAGTGAATGATTGAACAAATTTAAAAAAATGTATATTGTACAAAATTATATATTAAACATTACATTTTAATTAGAATAGGTAGAAAATTGTCATGAAGAAAGAAATAAAACTCCGACACTAAATAACAAAAAAATGCTAAATCAAGTTACGAAAATGGTAATCTGGCCATACTCGTTGTCAAATTTGCTGAGAGCAAAGTAACGGTACCACGATAGGCACCATCTCATTATTCTTTCCATCATGCATCAGACCGTTAACCGGCTCTTAGCAAATTTAAAGATCTCAGCTGATTGGATGACGTAGCCGAGATCATGACTGGTCACTGAGTGGAGAGAATTTTGCTGCGCAGTCGCCGATGACGTGACAGTTGAAGTTACTCTCACAATTTTGCTTCGGATGGTAGTCTATCGTCCTTGGGCAATAGGAAGTAACTTCGGCTGCCACGTCATTGGGGACTCGGCAGGAAATTCTGGCCGCTCCTTTCATTCGTATTTATACACTTCTCAAATCAGTCAGTGCTCAGATGCCATCGAAGTAAGATCAGCAGTGGCTGCGATGATTTTTTTCAAATATGACCAACACAATCTCAATTTTTTCATAAACAAACCGCTGTCATAACATTGTCAGCAAATCAGCTGAGTTCTTCAAAATTGCTGAGAGCCGATTAACGGCGTGATATTGACCACACATCTGCACATATCTCTGTACATCTCGATTACTCTTGATTCTCTGAGATTTTCAGAGGCCTATTTTCGTCGAATTCGATTCACTTCCATTTGCCGGCTTCAACTTTAATGAGGCCATGACGGTCCGTAATTGCGTCAGTTCTGTTGTAACCAAATTGTTGCAGTTTTCGGCTGACAGCATTCCTTCTCAAGCTCACTATGTTTACATTATTATTTTTTATTGTATTTGTAGCGTGCCATATTTTGCCACTCTAGAAATTTGCCGCTCTGGGTTCTTACTATACAGGTAAATCCACCGCTGAGAACAAATATTTTTCATTGCCTCGAAACTAGGTTTTTGCTTTAAACAAGTTTAGAGCTTTTTATAGACTTATCGTGAATGGCTGCCGCGAAAAGCATGAATACAAAGATTAGTGGATAAAATTTGCTTATAACGGGTGATCAATCATGAGGTGATTTTTTCAATAGTTAAAAAAAAAAAATGTAAATTATGTTCAAAACCTTTATTTATCATTTGAAAGGACATTCTTTGACATTTACTTTTTGAATATGGCTTCATTCAAATGTTGGCCGCAACTACGCTTAAGGCGGTCCATTCTGAAGGTCCAATTTTCAATCACTCGTTCGAGCATTTCGACTCGTATGTCGTGAATAACACGCGTAATGTTGGCTTCCAGAGCTTCAATCGTAGCTGGTTTATCAGCATAGACCTTGGACTTCACGAATCCCCAAAGAAAAAAGTCCAAAGGTGTGATATCACAAGATCTTGGTGGCTAACTCACAGGTCCTAAACGTGAAATCAGCTGCTCTCCAAAATGATTTCTCAATAAAGTCATTGTTTCACGAGCTGTATGGCAAGTGGCTCCGTCTTGTTGAAACCAAATGTCGTAGAGATCATTAGATTCAATTTCAGGTAGCAAAAAGTCCGATATCATGGTACGGTAGCGAGCACCATTCACAGTTACGTTGCGGCCATCATCATTTTTGAAAAAATATGGACCGATGATTCCACCAGCCCATAAACCACACCAGACCGTTGTTTTCTCTGGGTGTAAAGGTAGCTCTTGAACCTGTTCTGGTTGCTCTTCATCCCAAATACGGCAATTTTGCTTATTGACGTAACCATTGAGCCAGAAATGCGCCTCATCGCTGAACAAAATTTTGCTCGAAAACAGCGGATCTTCTTCAATCTTTTCAAGAGCCCAATCAGCAAAACGGTGACGTGCAGGAAGGTCATTTGGCTTTAGTTCTTGTACTAGCTGAATTTTGTATGCTTTTAAATGAAGATCCTTCCGTAAAATTGACCAAGTTGTTCCATACGACAGTCCAAGTTGCTGAGAACGGTGCCGAATCGATTCATCGCGGTTTTCACGTACACTCTCTGCTACTGCCGCTATATTCTCAATGCTTCTTGCTGGAGGAGGTCTATTCGGTCGAGAATTATCCACCAATGAATATTCGGATTCAAATTTGTTGATGGTATGTCGAATAGTGTTTAAGGCAGGCCGATTATGTTGACCATAATGCGGTCTAAGCGCACGAAAAACATTTGTCACAGAACGCTGATTTTCATAATACAGTTGAACAATTTGTAGACGTTGTTGCGGTGTGAGTCTTTCCATGATGAAATGCCAAACGCTGTTCAACAAATCCACGATGACAGTTTGCCACAACTCGCGCGCGATCTGTAAAAAAAACGCAAATGAAAAAAACTCCTCTTAATTGATCACCCGTTATTTTCTCGACACCTGTGCATGCATTTATGCTTGCTGAAAATTGTATGTTCGCTCCTTTCGGTTACTTGAATGTAATGAAGGACACTGGAGGTGCTTACTAGTCACGAAGGGTGTTACAGCGTTCCAAAATAACTGAAAATTTGCATTCAGCATCTAGATTGCAGCGACTAGATTGAAAAGTTGGAGCAGGCCCCCGAAAAGTTTCCGCTGTTTTTGGATCCAACACGGCATTAAATTCGAATGCAACAACAAAGTGGTGTTCTCGTTCTGGTGGTCCTATTGTTGAAAACGTTAATAATAAAAAAAATCATCTAGTCGGACCGACATGTGAGCACTTATTCCATTGCCCAGGCATTGAAGATTCGTCTAAGTACTATTTGAAATTATTTGCATGAGGTAAATTGGGTACGCGAAAAAAAATTCGAAAACTTTTTATTCCACCGAATATAATTTTGATATTTACATATTACGTATTTTCAACCTGTGCCACCAATTAAGTTGTTGAATGGCTTTCGTGTACAGGACTGCATTCCATATATGTGTTTACTTTTTACGTTACTTTTTTCGATTGTTTTCTTTTTCATTTGATTGCTGGTGAATTTCCTTAACGCACATCAGCCACGCAATTCGTATGTCCGCACTGGGAAAAAACGAATACTTACATATGTATAAGTATGTGTGTAAAGCGCTTTATCGGCAAAAAAACATACAATACTGCATAACAGCGCACGTGACTAACCGTAGTGCTCTGAAATCCGTAACACTCTCGGTAGGTTAAAGCTTTAAATATTTTCTCTCTGCGCGTATTTTCATTACGCTGCATACATGCATATATGCATACATACATACATACATACATACGTAAATTGATGCAGCCTAAAAATAACAGCGAATCATCTAAATATGGGTTCTATTGATTTTTGTAATGTGTATACAAAATGTATGCATGTATGTGTATGTGCGCTTCTACTACAAGCAATTGAAAATACGGTGCTTTTTCAAAAATTTGCCTCAAAATGAGAAAGCGTAAAGCCTTCAACAAATCACATCGAGATGACTCTCGTAAAGAATGAACTCTCATGAGTACTGCTATGCCGACTTGTAGACTCACAGCTACACCTAAGCAAATATCTACTGAATACCCCTCCACAATCTGACACTCTCCCTGAGCTTATTGTTGACACCTACAAAACTCCGCGCACCTTAGATCATTACATACGCGCCATTCCTTCCAGTTATCAGCTGATTTCAGCAAACCACAATATTTTCTCTGTTTAGAATTTTAAAGGTTTCACCATAGATTACAAAAAAATATATAAAATTTCGGACTCAGCGAGTGATTTTACATCGGAATTGAACGGTATAAGTTCTTGGTTTTTTTTGCTGTAAACTAGTGTTACTGTATTGAAACCTATTAGTATGTACCTATGTATGTATGTTCTATGTGTATTTATGCATCAATCTGCAGTATTATTACGGAAGATTGATTGATGTTTTGTGGCAAATCACAAATTGCAATTTTTCATTTTACTACTAAATTTCGGCATAGTTGTTTTGTATCAAGCTGAGTGGTACGAATAGGAAAATACATACATATATACAAACATACATTTATTTATTTGCATTCATTGGCATGCGGTTTGTGGTATAAAGTTTTGCGGCAAATGGCTGATGGCGCACGTATGCGAACTGTTTGCAAGCAAGTACATAGACAACTGCAGGTAAATGGGTAATTCAGGTAAAACTTTCAATAAGCTCATCGTGTCCGGGTATTAAAAATTCATGCTCAAATTTATTCACAGCTGTTACCACAGCTAGGAACATACATATACACATGAAATTCTGTAGTGTGTGTATATATGTAAGGGATGTTAGGGTTTCCTCGATTTCTGGGCTTTTCTAAATTTCGAAAAATCCAGGATCTTTGGGATTTGTAACTTCTTACGAAGCATTAAAATGGAGGGAGAAAAATTACCTTCGATAGCAAAAAAGTAACTTTTAGCGATATAAAGGGTGATTTTTAGCTATTATCCTTTTAAACAGTTGGTTTAAATAGCTGACGCACGTTTCGTGTTTTGTTTCACTGTCAAACATCTTCAGTTTCGTCTATAATTTAACCATGAATCGTCTTACAGACGAACAACGCTTGCAAATCATTGAATTTTATTATAAAAATGCGTGTTCTGTTAAAAAAAGTTTAAAGTCGAAAAATTGTGTTCAGCGACGAAGCTCATTTTTGGATTAATGGGTACGTAAATAAGCAGAATTGTTGATTTTGGAGTAAAGATTAGCCGGAAGAATTGCAAGAGCTACCAATGTATCCAGAAAAAGTCACAGTTTGGTGCGGTTTATGGGCTGGAGGTGTCATTGGACCGTACTTCTTCAAAGATCCTGCGAATCGTAACGAACCAGTGAATGGTGAGCGCTACCGTGAAATGATATCCAACTTTTTTTGCCCAAAATGCAGGAGCTTGACTTGCATGCCATGTGGTTTCAGCAAGACGGTGCCACATGCCACACAGCACGCGTAACAATGGACTTGTTGAGAGGCGAGTTCGGTGAACATTTTATTTCACGTTCGAGACCTGTCAATTGACCACCCAGATCGTGCGATATAACGCCTTTAGATTATGCCAAAATTGGACTCAGCGGATGGACCATTTGAAGCGCAGTCGCGGTCAACATTTGCATGAAATAATCTTCGAACATTAAATTATATGAACTGTACTATCGGTACTATCGATTTAAATAAAAATTTCATGCATTTTTCTGAATTTTACGTGTGTTTTTTGAAAAACTTTCCTATAGCTCTTAAAAAATCACCCTTTATGTGCGTAGTAGTGGCTCAATAAATAACTGGGCCACCTACATAAGTGATATGGTTTCAATTTAAAAAAAAATTACATATTCAAATACAAGTCTAATGCGTTTATGTGTCACATTTATTTTCGTTCGTATTTAATGGCATCCTCTAGGTCTTTTTCAGCACTTTGGACCAATTTTTTTTTTTCATAACCGTTAGGTATTATTTGTGGTCCATATTGCCATTAATGAGGCACAAATTTCCAATAACAGCAGTGGAGATATAACCCAATACCATTACCGTCTCACCCTCATGTTTAACTGTCAGACGTAAGTTTTTTTTCAGCAATACTTCATTAGGTCTTCTCCACACATATGATTGTCCATCTATCCTAAATATTTTAATCTTGCTTTCATCTGCGCATAAAACGTGCTCCCAGAACTCGAATTCCTTATCACCATGACGCTTTGCGAATTTTATACTCTTGTGTTGGTTAAGCTCGTTGATGAAAGGTTTTTTCGTGCAATTCTTCCATTCTAATTATTCTTTCGCAACACTATACGTATACTTTCGGAATTACAGTTGATATTAAGGTGTTGGGCGACTTCTGTTGCGAGCTTAGAAGGGCTCAAATGTGGATTTTTTTTACCACCGTTCATCTACATCCGCAAACAGTTTTGGTCATCTCGATTTCTTCTTATTTTCCATGGGTTTTGTTTCTTTGAAAAGTTTTATCACGTCGTATACGGTCGCTCGGGGTCTATCCAATATTTCTGCGATTTCCCAAACGGGTTTACCCTTTTCATGATGACTAATAATTAAATTTCTGACTTCATTGTCTACCCATGTTCATAATTTGGACTTCGATACTAATAATAGGAATAATTTGATTAATCTGGAAAGATTACTGACTAATAAACAATTTCAACGCCTTAGAATAAAATAAAACTATCACCTAGCACGTGATAATACCTATTACCCAAAAACAATAAAACAGGTCGAATAAGAAGCACTCTAATGCATATATATTTCCAGTTAATATACTCGTACTAATATATGAATGTCACAACATCAATTTTCACTATTGGTTGATATATCTAAAATCGTTTCGGCCGTAGTACTTTTAGACAAATAAAACTATACTCTTACTAGTTAAAGTCTAGAAAACTTTAAGAAAATCTCGATGGGAGAAAGACAATCATAAAATAAGTAAGTTAACTAGAATTATATTCTCCAGAATACGTATAAATTAGTGCCAAATTCCGGAGAGCAGAAGTGCTCACTCCAAACTATTGCTCAATTATGCACTCTTTCAAACTCTTTTGTGGGATATTAAGGCTCTGAGAATGCGAACTTCCGCACCTTCTTTATCGTGGCCGCAGATCGTTTCGTTTTTCATTTGTTTTGTGTACTGAAGCTTTGCAAACTAATTTTTTCCCCCAAAACTTCACTTTTTGAAAAGTTAATTTTATACAAAAAATTAAAAAATACATGAGAATATTAAAATAATTTAATTATAATGGTAATGGTAACGGTGATGGTAATGGTAATGGTTGTACGGGTTAGGCTAAGGCCTTTATACACTGCGAACAGATTGATCTATTGAGCGCCCCTAATTACTTAATTACAATTATTTAGTATACCGAAGAATCGAACTAACTCCTTAGGATGGAGCAATTGCAGGTCTTTCTCCTCTAGTAGGCACGAGCCCAGGATTCTGTGTCTCCTGTGGCCTAATGCCTCACAGTTGGTGATTAAGTGTTCCATAGACTCCACTTCATCACAGCTGAACCTGCATAATCTTGTACTAGATGCCCCTATTGTGTTAAAGTGTTTATTACTGGCAAAGTGACCTGTAAGTGCTCCACAGAGTAATCTGAGGCCCTTTTTATCTAGGGTTAGAGCAGATTGTGCTTTGTTGGCATTGAAGTTCAAAAACATTTTTGGAGTGATTAAGGTCGCTTGTGCCGTTCCAGTGTTCACTGATTTTAGTTTGGATCCATTTTTTGGTTTTATATTTTATTAAATTATTATTATTTTTCAATTATTTTTGTTAAAGCCGAAAAATGGAGTTGGCCCAATAAATAGTCCCTCTTCCCCTTTTTTTGGCATAAAAGTCTGCCTTCTCGTATCCTTCGTGCCCCTCATGTTCTGGTATCCAAATCAGTGAGACTTGATTATGAGAGGCCAGTTTGTTGAGTGCATTGTTACACTCTATTAGGACTTTTGACTTGAAAGTGAAGCTATTCAAGGCTTTGAGAGCCGATTGGCTGTTCGAGAGTATTTTAATTTTTATTCTCTCGAACCCTCTTTTGGATATGGCTCCATTATGGCGAAGAGCTGCGCATGGAAATTAGTGGTATCTGTACTTAGTGTTAGGGATTTGTGTGCTCTAGGCTCCACTATTCCTGCTGATACGCCTTGAAGCATTTTGGATCCATCTGTGTACCATTTTTGTGAGTTATCATTTAGCAATGTAGGGTTAGTGTTCCACTCTTCCCTAGACGGGACTAATATAATAATAATTTATTTAAACTATTAAGGGGGAGCCTGCTTTAGAGGCTTCAAAAATCGATTTTTTCGTGGATTTTTTTGTGAAGGAAAGAAATATTCGATTGAAACGAAACTTGCAGATGTTATTGTTATATATTTCAGTAGTCTTCTCAAATTTTTTCATTAAAATATATGCGGCGGGAAAGATGCAGGTCGCAATTTTCATCTGAAACCAAAAACTCAAAATTTTTTTTATTTTAGTATAGTATAGCTTCTAGTTAAACCAAGAACAATAAATCAAAAGTGAGAAATTCAACAATTTTTCGCTAATTAAAAAAAAAATTCATTTTTTTCGAAAAACAAATTCACTTTAGATTGTTTAAAAAGTAGGTTAATCATAACTTTCTTAAGGCTTTTTAGGTTGAACTAGAAGAGAATTGAATTCCGAATACAATCAATATTATCTCATTGCGATAGGACGTTTAACCTTTTCTCTATCTTTCCCGCCAATTAGGAAAAATCGTAAAAATAAAAAACCGAGAAATCGAGCGTCAAAGTTTTTGTATATCAAAAATCCGCTCGTATACCTGCTTGACGCTTGCTCACATTTTCTTCTGTAACTGCGAAAATATTTTGAATTTGCTTCTGAAATTTTGAGGACACATTCTTGGATAGTTTGGGAAGACATTTATGCAAAAAAAAAAAAAAAAATCGAGGCTTCCCCCTTAAAAAACTGTATACCCAAATTTTCAATATTAAATAAATCTAAAAATTATGAATTTTTTGCCATGTAATTATTAGCATTTTCAGCTCTATAAATAAACCAAATAACAGAAAAATTTGAGGCCATGTCGAAAATACTTAGATCTTTTTACATGGAAACTATCCCCGATGTGTCACTTCATGCCAAAATTTTCGTTCAAAACTATCTCAATGTTTTTCGTCTTGGTTAAAGGTGTAACGCTGTGAAATCGTTTAAAAAAGATTCAAATAGTGAATTTGAAATGGCAAGTAGCTCTATACGAGTAGTGACTTAATTTGGTTTCACAATACCACAATCAGAATTCTTGGTATGCTCGTTTTTGGTATCAAATAAATATAGCAAAGCTTCTAACTATAAAAGGTGACATCGCTTGCCAAGAAAATTCACCAGTTACCTTAGAAGCGGATAATTTCCGAAATAATGGATTTTCTTGCAGGGATGCGATAACAATTTGCACAACCAATTATGCGCTTGCCAATGCCGGAAGGGTAATAGCTGGTATGCAGATTTGTAAAGGTGCCAACTGGTGTCCATTTTCTGCATGTGCTAACTTTTTTATACCTATGTTTACAATCGTCCTTATTTACTTCACACAGCAACTACACTTGCAATCCAACCAATAATTCCACTTTGCTCAACTCATTTTCCCTTACATATGTATATGTATATGTGCATTAGGCCGGGTCGATTTAAAAATCGCTTATTGCTCTGTGATAATCGTATTCTAGGGATCAAAATAAGAAACTTTGCCGAAGGAACCATACCTCTAAAACGAATACTGATGTCCCCCAATTTGGGTCGAACGAAAAATCCTACTTTGACCCATTTCGAGTGCTCCAATCGAGTCCTAATGTATGACCGACCCCCACTAACTTTGGACGGCCGATCCACCCATGCCAGGGGCACACCCCCTGAAACTCTACTGGGGGGTTCCCCATACAATCATTTCAAAATATCACCATTTTTGGCCTTTACATGAGAAAAGAAACTAAAAAGTTCGACCCAAATTGGGGGACATCAGAATTCGTTTTAGAGGTATGGTTCCTTCGGCAAAGTTTCTTATTTTGATCCCTAGAATATGATTTTTACAGAGCAATGGGCGATTTTTTTGCCTCCCCACAAATCGACCCGGCCTAATGTGCATGTAATTACTTTGCCAATATACCACAGCGCACGCTCGACATAGTGAACTCTCCAAAACATGAACATCCTAAAACGTGCACTTTTGTGCTTTGACTAGCACTTTTGTGCTTTGACTACTCTAAAACATGACCAAGACGAGAAAGTTTTATAACATGACCAATAAGTGTTTCAAACTTTGAGTTTACATATTAACAAACTACATTGACTTCAAATCACATCGAACTTAGTTAATCCCCTAAAATACCATGCATTCTATTTGTGGTTACGAGTTACGCGCAAATCATTTTAGCTGCTACTTTCACCTGTTTTGGTGTGTTTTTCCTTAGATTTGCTACATAAAAATTAGTTCAGCTCTTGTGTGTTTGGCTTTAAAAAATACTGAAATCGTCGGGTTTTTACAAAAGCATCGAGTGTGACGTGCTCATTAGATAGAAACGGCCGACAGCTTTAAACGAATAATGGGGAGCTCAACTTCGCTTCTTGATGTGGAATACCGTCGATCTCCTTCACAGTTTAAATGCTGAGGTTTGTTCATGGGCGGAGACATGTACAAAGTTATTTGAGCTATTCCAAATTTCGTGCTTGTTAAAAATTTCAGAGAATACGTTAAGATTAGCAGGACGAATCTAAATCTCAGTGGCACCGGAGAAAATAAAACCAAGTGAAGCAGTTCAGATTTTCAACAGGGCGGTATAGTGGGCTAACTATTAAGGTGTTGATGAAAATAATATGAATGCATTGAGGCGTGTGTCAGGGAGAAAGCTGTGTTTGAAGTACTAGGAAAACTGAAGTTGTGCTATTCACTAAGAGAACCAAGCTTTAATCTCCAAAAATTTAAACAGCGTTAGTCTTATGCTAACCCAACAGGCAAAATACTTAGGTGTTATCTTAGATCCCAAACTCAGCTGGAGGTCCAACGTAGAGTACAGCGTGCGAGGAGGGAAGCGAATATAACACTTTACACGTGCAAGAAAATGTTGGGTAAAAAATGGGATCTCCAACCAAAACTATCCAATTGGTCCTACACAGCCATTGTAAGGACAATACTAACCTATACGGCACTAGCCTGGTGACCCGCAACAGAAAAGAAATACAATACAAACCAAACTGAAAAAGATACAAAGAACAGCATGTATCTTAACTTCAGGAGCGCTTAGCACCAGTTTTACTGAAGCGCTCAATGTACTAACTCATCTAGTGCCATTAGACTTACATATGAAAACAATCGCTACTTGCAGCGCGGTGAGACTCAGCGACATAGGAAGCTGGTCAACAAGATCGTATGGGCAAAGCAAAATCCTTCTACAGGGATTTTCGATGCTCAAACACAAATCAGACTACACAGTCCCCGCCCTTAACTTCAAGAAAGACTTTACGATACATTTTCCACCGAGAGCCGAATGGGGCAAAGGGAAGGTTATTGGAAGATACGATATTGAAATCTACACTGACGGGTCTAAGATGAACTGTGGTGTGGGAGCGGGCTTCTATTCAGAACAGCTCAACCTATCTCAGTCAATTCGGCTTCCTGACTATGGCAGTGTATTGCAGGTAGAGCTACCAGCGATCGGAGCAGCACGTAAATAACTAAAACTCTACAAGGAAGTTGGTGCAAGAGTAGCTATATTTTCAGACAGTCAAGTAGCTAACACTGCCTTAGACTCCAATTCCATTCATCCAAACTAGTCTTGCAGTGTAGACAAGAACCTGAATTGCTTAGTCCATTGGCTACAAATTACTCGGATATGGGTCCCCGGCCATAGGAATATAGAGGGGAATGAGAAAGCAGGCGAACTAGCACGAAAAGGTTCGAAACTAGGCATAACAAAGGCGGTGGCAGATGCTACCCCAATCAACACAATAAAAGCATCCATTGCTTCACACTTTCATGCTTTAGCCGAAAGAAGATGGAAGTAATTAACTACATGTACTACAACAAAGAACACATGGCCGTCGTAAGACATCCAGCGGACGAATTACCTGTTAGGGGGGCTCTCGACCAAACATTTCACGCATCACTGTAACCCTTAGAGGTCATTGGAAGATAGGGGTCAGGGTCATGCAGCCAGACTAAACCTCCCATTCAATCCAATCTGCAAAAGCTGTAAAGTGAAAAGGGGTGAAGGGAAGTCGTTTCCACTACTTATGCGAATATCCAGGGCTAGCTAGGGCATGACTGCGCTCTTTCAGTAAGCCTTTCTTACCGCAAATGAATGAGATCTCAAAGTTTAAGGATTATTTCAGTAGAAATACTCAACCGCTTCAACAACAACAACAACAACAATACAACTAGAAAAACAGAAGACACAAAAAATAGGATTGGTTGTAGGCTAATCACCCAGCCTTTCAGAAATCAAAACAGATTAACGAAACCAATGCAAGACTGAATCTTGTCGAGGCCTTATAATTCCGAGAGGAGTGAACTAGGAAAAAAATCATGTTCTTTTTCTTTTTAATTGGCCAGTCGTTTCTTTCTTGTGCTAAGCGGCGGCAGTTGGACACACCAAGTGAAGTAAAATCTTTCTCCACCTGATCTGCCCAACGCAGAGGATCCAGCTGGTACCGCATCGATTACTTTCCGAGTAGCTGCATTTGTATCCATTCGGATGACATGAACTAACCAACGAAGTAGCCTAGATCTTAACTCGCTGCACTAAGTCTATATCGCCATAACACTCACGCAGCTTATTGTTCCATCGCCTACGATACTCGTCGTCAACTACGGGCAAAGGTCTAAAAATCTTCCGTAGAATATATCCCTCAAACACGCCTCATCGTCCAATCTTCTGCACCAAACGATAGGACGGGCATGATGAGAGCTTTGTAGAGAGTTAATTTTATTCGCCGAGAGAGGACTTTAGTATACAATTGCCTACTTAGTCCAAAGTAGCACTTGTTGGATAGTGAGATTCTCCATTTGATTTTGGATGTATTCACTTTATATCTGTTTGTCATTCGAAAATGTTGACCTTTTTGTTAATTAACTCTCTTGGTTTTGATTAGTTCACCTCTGTTAGGGGTTTGGCCGAGTTCTTCTCCAGCAGCCAACAGTTTTATGCGCCAGATGTTTTTTTTAAAGAATCACTTTTGTGGCAGAAATAGAGGCCACAGCTCGTGGCAGAAATCACTCGGAAGAAATACACTCGAGAGGCCACAGCTATTCAAAAACACTCTTTCTATCATTTCGTGTTTCGTGCCTGTACTGGGTTTTGATCACGGCACCCATCGACATCCCCTTTGGCAGTTTTATAAACTTTTTTAATATCGATTAGTTTTGCCTCAGAAACGACTTCAAAGTAAGGTTGATTGCTCGACGGCATGAGGAATATGTACATGCATATATATGCTTGTAATATAACTAAAATAACAATAA
Organism: Anastrepha fraterculus; assembly: GCA_037575425.1. Classification (NCBI taxonomy): domain Eukaryota; kingdom Metazoa; phylum Arthropoda; class Insecta; order Diptera; family Tephritidae; genus Anastrepha; species Anastrepha fraterculus. The sequence continues at coordinate 978,527 of JAYXIM010015486.1, read as the reverse complement.
AAATAATAAAAAAATTAAGCACCAGAAATTTGTATCTCTGCAACAACGATTATACCTCTTTCCATTGCTGCTTAAATTTTAGTTTGCGTATTTAATGCCTACTCATTTGCTAGAACTTTTGCACGCTATCGTGCACCATATGGTGCAGGTGAGTTAAGTCAAGTCAAGTTTGAGTTGAGTTTGCTGCCGAGTTTGCTTGTATGTATGTATCTATGTATGTTTTTTAACAACCCTGTGTGTTGCTAATTTCCAGCATTATGCTCTGTTATAGCTGTGTGTGAGTGTGGTCTGACTTTTTGTTTGTGTTCTGAAAGACTTGGAGTAGCTACTGCTGGGTACAACGGCAACCAAGCCAAAAGTAAAGATCCATTATAATATCACAATTTAGATTTATTTTCGCAATTTGCTGAAGGTCCCTTATGAATTCGACTTTAATGGTCTTCTAAGTTCGCACCCGAGTCTTGATAGTCTTCTTCATTAAAACGTTTTGAATGTGGTGTGTTTCAAGCCCAACGTGCAACCCGACCTGGGAGAGTGGCACCCATATATCCTGGGCTGTTTCACCTTCTTACATTAGCTCACCCTCAAACGGGTGTTCTTAAGTTATCCAGAGGGTACTTGGATGAAGTCCCGAAGATGTGAGCTGCTTGGACTGTATGCAGAAGAATCGTTCTGCCCTGACCAGTCCCAAGTAAATGGCTATCAGAAACTTTCTCCTTGCGTGGACTTTTACACATGCAAACTTCCTCCTAATAAAGGACGACCTCATGTACGTTAGAAAGACCAAGTCGACGACAGCCTGGTGTCCTTGTTGTTTATTTATAACTGACGTCAACGCGCGCAATGCAGAGGCGATCGGTGCAACATTTTGGTAGCGAGCAGGACCGACCATCGGTTGTAGTGGCCAGTTGTGTAAGTAAGTAAGACCACACTCGTCAGTAAAAGTGACCCCAGGTATCACTCACTGCTTTTGGGTTACGACTTTCGCATATAAGGTGAGGAATCAAATCTTCTTAAGAGTTCTGGCAGCTTCTCCTGGAGCATCTTGCAAGAATGTGTCTCTGGCCCTTTCGCTGGCCTTTCTATTGGATAATAGCCGCTTACAGCTCTAACATCGGTAAGTAATATATATTCGCTGTCCTTATAGGCTACAACCGTGTACGATCTAATTGCGGTTCAGTTTCCCTAGAGCTCTAATAAGCCATGCTTTGATTGAATATTTCACCTATTGTCCTGTATTTATTCTTATGTATATTCTACATACCGTTAATCTACGGCATCAGTGAGGTAGTGTTTTTTTCGCTAGCTGATCTGCTGCTGATAAATGACTCTGTCATCACTATATAAATCTCTCGATAGGCAGATATGCTGAAGTCAAACCCAAAGCTTTTTGGAAGTACATTCAGCTTAAATATCAGAATCTACAGGGTTTGATTGAAAAGTAATGAACCTTCCCGCGCGGAGCGTCTGCCAAGCGATCAACCGAATCGGTTGGGGAAGGAAAATGATCGTTGGACCTTATGCTTCCACTAGAAACCGGTCCCAGTTCGCTGGCAACAGCGGTGCAGTCAACATCGCTCCGCGCGTGAAAGCTGTTTTAAAAGTGTGTTAGGATTTTGCAGTGGCGAAAATGCAGCGATCGATGGAGCAACGTTACTCGATCAAATTTTGCGTAAAGCTAAACAGTTTGTACCTCCAGGAAGCACTTTAAACGCGACATTTTACAAAGAAGTGCTCCTTCGGCTGAAAAACCGCAACGCCCGGGTTCGGCCCGACCTCGTCAACAATTGGACCCTTCATCACGACAATGCGCCGGCGCACACCGCCTTCTTCTGCACCTCTGCATTGGCCAAGATGGGGGTTCCGGTGCATCCCCACCCTCCTTACAGCCCAGACCTGTCCCCTCCGGACTTCTTCTTGTTCCCGCGCCTGAAAAAAAAAACTGAAGGGGAGGCGTTTCGACTCCATCGAGGCGATCCAAAACACTGTGACAGCTGAATTAAACGCGATTCCGTCGGATGAGTTTAAAAAATGTTTCCTGCAGTGGAAGGACCGCTACCACCGATGTATATATTGACGCTCAAGGGTCCTATTTTGAAAAATATTAGTTGTATAACCCAAAAGGTTCAATAAAACTGCTTAAAAAAATAAGGCTCATTACTTTTCAATCAAACTCTGTATATGACTTTCTATGATAAGCGTTATTCTATTTCGTCTGACCCAGTAAATCTTTCAGCGGACTTTTTCAAATTTTATTTTGTTAGTGATCCTTTGTTGGTTCTCAATGTGTAGTCACAAAATTATTGGCATCTGGTCGTTATCACTTCCTGAACTCATTTTTGAAAAGTTGTCTTGATGAGCTTTCCTCTTTGTTTTTTAATAAAGGTAGTTGATCACTTGCTAAGCTTGTACTCTGCATCATCAATGTTTCCCTTTCCTTTGCTGCTTTAACTGACCGTTGGAAGTTGGGTTTAATTACACCGATTTTGAAATCAGGTAACCAAAATTATATTAGAAGTTATTGTTCAATTTTTAAATTAATTATACCATAAGTAGTGTGTGGCTTACAAGCACTTGAAAGAATTAAGCCAAAGATCGGATGTATTTTGAATTATTTGGCTTGACTTTTTAGTCTTATGCCGCTTATGAATGTCACATGAATCTTAAGAGTAACACCAATGTACGGAGGTCTCTTAGTTCCTGTCCTCACTGTGTCCCAAAACATAGGGCCTCTACAAAATGCTTCCAACGACCGCGATGACTTGACTTCATTGAAAGATTTCATTGCATCCTTAAGTTATTTTTCGAAAGTTCTCTTCCGAGTGCCCTTAGAGCGTCATTTTTTTTTCTATTGCCTTGCGGGTTCCATTCAAGTGCTTGCCTGCATATTTCTGTGGGATCCTTTCGAAGAGTATAGCCAATCCACCTCCACTTCCTCTGCTTTAACTCAGTCTGGATGAGTAACTGCTTAGAATTCGCCCTAAGCTCTCTGTTGGTGATTGCTTTGGAGCACCAAATACGCAATAAACGTCTTAAACATTTGTCAGGAGTCAGGTCTTACAGCCAAACAAAAAGACCAAGTTTACATTTGAGTTGAAAATACTCAGATTTGTGTGCGTGGAAATCGATGTAGAATTCGATTCTTGATCAGCTAAGCAGACGCGCCCGTTAATCTTCAGTTCGACTTTCTTAGATTATTTCACTAAAACGTCGAGCTTTTTCTGCAAGTCGAAGTGCTTTGTTGACAGAAGGTAGATTTCATTAGCGTAATTCAAGGTGTTCGCTGAAGTTCCATTGTATGCCTTCGCTGCATACGTCCACAGATCTTGAAAGCACGTAATCGAGCACGCTTAGGAATAGCATAGGAGAAATCAGGCAACCTTGCCGAACACCAGATATAGAGTCAAAGGTTGACGATAGATTTCCATTATGTTGAACCGTGCATTTTAAGCTATCGCACTGGGCCTTGATGATTTTCGGCGCAATGTCTCGACGATAAAGGGCGTCCCAGATGCATCCTCTATAAATGCTGTCGAAAACAATACTGCCGACTGCTCAACAATTATTGGTAACGTGTTGATTTGGTCGACATAGGAACTGTGTGGCCGGAACCCCGCTTGTTGTCGGCGCATTGCTGGGTCTAACTTCTTGTTTATGCGGTCCAGCAGTATTCTTGTAAAAAATGTTGATGGGATAGATAGCAACATAATTCCCCGAAACTTTTGGGCACTCGCTTAAATCTCCCTTTTTTTGGCGCAGTTATTAAGACTCCCTATAACCAATCATCCGACTACTTTTCCTCATCTCATATTTTTACAAAAATAGTTTGAGCATTTCTGCTGTCACTCCATCGTGCTCAGTAGACTTATTGCTTTTTTATGATCACTATAGCATCCCTAATCTCTTGAAAGGTTAGAGGTTGCGAAACCAAAGAGGTGTAGTGGGTGAGAGACGACTAGTAGGCGACGGTTTGTCAGCGGGACGATCATTGTTAAGGTTCGCGGAAAAGTGTTCTTCTTTCCAACGATCTAATTGCTATTCAGTCGAGGTTAATAAGTGACCACGTTTGTCTCTTATTGAGCGCGTTTGCCGGTGCTTCGCTCCTGCCAGCTCACAGGTGGTTTCGTAAAGTAACTTCATGTTCTTCAAGGCAGCTGCATGTTCTGCATTTTGCGCAAAACTGTCGTATCACGCATGGAAATAATTGTGATTAAACATGCAATCTTTGGATTAACTCTTGATTTGTCACGAACAATCCCCTCTGCTTGCTTTAGCTTTTCATTTGTTAGTTAGCATATCTTTTGTTTTATAAAAATTCCATATTTCCGGTATGGGCGCACACTTTTCAATGCGTCTGCTGTCTTTCTCTATTCTCTGGCTGTTACGCAAACTCCTACATTAGTTGTTTCCAACATCTCTTACTGGGTGCATGGTAGACTTAAGGAATGAGCCAAAAGTGGAATCTACATGACTGCCAGAAACACCTCGAGTTTGTCGCTATCTTCCACACACTTATTGCGGTAGGCCGTACGAAGGCAAGCGAAAGTCCAAGCACTATTTACCCTAAGTTTAAAAGTACCGGGAATTTTTAATTTAAATTTGGTAGGCCAGACAGTCAATAAAGAATATTAGTTATCCGTTTTGAAGCGTTTGAGAGATGCTGTACATCGTAAACGGCCGGAAATGTGGGCAAACAATTATTGGATTTTGCATGATGATAACGCGCCATCGCACTGAGGCCAAATTGTGCTGGATTATTTGAGCAAACATCAAGTAAATACCATCGTCCAAGCACCGTATTCACGTGATATGGCCCCGTGCGACTTCTTTTTGTTTGCCAAGTTGAAGTTACCACTTCGTGGAAGGGAATGCGACGAAGCAGCTGAAGGTCATCCCTTCTTCGGCCTACCAGGGGTGCATGGAGGACTGCGTTAAACGTTGGCACATCTGTGTTGCTTCAGACGGGTCATATTTTGAAGGAAATAAAATAAATTTGACTGAAATTTAACTCTGCTTTGTTTTATTTAAACATTCCTGGTACTTTCTGATCATAGGGTATGTAATTTACCTGCTTTAGCGATTTTACGTAACCATTTCTATCGTTAAACCCCTTTTGGATGTATAGTGAATATCAATTTTGTTGTAACTTAATTCTGGTGTATTATAGATGAAGTTTGGCTAATTTATGAAACATAAAAACTAGCTGAAATTTTTGGAAAGTAGGTAAGTCGTAAATAATGTAATATGAAATCGCAATAGGACTTTTGGACCATAATAATTTCGAACAGAAGCTATGAGCTAACATAACCTAGCATGCTTTTGCATTCCACTAAATAAATTTATATTGTCTTTACTTCGTAGAATTTAAATTTTATTACAAAATAGAGCAAAGCATGAATGAATCCCCATTCTAATCAACAGGACCAAAGCAAAGTGAATTTTTGCTGGAAGCCACCATGGCGAATGAGTAATGTCATTCCTACAATAAATTGTACAAGGAATCCAGCAGATGGAAACTATTCAGATTTAATGGGCGTTATTTTTACATAACGAAGAGTTAATTAAGAGAAAGTTTCATTAGCGAAATGCTATGTGAACAAATGATGGCATCAATTCCAGGATTTGCCTTTCTGTTTCCGTGGTTACTTTTGCAGGTGGACAACTTTACAGACTTTATTCAAATAATAAAACTGAGGAATTGTAGTTTCAAAATGCCACTACAAATATGTGTTTATCTTCTAGTTAGCCACAAAGTAAATAGTTTATTATATTGTAATATAATTTGTTTTCACAAAATTGCTGCGGTTTTCGTTCGCAACTAATAACTGAAAACTCGGAAGTCTAGGAAAATGCATTTCATTAAAAATGTTTCTTCTCATTGGTGTTACACGTCAGCATAAACAAGCAACATTAAAATGGCAAAAGGCAAATTCCTTGTTGCATTGCTGCTGGCGGCCGCCGTAGCCGAATGGGTTGGTGCGTGATTACCATTCGGAATTCACCGAGAGGTCGTTGGTTCGAATCTCGGTGAAAGCAAAATTAATAAAAAAACATTTTTCTAATAGCGGTCGCCCCTCGGCAGGCAATGGCAAACCTCCGAGTGTATTTCTGCCATGAAAAAGCTCCTCATAAAAATGTCTGCCGTTCGGAGTCGGCTTGAAACTGTAGGGCCCTCCATTTGTGGAACAACATCTAGACGCACACCACAAATAGGAGGAGGAGCTCGGCCAAACACCTAACAGAAGTGTAAGCGCCAATTATTTATTTTTTATTTTTTTTTATTGCTGCTCATGTTGGCGGCGGCGGCAGCGGCGGCCATTAGCCTTTTGCAACGGCTGTTTACTGGTTATAAACACTGCTGTAGCTGTTGTTTTTTCCTAAGTACATTTATGTTTGTACGTGTGTGTGCGAATGTATATATATCGACAATGAGTCTAGTAATATACAAGGGTGTATCAATAAGTCGCGGAAAATCTAAATGAAGCACAGTTCACTTGGTAAAATCATATTTTACTATTCGACAAAGACATCTTTTAACTTAATCGCTCTATGTTGCTACAATATTTTGATGCCTGACTCAGTAATATACTTTCTCGGGGCACTCAAATAGTTGTTTCACAATCTGTAGCAGGAAATACTCGCTGGGGCTAACTTCAAAAAATATACTGGTTCAGTGTTTTTCTCTCAGACTGCGAACTTTTGCGCCGTTGCTGTGTTCTGGTGCGAAATAACCTTTCCCTCGTAAATTGCACTCTTTCTTGTTTTAAATTAAGAGGTTTGCCTTTTTTCAAGATATTGAATAGAATCAACTCTTCTGGTATCATGAAAAAAAACTCTTAAGCATAACTCTGTCGGTCAACACACCAACCTTGACCTTCATCAATTTCGATTCACAATGAAGAGTTCACTGTCTCAATTGCTACTTGGTTTCTGGTGTGCTCTGAAGAAGTCTTATTTCATCCAGGGTTAGAAACCGACACAAAACCTCCTTCGAATTGCTATTGAATATCTTCGAATTCTTCTCTTGAGTTGTAAAGCGCCTACTTTTTCTGCCGATTGTGAGCAAACGCTTTTTCATAACCAAGTACTTCTCTTCTTCTTCTTAATTGGCGCGATAACCGCTTACGCGATTTTGGCCGAGTTTAACAAAGCGTGCAAGTCGTTTCCTTCTCGTGCTAACCGGCGCCAATTGGACACACCAAGTGCAGCCAAGTCCTTCTCCACCTGATCTTTTCAACGCAGTGGAGGCCTTCCTCTTCCTCTGCTACCACCGCATCGAATACTGTCAGAGCCGGAGCGTTTGTATCGATTCGGACGACATGACCCAGCCAACGTAGCCGCTGGATCTTTATTCGCTGCGCTGTGTCTATGTCGTCCTAAAGCTCATACAGCTTATCGTTCCACCGTCTGTGATATTCGCCGTTGCCAATGTGCAAAGGTCCAAAAATCTTACGCAGAATCTTTCTCCCAAACACTCCAAGCGTCGCCTCAGCAGATGTTGTCATCGTCTACGCTTCTGCGCCATACGTTAGGACAGGCATGATGAGAGTCTTGTAGAGTGTTAATTTTATTTGTCGAGAGAGCACTTTGCTACTCAATTGCCTACTTAGTCCAAAGTAGCACTTGTTGACAGGAGAGATTCTACGTTGGATTTCAACTTCCTTTTCCATGAATTTAATTGACTTGCAGTGATGAGCCCAACTGGGTGACCAGAATATGCGGCGTCCCTTGTGCTGGTGAGATCGCACCGGGATCATGTTGGTTGCTCCAAATCGTTGGTTTGGAATCACCAATTAATCCTGTAATCCTTTTTAAGATTTGGTTTATGGTTTTGCACAAAAAATATTGTAGACGAAATTTACTTCATCCACTTTTGTGAAAATATTCGGATCATTATTTCAACTGGCTGTCACAACAGAGCTATTTGACACATCAGTCAGAAATTTTGAGTGTTGTTTTTTTAAGTTCTACTCTAACTTTCCTTACCACCTTTAACTTTCATGGACTTATTGATCCACCTTCCTACACACCCACTTATGTTCTTTTGCAACATCTGCAAGCTGTTCTTCGCTACAAGTGTTTATTGTTATTGCAGCGCATAGTGTCTCTCAGAATATTAGCGCCGAGTGTCTTTCAGAATGCATTCGCTAGTGTTAGCGAAGTGCTGCTGCCTTCCTTGTGACTGCAGTATCAAGATTAGATAGCATAGACGCGCATACAAACAAGGCTCGACTACATCCTGGAGTGCGCAAAGCGTATACCCTGTCGGCAAGTGGCAATGTCCTTTTCCATTTTGACGCGTTTGCAAATGCATTCGACGCGCTATTTTCCCAGCTGCTTTCTGTTCTGCGATGACTTTTACTATAAATATGTATGTGTGTGTGTATGTATTATGCAATTTCTGCTTGCTATGAGTATGAGTTATTTTGAATTTTCACACTATAAATAAATTGTTGCTACTACTGTGTGTACTACAATATTTGCACTCATGTAGCATGCAACAACAATAGCAACATCTCAAAACAATCAGTCGATTTTCGTACTTTTCCTATTATCACCGACTTCCTCAAGCACTCCACAATCGGCGAAGTGGCAATATGAGTGGCGTACTTGAATATAAATGAATGTGCGCATATTTTACATATACACGCATACATATGCACTGAATGTGTACCCATATGTAGAAAGATAGCTGCTCGAATAAAAGCCCTGCAACCTCTTCCGCTGCCACTTTGAAGCAGTCAACACATCGCCAATAGAAACTGAATGCATTTTTGCATGACGGAATTATTGATAGATGAATTGGCGTTGAAAGCATTCTATTTAAGCCTTTATGTGAAATAAAAAGGCATTCCAATAAATGCAGGTATTTACTCTATTGATTGTCGTTACCACGGCAATCGGTTCTACGTTAACGGTGCAGCCTGGATTTATTTATGGTGAATTTTTTTTTATGATGTTACTGTTGAGTTGTTGTACGCACTTCGAAAGGAGTTTATTTTGTTGGTTAAATTTTCTTCTTAAATATCTTCTATTCAAGTTCTGGATCTTGCAAGTTTGAGTTTCCTTGTCAGACCTGTTTTGTTTAGATGTCAGTTCTCTCGACAGGTGTTAAGTAAAAAGTCTACAATCTATTAAAATTGAGCTCGATTTTGCTGAATAATTGTAGGATGTGGTGGATGAGTAAAAATTAAATTTCGCTAAGATATGAAAATTTTCAATCAAAGCAATTAAAAAAAAAAAACTTGTGGGTTTTGATACCGGAAGTCAAAGTATGTTACAAAAACATAAAGTTAATCAAATTTTTGAACAAAAATAATTTACAAAAGTACATACATATATACATTAGGGCGGATCGATTTAAAAATCGCCCATTGCTCTGTGAAAATCATATTCTAGGGATCAAAATAAGAAACTTTGCCGAAGGAACCATACCTCTAAAACGAATTCTGATGTTCCCCAATTTGGTTCGAACGAAAAATCCCACTTTGACCCATTTAGAGTGCTCCAATCGAGTCCAAATGTATGACCGACCCCCACTAACTTTGGACGGCCTATCCACCCATGCCAGTGGCACACCCCCTGGAACTCCCCTGGAGGGTTGCCCATACAATCATTTCAAAATATCACAATTTTTAGCCTTTACATGAGAAAAGAAACTAAAAAGTTCGACCCAAATTGGGGGACATCAGAATTCGTTTTAGAGGTATGGTTCCTTCGGCAAAGTTTCTTATTTTGATCCCTAGAATATGGTTTTCACAGAGCAATGGGCGATTTTTTTGCCTCCCCACAAATCGACCCGGCCTAATATACATGTAATAATAATACGAGGGGGTTAGAAATGAAGACGCCATTTTTTCAAAAACTTTTTTTTTTATTTTTCAACATAGTCCGCTTTAAAAATATACATTTCTCTCAACTCTCCGGCCATTTTGTTATTCTTCTTAATTGGCGCTATAACCGCTTACGCGGCATGATGAGAGCCTTGTAGAGTGTTAGTTTTGTTCGTCGAGAGAGAATTTTACTGCTCAGTTGCCTCCTCAGCCCAAAGTAGCACTTGTTGGCAAGAGAGATTCTGCTTTGGCTTTCAAGGCTGAAATTGATATCGGTGTTAATGCTGGTTTCTAAATACACGAAGTCTTTTACAACCTCAAAATTATAACTGTCAACAGTGACGTGGGTGCCGATACGTGAGTGCGCCGACTGTTTGTTTCAAGACAGGAGGGACTTTGTTTTGTCCTCGTTCACCACCAGACCCATTCGCTTTGCCTCTTAATCCAGTTTGGAGCAGGCAGAACTAACAGCGCGGTTGTTAAGGCCGGTGATGTCAATATCATCGGCATACGCCAATAACGGTACGCTCTTTTAAAATATTGTGCCTAAGTGATTAAGTTCTGCGGATCGTATGATCCTCTCCAACATCAGGCCATTTTTTACCACTCCAAAAAATAGGATTTGTCGAACTCTCCAAAATACGCCTCTGTGTCGGCGATGACTTCCTCGTCTGAATTAATTTTTTTTTCCGCGAGCCAATTCTTCTTGTTAGGGAATAAGAAAAAGTCGCAGACAGTTAGATCGGGTGAATACGGGGGTGGCAGCAATTCATAACTCAATTCATGCAGCTTGGCGGCGAGAACTCCGGACGAAAATGCTGGTGCGTTATCGTGGTGAAACAGCACATTCCTTTTCGCCAAATGTGGCCGCATCTCCTTCAATTTTTTGTGCAAGCGGTCCAATAACTGACTGTAGAATTGTCGAATTGTCGTTCTTCCTTTTTCTAAAAAATACATGAAGAGGACGCCGTTCACATCTCAAAAAAATGTTACTATGACCTTTCCGACGATGGGACTGTCTTCGCCTTTTTGTTCGGACTATTCGCCATCGGGCAAACATGCCGGGTATCATGACGTGGGCTTTTTGAATGATTTTATCGATAACCACGTTCTCTGCATTAACGTTCTCTACAAACAAGTAATTCCCCTTCCTTTTGTTTGTTCATTCATGGAGGCTGACGACAAAGCGAATTCGACGGGCACATTTTTGTGCAGAGGCGGTATGTGTGATATATGTAGACGAGCCATAATTGCAATAGTGCCATCTTGTTAGCAGTTAGCTTCCAGTAAGAAAGTGCGAGTGCCTTGTCAGCAGGGGAAAAAATCCCAAATAAAGCATCTGCTATAGGGAAACATCAAAAGCAATAGGATACACTCAGCCGAATCCCGCTAAGATTTAATAGACTTTATCATATTTATAAGTATATCAATGTATGCGCGAAATAAACGTAACAAATAAACGAACCAAAGACGTTGGTAAAGGCAACAGGATAATGTTGAATCTAAAAAATATCTACTTTGGGCCGGAAATTCATTATAAAATCTCGTATTTTTCATTATGATTTATAGGACCACTAGAATGAATCCGTTGTGGTACGGCAATTGACTGAAAGCCGTTTCGATTGTCTGTATGTATTTGTATAGAGAGCGACACAATCGTGCCGAACGTATTGCCGAAACGGGCAAGCCTGGCACAACAACAATGCAGGCAAAATATAATATATCACGGCTGCTTTGTTTGCATACCGTAATACTCTCATTGTGGCATCCCTCTGCGTTTTGTGTGACAAACCAATCGAACTCGTTGCTGCAACCGACTCGTATAAGCAAGCCTGTTATGTATTCTGGTAACGCTACGAGAATGCTTTAGTATTAGTGTGCTGGGACTTATTACTTAAGACACTTAGTATGGATAACAAAGCCAATGTATGAATTAATATTAATTACTGATAAATACGACTTAATTGGAAAGCAATTTACCAGTTAAGCAAGGACGTATTTTGGGAAGTAATATTAACTTAATAATACTGGAATAGACCGTTTCGAGCGAAATGTTCATTAAATTTATATTTCTTGGCAAGATACATGCCGTGCGCCTAAAAGCTTTGCTTATTAAAATAAGATGTATTGCTAATTTGTATTGGGGTCAAACCGCAAATGTAAAATTAGAAAACGATTTGACCGACGATGTTAAAATTAAAAGAGGAGTCAATGGAGGAGTCAAATATGGTCATCAAAGTAAATGGAGAATTCATAAGCAATATAACATTTGCTGATGATACCACTACATATACCTTCTGATAGCATAGCTGATTTTTAAACTCTAGTACAAACTGTCAGTGCAATACACATGCCCCACAAAGTCTTCTGCGTTCATCCTACAACAACTTTTTAGTGAATGAAACACACAACCTGATTTTATAATTTTTATAAATTTTTATATATTTATATGTTTATTATATGTTTAAGTACAGGGTGCGCCATCTCGAGCTTCGGTATGGAAATATTGAATAACTTTAGCAACTAGCAAAATTGAATGTTTGTTGGTGTTTTTTTATTTGATTTTGTCCTTTACAATCTGTTTCAACTGCACTTAGAACACAACATCCAACAAATGACCACCTTTACGAGCCACACAATATTGTGCTCTTTTTTTCGAATTTTCCATTACTTTTGCTAGCATTCCGGGTGATATTGTCTCTATTTCAGATCTAATGTTGGTTCTGAGCGCTTCCAATGTAGTGGGCTTGTTGGTGTATACTCTATTTCTTAAATAGCCCCACAAAAAAAAAAATCCGGCGGCGTCAAATCCGGAGATCTTGGAGGCCACTCAACATCGCCACCTTTCGACATCAACCGGCCAGGGAACTTTAGTTTCAAAAAGTTCACCGTTTTGATCGCCGAGTGGCATGGAGCGCCGTCTTGTTGAAACCAGAAGTTCAATAAATTTTTTTGCGCATTTCTGGAATCACATAGTGCGCCAAAATCCACCGATAACGGTCGCCATCGACGGTTTCGCCTTCACGAAAGAACGACGGTATACACGTTGAGCAAGCACAATTGAACGACGATTTTCCAACTACATGGTCACAATTTCCGCGCGTTCTTTAGGTGTTAAGTTATTCATCGTTAAAATTGTACTGAATTGACGTTTCCAAATTATTTTTTCTCAAGCCCTTCTGACAATGGATAGCAAAGTTATTCAATATTTCCATACCGAAGCTCGAGATGGCGAACCCTGTATATGTTTATTATATGTTTAAGTTAACAAAAATAAATTTCAAGATTCCTCAGATTAGTTAGATATCCACGTTGCTTCAGGACTTCACTCAGCCTATTTGGCAGTGAACTTACTAGTTTCTCTGTTTCCTCTCATGTTATCTTCCTCCATTCTGCCTGCATGACACTCCGCAAAACCTCTTTGCTATTAACCACATGCTGACGAATTCTTTTTTCCAATAGATCCCACAGATGCTCGATGGGGTTAAGATCGGGGGACTGTGGCGGTGTTTTAAGCTGTTTTGGGGCGTTGTGCAAGAGCCAAAGCTTAACGATCTCGGCTGTGTGCTTCGGGTCGTTATCTTGTTGAAACCAAAATGTTCTTGATAAGCCGAGATTTTCTGCACTTTGCTTTAAATTCCGTTTTAGTATGTTCAAGTATCCCCATTTATCCATCGTCGAATCAATAAATTCTAACTGACCCACCCCATTTGCCACCATGCAGCCCCAAACCATAATCCCGTCAGCTCCGTGCTGAAAGGTGCCAACAAGATTTTGCTTTTCAAGAGCAGTTCGAGGTTTTCGCCAAACAATTTGACGGCCTTTTATTCCGAATATACAAAATTTACTTTCGTCTGAAAATATTACTTTTTTCCAGAACTCGGGAGGCTTATTTATGTATTCATTAGCAAACTGAATGCGTTTACGTCTGTTCACAAGATAAATGAAAGGCTTTCTTCGGGCGACTCTACCATGGTATCCAGCTTGACGTAGAACTTTTCTGGCAGTTTCAGCGCAAATACTTTTTTTAAATGTTTGATTTATGTTTTCAACTAATTTTGAGGATGTAATGCGGGAGTTAACATTTGCCAAGTTGATTATAGAACGCTCTTTCCGGGTCCATAATTTTTTCGGACGCCCTGACCTGGGCTTAGATGTAAAAATTCCACTTTGCCGAAAATTTGTTACAACCTATTTCGAAGGTGACAAAATAAATTTTGAAGCAAAAATCATTTGCCGTTCAGACTCGCCTGAAAAACTGGAGGTCCCTCTATTTGTGGAACAACATCAAGACGCACACCACAAATAGAAGGATTATTTTTTATTTTGTTTAATAGAAAGAGATAATTAAATACCAAATTGCAAGTTCACAAAAAAAAAAGAATAAAACAGACAATAGATGCCTCAGTTCGCATTAAAGTACTTTAATATCTTCATTCGTTGGTCAATACCCAACTAAATTTGATTTGATTATTGAAGAACTCTTCGATGAATTTGGAAAAACCACAAACTATACGTAAATTTCTGATCAAATATTTTAGATCTTTAGAGGTGAGCTGCGCTATTTTTCAGGAGTTTCAACCCGTTTACTTTTTGTTCCCAGATTCGCCAGCATCATTCAAGTGAAGGGGCACGTTTCATTCGCAAACCCAACGCAGTGATGTGTAGTCATTCAATAAATCTTATTTTGCGTTTTATTGAACAATTTCCTTCACTTTTTTGACAGAATATACATATATAGGTTTACCTTAAACAAATTAAAGTAATTGTCACTAAAATTACGCCTATATCACAATACCCTGTATGTATGTATTTTATGTACATACCCAAATACTTATGAATTCCCACAAATTTATTACAACGCTGCAGCGTCAAGGAGACATCCATTTCCAAACAAACTTACGAGTATATTCAAGTCTCTTATATTCCGCATGCACCCAAATCCAATAAGCACTAGAGCTAGAAAGCAGCAATAACGTTGTGCTATTAAAAAACGCAAAAAAAATTTTGCCACAATTTCTACAAATGGCGCATATATGATTCTGTTTTTTTCTGAAGTAATAAAAAAAGAATTGAAAAAATCATTACAATAGTAACGGAAAGCGCTCGCAATGATGGCTGTGCTGCAAATTCTCAACAACCAACTCATTTTGTATTGCTGCAGCAATAACTGCTGCTTACAATGTACATATTACGTGTCACCACATACACACATGCAGACGCACACTCAACACTTTTGCTTGTATTCGTGTAACAGTTTTTAATAACCTGTGCTAATGCATTTTCCAACAATCAAATGGTCCACACACTGAGACATAAGCCGTTTGGCTTCTGTTATGGGCGTTCGCAGTAAAGAGAGGGGGAGAAAAAAATGTGCTTTTAATTTTTTGTTTTTGGAATTGAAAGATTAAATACGTATTTTAAGCCATATAGTAGGTTCTGTGTGGAATATTTCACTTGCATTATTTACATACGCGAGAGGGAACTCAAAATACTCAAAGGTTATGTAGAAATATAATATATGTATATACATACATACATATATACGTACGTGTATAGCGTTATACTTTGGCTTTGGCTTGTAATCATGGATTAGTATTTAAGCTCGTTCGTACATTAGAGTGGTTCATTAGCTTGGAAATATTTTAAAATGTTTTCATTTTTTTCGTTTTTTATTTTACATACAACATTTGGTATTTTTATTCATTTATAAGTACACCCAACTTTTTTTTACACCGTAGATACGTTCCTCAGAGCGTGAAAAAAAAATCGTTTAAAAAATTACATGCGACATATGGTAAATTTGGGGATATGTTCCACAACTTTAATAATCGCGTAAGCTGAAATAACCATAAATATTTTCCCAAAAAACCGCGCAGAAGAAGTAATAATGAAGAACAGCACTCAGACACAATTAAGTCCATTGTACTGCACTCGGACTCCCTTTTTAATTTTCTTTAAATCTACTCGACTTCAGAGAAAATCTGAGTAGAGCTTGTGGTGCCAAGGAGAGCGAGTAGTAAAATAAAATTGACAAAAGGGCCAAAAGTGCCATTGCTGGTGGAATTCAAATTGAAATATTTAGATTTCAAAGAGATACTGCAGGTACTACAACTAGCAGCCGCTAAGTAGAGACTACCTCCACGGAATGTGCCCGAGTACAAAAACAGACTAGCAAGGCCAGCACTCCAACACAATTAAGTCCATTGTACTGCACACGGATTCTCTTTTTAATTTTCTTTAAATCTACTCGACTTCGGAGAAAATCTGAGTAGATCTTGTGATGCCAAGGAGTCAAGGTGGTCGCTTCTTAACACATCAGTGCCAAAGACCTCAAGCCTGATTCGAGTGAAGTTGGGACAGACGCACAGAAAGCGTTCCGCCGTCTCATCCTCCTCTCCACATGCTGGGCAGTGTGCACTGTCTGAGATGCCTACCTTTTCCATGTGCTTTGCCCATAGAAAGTGACCCGCCATCAGTTCAACCAGCCTCCTACAGTCCGCTCCGCTTAGTGACAGAGGAGAAACTGCGACAATCGGTCGGACATGACAGGTAACATCAGTTTTGACCATCTGCAGCCTCGCCCAGCCTGCCAAGCTGGCTTGTGGGTTAGAGTAAGCCGTTTGCAAACCGTGGCTTTGATAGTTGAAGAAGGTAGTGGCAAAACGTACTCCGGGCCAAGGAAGTTCGCTTCAGAGCCCTTTCTGGCTAAAGATTTAAATATTTCGTTACCCGCGATACCCATGTGTCCCGGGACCCATGTTATCTTCAGGCTGTTATGCCTACCGTCATAGTTCAGTCTGGATTTACATTAGGAATGAAAATCAATTTTGCAACTATTCATCGCTACTTGATAACAAGCGTACACGTTTATTACGGGCTGTTCCGGAAATGCTATCAGTAGTTTTGTTGAGCACAACTGTCGGGTTTGATTCAAATGAAGAATTGCGTTCGTTATTAACGACATCTGCTGGTTTTTTGTTGTTATAAAGTCTGTTAGTAGCGGCTATTTTTTTGGTTTCCCAAGTTGCTTATATCATTCTTGATATCCAGCTACACAAAACTTAAGATTACGTTCAAATTTTAATGCACGCCCCATGTCAGGATCATGAGTAAGAAAATGTTGTTCCATACTTGTAGCAAATTTTCATCATTTTCGACTTCTTTATTATCACAAACTGTCATAAATTCGATCCAATCGACCTCATCGAAAGGGCTTTCTCTCATTAGTTCAACGATGTCAGCCATTTGCATGTTGTTGAAGCCTTCGCCACCAATTGCATTCGATAGATTTAAATTTCACGGCTGATTTTTGTACTACGAAACTTCCACTTCCACTTTAAATGCTGCCATGCGTACCCTGATCGAGTGGCTGAATCAGCGAGGTGGTGTAAGGCCGCAAAAACAGCAATTGAATATTTGAATAATCCAGAAATGGGTGGTAGCTGGGCGCATTATCAACGAGCAAAAGTATTTTGAATTCCAAATTGAATTCCATTTTGTTCCATATATGCCTGCACTTCAGGAACAAAGCAGTTGTTGAACCAATTTGTAAATAGATCAGCTGTTATTCATGCCTTTTTTTCGCCATCAAATGAACTGAAATGATTTTTTTTTAAATGAACTGAAAGGTGTTTAATGTTCTTATTTCTTAAAGCTCGTGGCAAAAGGGATTTGTTGATTAACATTTTATCACCAGATGCGTTACAACAACATATTAACAAAAACGTCACCCGATCTTTGGCCGCTTTAAAGCCTCCAGCTGATTTTTCAGATTTTGCTAACCACGTTATTTTAGGCATTTTCTTCCAGAACAATCCCGATTCGTCGGCATTAAATATTTGATCTGGGGTATAACCGCCCCGTTCAATTATTTTTCCTAGTTTATCCGGAAAACTTTTTGCAGCATTTAGGTTTGCTGAAGCTACTTCTTTTTTTATTTTTACTTTCTGAACTGCGTGTCTTTTTACAAAACCTAACAGTCATCCCTCATTTGCAATAAATACCAGTTATTTCGTTGCCTGAAGACTTGTTGATGGTTCAAATATCGGAAGTTGGTTATATATTTTAAGTGCTTCTCTTTTATAATTTTCCCATCAATAGGTATTCTTGTTTTTGTTTTTTGCAAATCTTCCATCCAAAACACCATGTGTTTTTCCGTTTTCTCCAAGTTGGGATCGACTCTAAGAAGATGTTTTAGATCTAGATCTTTAGATCAGATGCAGAAATTACTGATTGTCGAAAACAATTTTTTCTAATTGTTCTTACAGTCGCTTCGCTTATTGTTCTTAGCCTCGCCTCTCTTACCCACGCCTCTCTCGCTTAATTGTTCTTACCCTCGCCTCTCTTCAGACAGTCTAAGATTTTTAGTTTGGTGCCCAACGAAATTACTTGCCTCTTCGGAATATTTTGTTGTGGTTTAGGCATTTTATTGACAAGGGTACAGTAAAAACGGGAAAACTAATACGAAGTAAACTAATAATGAAAAGCAACCTTATCCAAGAGGCCAATAGGTCATGGAGAGATAAAGATACATATGTAACAGCTAGGCTACTATGGCCGCAAATAAACAAGAAAGGGACAAAGGAATTGCTTTGTCTCTCAAGAGACAATATCTCGAAGGTCGTGGCTTGTTTAACCGGTCATTGGCTATTTGGCAGGCATTCCTCATGACTAGGAGCTTTCTGCCATGAATATTGCAGAAGTTGTAGAGATGAGGAAAAGGAAGAAACAGTTGAGAACTTCCTTTGCAATTGTTGTGGTTGTCTAGGTAAACATTCAATTCTCTTACAGAGCTGTATGGCGTGAGGTTGGGATTAATTCTACTTTTCATAAGAGCCACAAAATGGTTCTACGAAGGAAGGTTTCCCGTGCAGCACAGTGGTATCACAACGGACCTGTAAGGTCTAAATGAGTTGGTCGGACTACCATCATAACCTAACCTAAAATAATATTGCTTATAGAACTTTTCTAAACCAAAAATTTAGGCTTATATTATCTTTTCTAGTAGTAAAAAGTTGTCAACGATATAAATCAAATTAAAAACTTCACCACCTAATTAAAGAAGAAAACTTTAATTTGAACATGAACTAACTTTATTGAAATTATTTATTACGCCCTACAAACTGAACACTTTAACACAATGAACTGACTAACGAAATGCTGTGCTCAAGCTGAAGTACAACGAGATAAAGAAAAAAGCGATAATAAAAATCGGGTACTCCAAGTCACTAACACATCTATGGGCATAAACCGACCGACGTTTTGTTTACTTATATATACCGGGGGTTACGGTAATCCCCCAATTGTATTTTGTTGTTGTATAGATAAGTTTTTATAAGACACTGTTAAAATTAGAATTTAAAAAAATGTTCAGGGATTTGCGCTAGAACAAAAAATTCGCATAAAAATGTGTATTAATTCTTGTTGGTTACTTGAAAATCGTGTAAAAAATACCGTGTAAAAAGAAAGTTGAGTGTATTGCTTTTTGTCATTGGAGGAGACCTCCTCTAACATTTTTCTCATAGTCAGCCATCAAATTTTCCCATATTTAATAATCCTTGTGATCCCATTGAGAAAATTCAGTTATAGATTCTTCATAATTAGTCCGTTCCGGCAACGAATTTTACTGACAGCAAAATATATTAACATAGATGATGTGAATTTGAGCCAAAGGTGCCACATACACATACACATGCGTGCCGGACGCCATGCGGCGTACGTAAATGCGGTAAAAATGACAACTGTTTAAAGAAAAACAATTTGTATCGCGAAAATTTTTAAAATTTTTATCGGTGATGTTTTTTATTTTATCAAATTAAATGCAGAAAAGAAATGGAATTTAAATTCATTGTCCCCTGCAGAGGCCTCCTCCCTGCTACAAAATCACTTACACACTTTGGAAACTTGGCTCAATAAATGGAAAATTAATATTAATCATGAAAAGTCTATTCATGTTGCATTTACACTAAGAAGAGAACAATGTCCTCCAGTGTATTTAAATGGTCATCAAATTCCTACTAGCGACACAGTCAAGTACTTGGGAATGCATCTTGATCGACGGCTCACATGGAAAAATCATATTAAAGCTAAAAATAAAACCAAAAGAATGTACTGGCTACTTGGTGGCAAATCTCAACTTAGTCTAGAAAACAAGGTTAGATTGTATAAAGCTAGAATGAAGCCTATATGGACCTATGGTATACAGCTTTGGGGTACTGCTAGTAAGTCCAATGTGGAGATTTTGCAACGCTACCAGTCAAAGACCTTACGAACACTTGTTAATGCACCTTGGTTTATCACAAACGAAGCCATACACATGGATCTAGGTATTCCATTTGTTAAGAGAGAAATCTCAGTATATTCTAACAGATACATTGAACGATTGTCAAATCATGTAAACACAAATGCTATTTGCTTGTTGGACACAACCAATGAAATTAGACGATTAAAGCGCAATCATGTCTTAGACTTGTCATTCCTTTAAATTTGTCAGTTTAATAATAATAATAAAAAAAAAACAAAAAAAAAAGAGCTAAATATGCTCCAATAAATTTTAAAATTCTAATATAAGTTACACATGAAGTAAGTTATACTAGTTTCGAGTAAAAATTAAATCTAATAACATAAAATATGCATAAGAATTGTAAAAAGAAAAAATTCTATAGTTTTCTATGTAGTTTTGCACCAGTGTAAATACTATGCTGTCATTAGGTAATAAGATCTCTTTTGCTGAATATCTGTATTCTAAGATAGATTGCAAATTAAGTATTTCCATTAAAAAAAAAAAATCATTGAATCAGCTCAAATGCACTCTTATCTTTTCGATAAAAGCTTGAAAGAGTAAAGAAAAGGCTAGGTTCTGAATGTACATCCCGACCTCGAAGCAAATAAGTTCTCTTGTATATTTAACATAAAGTATGGCCAACTCCAGAACTCGGAAAAAGTATATTTAACATTATCTGGATTAACTGTAGTGCGTGTCATTAAGCAAAAGGGACTGTAGACAGCTGGTTGATCTGATGGCGGGTCACTTTCTACGGGCGAAGCACATGGAAATGGTTGGTATCTCAGATAATGCACACTGCCCAGCATGTGGAGAGGAGGATGAGACGGCGGAACGCTTTCTGCGCGTTTGCCTGGCCTTCGCTGGAATAAGGCTTGAGGTTTTTGGAGCTGATGTATTAAGAAGCGTCCACCTTGGCTCCTTGGCACCACAAGATCTACTCAGATTTTCTCGGAGGTCGAGTAGATTTAAAGAAAATTAAAAAGAGAATCCGAGTGCAGCACAATGAACTTAATTGTGTCTGAGATTAGCCAAATTTGAAAGAGTCCGCCAAGAACTGACCTTCGACAATTGAGTTACGGGCTGCTTTGGTATTGCCAATTAAACAGTTTGTTTTGTAACTTAACATAAAAGATTGTTAGTCAAGTAGGCATACCTATATTCTAAAAACAACCTTGATCTTAAAACGAATATCGGTTGAAAGGTTTATACACTCAATTAAAACTCATAAATATGTTGCTGGAAACTGCATTAAGAAGATGAGGTACTGCGGAGTTAGCTGAAGGAGAGTCTCTTTCTAATAAAGCAAATATCATTAAAAGGTGGTTTTATAGCAATTTTAAAAATATATCAACCAAACATAAAATAATTTAATTTCTATTTGA
The DNA here is from genome assembly GCA_037575425.1 of Anastrepha fraterculus. Lineage (NCBI taxonomy): Eukaryota > Metazoa > Arthropoda > Insecta > Diptera > Tephritidae > Anastrepha > Anastrepha fraterculus. The sequence goes on along the minus strand of JAYXIM010015486.1, from coordinate 957,024 downwards.
AAAACTTTGTCCGAAAGTTTGCTACATTGTGAAAAAAATGTTTGTTTCCACCAAAGCAATGTTTTTAATCAATTTTAGTAGATATCCATAATATAATTGTAAATTTAAATGTGGTTTTAAAATAAACTATTCTGCTCAGCAACAAAGTTTCTTAAGAAATAATGTCACCAAACATGGCTTAGTGTATTTTGAGACACCAAAAAATTATTGCACTTGCTCATTTTATGCTTTCACAAATCAAATCTATAGAGAAAACAAAGTAGCTACGAACATAAATACATACATACATACATACGCACATACTTAGGTACAAAGTCAACACACAAAAAAATATGTATTATGCCTTGAAAGCAACATTAAAAGAATCACCTGCACACATACACACTCACGTATGTGTAGCTAAGTTTGAGAAATTTTGTAAAGATGCGAAAATTAGGAAAACGTTACAAAAACAATAATGGATAAGAACGGCTATAATCCACTGAGTAACTGTATGCTGGTGGTCAGCCAAGCGCTTAAATGCATGCGGTGTAACAGTAGCACACCCCCGCCAAACCTGGTTGCAAATAGCAATGAAAGGAACATTTGGTTTCCCTACACTTTACTGCAATTTTCTTGTTGCTAGACTCTTGAATAACTTTTCGATTGCAGTAACACCGCTTCACCAGACATGGGCGTAGTGCACTAATAGTGAACCCACGAAATGGGGCTCCGTTTTGCTGGTAGCGTTTCGAAATTACAATCAAACAGATTCTTTCCGCGGGGAGCGTTGCTTATACCGTTGAATGTATATATATATGTATTGTATATATAATATAATTGGCGCTTACGCCCTTTTTGGGTTTTTGGCCAAGCTTCTCCTCCTATTTGTGGCGAGCGTCTTGATGTTGTTCCACAAATTGAGTGACCTACAGTTTTAAGCCGACTCCGAACGCCAAATGATTTTTTATGAGAAGTTTTTTCATGGAGGTTTGTCATAGCTCTTCAGTCAGTTGAGTGGGGTATTTGGGTTGACTAAAGAAGCTTCAAGCTGCGTTTTACTCTTATCCTGCTTAGTCATATCAGGTAACTCTACTGTTAAAGGAAGACCAGAAATGATTTTAGATTGTGAAGGTACAGACTGTGTGCGGTATTTGAGGACAACTTGAGGTAAAACTAACTTGACGAATTTTTTACACAACATTAAAATATTATTTATCTATAAAATCATTCAATAAAATTTCTATTAGCTGCAATAACCTCCTCGATCCGGGTCCGGAAAAGAATTAAATGTCTCTTACTCATATTGAACATAACGGCATAAAATGCAACCTTCAGGGAAGAAATGGTGTTATAAGGATGCTAATTGGTTTCACGCTCAACTACACCCCCCTACGTAGTAATGCAGGGAGTTAAGATCGTGGGGGTTACGTGGTCATAAGTTCGGTCTTATGTGGTCATGGAAATTTTCGGCCATCCTATCGTGTCGCCATCGCTTTGTGTGAAGAAGCAGATTCTTGCTGAAAGATGCAAAGGCTGTCACCGCGTATATGCAGCAGAATACACTCGGAATCCTTGAGAAAAGAAGTGTGGATACATGACGTGTTCTATGTTGCTCACAACACCGACAACCATATCAGTGGCTGGAAATTTCATGTTCATGGCAACACGAATTTGTGTAGAATTGGAATATACCTTTTGGATTTGGCCAACATTTGATTCGTCAGAAGAAAACCATAATATCTTAGTCAATTCAGGGTGTTTAATTTTGTTTAGAAGCCGGCTTACTGGGATAAGTCGCTGTTCTGGTGTGTGCTCCGACATAAATTGCCTTCTGCGCATAACGGAGGACTTATGCCGGAGATCTTCATGGGCAACTTGACGGATAAAACTCTCAAACACTTTAAGTTCTCTCGCAAGGGCTCTCATTGATTCTGAAGGGTCCTCGTGAATAATCGCTTGCAGATCGGACAGCGTCAGAAGGTTACTCGTGTATTTTGCGTTTTGCAACAGATTCTGCACCGCCACCTGATGCTTCCAATTCACGATGAACCTTATGAACGAAAGAACGGCCGCACTTAAATAAATTAGAGATTTCTAAATCACTGTGATTTGCGCATATGCGGCAAGAACTTAATTATTCCTCAAGCTAATTTCAACAGGGAACCAAACTTAAAGGAAGGAAAAGGACGAATGGCGGAAGGGCCACAAAGAACACTCCTCCGAGCTCTCAAATAAACTTTTACATTGACAGCCAAGCAACCATCAAAGCAATAGCAGCTGTAATGACAAACTCACACTGCGTACGACAATGCCGGAATAGGAAGGGTGAGCTAGGAACTGAGAAAGAAGCCAACATCTACTGAGTTCCAGATGGAGCCCACAAGGGAATTGAAGGAAACAGGAACAAGGATATACTAGCCCAGGCAGTCGCAAATCTTCGCAGTATACAACCACCTCTCTGCAAACTACGGCTGGATATAGAAGCAGCAACGATTCAAGAAGCGAACTCCAGATGGGAGACAACCAGCTCATGCAGGATCACGAAAATCATGCTACGCAGGCACAATGTCAAACAATATTTTATCTCTTCCCAGGAAAAGGTGTAAACTTCTAGTAGGGTTACTGACGGGACACTGCCTCACTCCATCGTACGCGGCCAAACTGCAGCTAGTGCAGAGCGATATAGGCTAAATATGTCTCGAAGTCAACGTGAGAGGAACTGTGGAACACCTACTCTGCCCCTGCCCTATACTTTGCGAAACAAAACATGAATAAGCTGCCTAGGTTCAGCATCCTTTTGAGCCTTAGAAAGTGTGGCAGATCAAGAACTTAGCAGCCTATCTAAATTGTGTACTCAAAACAAAATTTAAAGTTCTTAAGCTCTGCATTCAAACACTTGATATCACATAGCGGGATCTAGAGGATCGGCCAAGTCCAATCTAGCCTAGCTCTAGTGCACATGTTTTTCTCAGAATTTCGTATAGAATTCGAATCTGCTAAGAGTATATCCAATGGCGTGGAGGTTCCAGAGTCTGACCGAAGCTAAATTTTTTCACAAAAGCCAAAGCTGAACCGAATGTTCAGTTTTTAGTAAACAATCAGCCGCTTATCATTCTATGCCAGGCTTAGTGGAAATAGTTTTAAAACCAATAGCTGCAAAGCCTCTTGCACTATCACCTAGAAGAGTAGTAGTATTAAGAAAATTGTTTAAAAAAAAAAAGGGTTTTCATAAAAGCGCTAGCACCGTCATTAGTGGTGGTTATGAGCGGAGTGCACTACGCCCATGTCTGCGCTACTCTACAGCAATGTAAAATTTCCAGGATGTCTGCGATGGATGTTGGAGCATTGCTTGACAGCATTGCTGCTCACTTTTTAATTAAAGTGGCCGACTGGTTGGTTTTTCAAACGCACTCATACACACACACAATCGTACAAACAAAGTCAAACAAACATTTCCGACGTAATATTATGTTGCCAAGTACTCAATGGGAAAGCTTGCAATACTCAAGTCGCCTAGCCTCCACAATCACATTGCATCCAGGCCGCATTCGGCACCGAAAGTGTAACAAGAATTGCGGTTGAGCGTTACCGCATAACCCAGAAAACCACATAACCACATTTGGCACTTAAATCTTTCATGGGAATGAACTGCATCCCTTTGAAGAACAGCTTTCCAATCAACGCACAGTGCAATATTTTAACAATATGTATGGACAAAATTACTTAAAAAAAAGCGCCGAATTGTTTTATTTTTGCATATTTAAAACGAAAATAATCAATTGTTATGAAAATGAACAGAAAACAAAATGAAGTAAATGGTTAACATATCAGCAGATTAAATACTTAAAATATTTATGTCAAGAAACATTTTTTGTGAGAATTTTTGGTACAATTTTTAATTTGGATTTTGTGAATTTCGGCTTTTATCCACATGGCTGCCGCAGCCACGCGATTAATGGCCAAATATTATTAACAAACCACTTGATAATTTTCTTTGAGTACGAATGATGACGAAATACTCACTCAGCAGGATTTATTGATAACTGATTATTTCGTCATCACTCGTATATCAATGAATTCTGATGAATGAGTATTTCGTCATGATTCGTTTTTATAATGAGTATTTCGGGAAGAGAAGGAGAAAGAATAAAACAGCGATAGCTGGTCCTGTGAGCATTTTCCAGATTCTTTGGGAAATCTGATTGTATACTCTAGTTTGAGAGGACGAATTATACAGGGTGGGCCATACAGCGTTTGCTTTTTGAACCATCTATTTTTTTGAGAATGGTAACACAAATGAGATGTCAAATGTGTTCACAACTTACTTAAAGGTTTGACATTTACGAAATGAGACGCTATACGCTTGAAGAAAATTGGGAAATATTGAAAACTTATTTCCAAAGTGGTGAGTCTTCTTTTCTGATTTTCACATCGGTGGCTACGTCAATAAGCAAAATTGTCGGGTTTGGGGCTCAGAAAATCCACACGTTACTGTAGAGAAGCAAATGCATCCACAACGAGTCACTGTTTGGTGCGGTTTTTGGTCTGGCGGCATCATCGGGTCATTTTTTTTTTTCGAAAATGAGCGAGGAGCCGCGGTTAATGGCGAGCGTTACCGTGACATGCTCAACGAGTTGTTTCATCCAGAGGCGATTGATGCTTTAAAACACGAAATCGAAGTTGCCATTCATGAAATTGGAGCCCAAAAAATCGAAAATGTGCTTAAAAATTGGGTTGATCGAATGGCCTACAATGAGGCCAGTTGTGGCAGTCATTTGAACGATATTATTTTTCATTCATAAATAATAATGTTCAATCTTTAAAACAAAATAAACATTTTGAAAAGATATTGATTAGTTTTTTTTTTATAGCCGATTCAAAAAGCAAATTTTACATGGCCCACACAGAAAATGTTCAGTACTAAAGGCCATCTCTAAGCAATACAGGCAAATCGGGACCTCAATGATTCCAATAGCGGCATATGCTGACCTCATGGGTTGTGTTCTGTATTAATACCGACCATCAAGCAAACGTGTTTTTTACCAAGTTGTAGAAGAAAGTTCGACAGTTTTCTGTTCAGGCTTGTCACAAAACACTTTGCAGTTCTGCAGCGTTTTAGACTGGACCATATCTTTTTATGGAAATTGTATACATAATCGCTGAACTAATTCGCGATTCTTGTACAACTGATTCCGATTATTCGTTTGTAGCACTAATTCCAATATCTGGTCACTGTACGGTAACCGCTGATCCGCAGTTGGCCAATTCATCGTCAATTTAAGTTCCTTCAACAGCACGCTAATCTGGAACCCATATAAGTATAAGTTTATTCCGTCTTGCAACGGAACTAAGCTACTTCTTACATTCTTAAAGAATCTTTGAGGTTTGTTTTGAGTGGTCTAGAGTTTTAGTGCAGTCTGCCTGTCACCAAAGATTCCAATCTGTTTCCTGCTCCACCTCTTCTCAACTATCCATTCTGCTACCTTCAGAATGGCGAAAATTTCCGTTTGGAAAACAGTTGCCTGTACCTCGGCAGCCATCAGTTGAATATTAGAGTATTGTCTCCATATTTTACATAAAAGTATCTGTTTGCTAAAGAGTTTTTCAGATAGTAGTCCATAACAGATGCTATTTTGAATAGCTTGCTATTTCGATAGATGTCACTTTTGAAGCTGTCATTTTTTGATATTTGACAAGTAGAAACTACGCCATTAATAAAAATGGAACGATACACGCTTAAACAACGCATTGAAATTATTAAAATACAATATAAAAATGGTAGAGACGGTTCGTAAGACTCGAACATTTTTGGGTCATCGTGAAGCACCTTGTCGGACCGCAATACAGAAATTGGTAAAAAAATTCGAGCTGTTGTGACAAGTTAGTTATGTGAAGAATAAAACCCGTGCACGTCGCTCAAGAACAACCGAAAATCGAAAATATTGCTGTTGTAGCGGAAAGTGATGAAGAAAACCCAGGCTTGTCCATTCCTCGCCGTTCTTTGGAATTAGGCATTCCACAAACGTCATTACACCGTATTTTGATTTGATTAAGATTTGGGTCTTAAGGCTTTTAAAGTCCAGTTAACACAAGAACTCAAGCCGGCCGATCATCAACAATGTCGTGTCTTTGCTGATTCGGTCGTTGAAATGCATGAAAATGATCCGGAATTCCATCGAAAAATCATCTTGAGTGATGAGGCCCATTTCCACCTCGGTGGCTTCGTCAACCAGCAAAATTGTCGGATCTGGGGCTCAGAAAATCCAAGAGTTATTATTGAAAGGCCTATCTATCTTCAACGTGTGACTGTTTGGTGCGGTTCATGGTTCGCCGAAGTCATTAGAACTTACTTTTTCGAAAATGAAGCTGGATCGACAGTTAGGTTGAATGGATTGCACTATCGAGACATGACTAACGATCTTTTATGGTCGGAATTAGACGGTTTTGATCTGGACAACGTTTATTTTCAACAAGACGGCGCTACGTGCCACACAAGCAACGAAACCATTGATCTTTTACGGGAATAACATCTTTTATTGGAAAACCCAATATAATTAATTAAGTTTAATAGCCTCTTGCTCGCTGTTCTAGGCTATCGCTACATCAACATGCACAGCAACACAGCCACTCTCTTTATCAAATTTTTACAATATTGTATTTGTTACTCAAAAAAAAAAAAAATGAAACAAATTTGATATGTTTTATTTATAACTAACCCACCTAAATTCTAAAAGCGTATTAAAATAATTTTGTGCACCTGCATTGCCGAAACATCACACTCTACATCGGCCGCAAATTCAACACACTCGCATACACTCCACGACTCCAGATAACATTTGTTCTCACATATGTGCGATAAGTATACCGTTATATGTATAAAATGCATTTACGTATGGCAGAGCAAAGTATGTTTGTGTACTCGTATGTTGTTCTATGCTGTGTTTCGTGGCTCACGACCTTCTTCGGCTGATACATTTCCTGCAAGCCTACGGGGCGTATGCGTTGGCACATTTATACGCTTTGGTTTATTTATAGAGATGTGATTGTTAGTTGGTTGGTTTCTTTGTTTGCGCACTGCTTAGTGTAGATGTGTGCCTTTTTGTTCTATTTAACAGCGTACAAGTGAATTGCACCATTCCAGCCTTTCCTACAAAGTACACTAGCGTGCTGGGAAAGGAAACATGTGTGATTGCGGAAGTATTTGTTGAGCTTCTGGAGCATCCTCAAAAAATATGTGCTCACTTTTACTTTATTTTGATATAATACGATATTCATTCTATTCACCAATTCTGGCCACTTCTGGTCGATTTCTCATTAGCTTCAAAAATTGGTCTCACACATCATCTTCATCATCAAACTTTTCTTTGAAACCAGCGTCATGCAAAATGGTTCTAAACGGTTTCGTGGCTGGTCTTTAGCTCCCGGGCAATCAAATATCGATCCAACTCCATGATTTTCTTGATATTTTTGTCGATTGGCCTGTTAGAACGCACCTAACGACGTTCGTGTAAAAAGTGGAAATCAGAAGGCGATTTCAATTCAATTCGAGATATAGTACAATGGAGATTACTTTGAATGAAATGAAATCAGCACAACAGAATTCTAAGTACATTGTGAACAAAAGTATTTTTTTGTTGTAAGGAATTTTGGTTCTAAAATTTTAAGCCGTATATTAGAATTGTCGCTGTGCGGCATAAGGACGGTTTTTGGCTTTACCTTTAAATTTTTTCATTTCTTTACATTTATTTATTTAAATCTATGGTTACAGACTAGAAGTCTAAAATGCAGATCTGACTTGTAGAAAAGGCTTAAAAGTAGTTACACAATTAATTTCAAATTTAAATGATTTAGTCTAAAAACATGATTTACAGAGGAGAGGTGCTTAAAGCCACAAATCATATGAATTATATTTGTGTATCTTAAAATAAGTAAATAGTTCGCGCGTACACTTCTGTTAGGTGTTTGGTGGAGCTCCTGCTGCTATTTGTGGTGTGCGGCTTGATGTTATTCCACAAGTGGCGGGACCTACTGTTTTAGGTCGACTCCGAAGGACATGAGGAGCTTTTCCATGGCAAAAATACACTCGAAAGTGTGACATTGTCTGCCAAGGGGCGACCGCTATTAGAAAAAAAATTGTTTCTATCATTTTACTGTTTCATGCACAGAGATTCGAGTCTACACATTTCCCAATGGTAGTCACGCACCGCACGCCGCTGTGGCTGAATGGGGCCGTATAAACTACTTGTATAATTTCTGGATTATCCACATACCATTGGTATTTTCGGGCGTCTCCTAGGGAATAGTTAAGCGCGTTCAAATGGTTCCTCGACTAATTAACATAGTGATAATAGCTATAAGGATCATTTGAAAAGTTCGTGCAAAGTCAGAGAGGTGGCACTACTGATGCATATCTAGATTGTGTTTAGTTACCAGCATCTCTTGGAAGAAGTCACACCAAATTTGCGCTAGATCGGCCTATTTATTTGTGTTTGACATTCATTTGAATCGAAGAACTCGAGTGATTTTCAAGAAATGCACGGTAACGCATCAGTTGACGCCTCCGTAGTTGTAGTAGTTTAATTAATGGAAATAGTGCTCCAACTCGTTTCACATCCACCATTTTCTGCTGACTTGGGGGTCCGTCGAATCCCTCGAACTACAATTTGTTCCCCAACCTAAAATGCCTGGTGAGAAAAGTTTTTTATTCAGATGAGGAGGTAATTGCAGAAACGAATGGTTATTTTTCAGATTTAGAAAATCTTAACGTCTTATCTGGGTCATGTCGTCCAAATGGATACAAACTCTCCGGCTCTGAAAGTATTCGATGCGGTACCACCCGGTGGTAGCTGAGGAAGAGGAAGGCTTTCTCTATATTGAAAATATTAGGTGAAGAAGGATTTGGCTTCACTTGGCGTTTTCAACTGGCGCCGGTCAACACTAGAATGAAACGACCGGCGCTCTTTGTTAAACTCGGCCAAAGTCGCTTATGCGGTTGAAACAAAAGAGATTATCCGGAACAAATGAGCCAATGGTGATTTTTAATTTATTACGTGAAAGTTTTCTGATCACAAAATAAAGTAACATAGTCACATAGGTTTACATATAGCAACACCAACGTGAGTATGTAAAATCTGTAATTGTATATTATAAATTATGATAAATTATCTTTGTGTGAAATTAAATTGGGAGACAATTGGTTTTAAATAAATCCGTTTTATAGCAGAAAAGCAGTTGAAGTAGGTATGTGGCCAATCTCTATGATTATATATCATTTGCATAGGGAACATTGTACCAAAACCCAGTTGATATACCTCGCACAAGCGACATAACCTACGACTACTGCCAAACTTATACATGCATGTATATGTACATATGTATGTGTTATATTTATGTATTTCAAAAGTTTGCCGAAGTATCTGCTGCCTTAACATACAATATAAATATGTATAGCTAACTTGTTTTGCATCGACAATCCTGGGCGCCTCTGGCAATACATCCAACCATCGATAAAAAAAAAAATGTTAAACATTTTGATTGACAAATGTGTGTAAATCTAGTTGTATCGATTAAATTCCATTTCCACGCAGATATAAACAGGATAACTGTGTTAAATTGCAATGTTGCACTATTTTTCGCAAGTGTGTACGAACATACTTACATATATGTACATTAGGGTGGTCCATAGTTGTACGATGCCATACCATACAAATAGGCGAATAGCCTGAAAATTTAAATATACAATCGTTAAGAATCAAAAATTTTTTTTAGTTAGCTGTCCAAGGGTTAACGCATACGTTCACCTAAAGGTTGAAAGTGACCGCTATGTCTGCACATTGGAATTTGCCTTTGCATAACGTTCTTGCAAATTTACTCATTTCGCTCAATTTTTCCAATAACCTTTCTCGCTTACTCATGTATTGAAATTAGTTTTACCTACTTACTAAGCAAACCGATATGCGACAAATATGTAACAACAACTAACTAACATGTAAAGTTCTAAGAACTAAAGAGAGTCATTGGAATTGTATGTACACATATTGTATAAATTCAGTTATGCTTGAATAAATACGGCACTTGAAATATTAGAGTGAAGGGAAGCAGTCGCGTTTTTCTTTATTATACATACATCGTAATTAACAGGTGGCAAAAAAGCTTGCCATCTTCAAACATTGGTGACCCCGACGTGATCAATTTCACGTTTTAGTACATCGTCGCATAAAGTTAATTTACCTGTTATTCGAACAGTAAATTAGCAACAGTTATATCGAACCATATAATTTCTCGTTATTGGAATCGCATTTTATTTCTCGCTATCAAATCAACATTTTTCGTCATTTTGAAGGCGCAACTGGCACAGCTATATTATTGGGCGTTCATTGGAAGTCTCGCTTGACCTTCAAATCGTGAGCCAAGCTGTGAAGATCTTGCTGGTGCGTTGTACATGGAAGGCGCAAGCGTCAGTAGCAACAATATATTTTTCTTCGGATATCGTACCGGGCTGCGCATTTGCACATTTGGCAGCAGCACAATCATTATAGCTAGCATTTCATCGTATTTTCGGAAGCGCAGGCACCAGGCAGTCGAAGCATATCGCAGGGAACAGTTTTTTTTGTTGGTGGCTCTATTCGTAAAATTTTCCTTACGCTGCGGCGCACAAACATACGAACGGTAGACAGCGGAACTTGAAGCCTACATACAGTAAAATGCCAAAAACACACGAACAGCGCGATACAAGCGTCCCAGTAGGAAACTCGAGCGATATGTTCTTAAGACGAAAGAGCTTATGGTTCCTCAAACAAATCCGCACATTGAAGGTCGAAGCGGACGAGAATAACTTTCAAGGCCTTGATGATTCAACACTGGCAGTGAAGTTGGAGCAACTTGACAGACTACAGACTCAATTCGAAGAAACGCAGTCTCAACTTGAGAGGGAAGACATCGCGGAAATTGAAGGCGAAGCAAGGGTGATATTTTCGGAGGCATATGTGTCCATCAAAGCGAACATTACCAAGGTACTTGGCTCGCGTTCAATATCATGTGCTACATCATCTACGCGCAAATACTCTATGGTGGACGAACTAGGTGGGCACACATCATCGCGTCCAAATAAATCGAGTTTGCCGGCTTTACAACTACCCCGATTTAACGGAATGGTTACAGAATGGCCGGATTTTTGGGCCATGTTTCATGTTATCGTAGGTCAAGAATCGACACTGACCAACATCGAAAAGTTCCAGCACTTGAGGTCATGCCTAAGCGGCATCGCATTGGATGTAGTCCGTTCCTTGGAAATAAATGATGCGAATTACGAAAAAGCGGTAAAATTATTAAAGGCAAGATTTGACATTAAGAGAGTTCAATTTCAGGCACACATCAAAGATATTTTCGGGCTGGATAAAGTACCCGATGGTTCAGCAGTTTGCTTACGGGAGCTCAGCGACAAGGTCACTAGTCATCTGCGTGCATTACAAACCATCGCCACAAATGAGGAGTTGCTGGATGGTTTACTCACACATTTAGTCATCAGCAAGGCAGACATTGCTACTCAAGCGAAATGGGAAGAAGAAGCACCAACTCAAAATTTGCCTTCGTGGGATCTTGTTGCCAATTTTTTGGAAAGGAGAGTTAGCATATTGGAAAGCGTCAATACAATTACTGCAGCCCCCACAAAACAGGTGACAAGTAGAAAAAATAATCGTAGTCAATCATTTGTTACCACCAGCGCCATCAAAAATTGTGTATTTTGCAATGCAACTCAACATACAATCTTCACTTGTTCTCTATTTTTAAACCTTTCACCTTCGTTACGCTTTCAAGAAGTTAAAAAGCATCAACTTTGCATTAATTGTCTAAAAAAGGGACATGTCGTCAAAATTTGTAAGTCAAGCAGCTGCAAGCATTGTTCAGCTAAGCATAATACACTTCTTCATTTTTCGCAATCTCCGCAAACAATTTCGCAAGACACAGGTGCACCTCCTAGTGCCAAGACATCCCTTGTCGCAGGGCATCCCGAGCAGACCTTTCACCCATCTCCTAAAGGTGTAGTAATGCTAGCCACTGCCATTGTGATGCTCAAAAGTCGTCAAGGTACTTTCATACCGTGCAGAGCCCTACTTGATTCCGCTTCTCAACTTCATTGCATAACAGCAAACATGGCTAATCAGTTGCAAATTAAGAAGTTAAAGGCTACTACACATATTTCGGGAATCGGTCAATCGGACATAACCTCGAGCGAGTATGCAACTACGCTATTACAATCGGTAGATCGTACATATTCAACACCTATTTCGGCCGTTGTTGTGCCAACAATAACCACATATCAACCTGAAGCAAACATCTCGAACGTCGAATGGAAGATTCCATCCAATATCTCGTTAGCGGATCCATCTTTTTTCAAATCCCAGAAAATTGATCTTTTGATCGGAGCTAGTCTGTTTTTTGAGCTGCTATGCGTAGGACAAATTCGCATAAGCAAAGGCCTACCGGTACTGCAAAAAACAAGGTTAGGTTGGGTCGTGTCAGGAAATTTCGATTGCTCCTCAACTAAATTTGTACACTCCGTTGCTATTAAGGAATGCACATCTGATCGAATGGATTGCGACCTTAATGAGTTAGTCAAAAAATTTTGGGAGGTAGAAGGACACACTATGGAAAATGTGAAGCGTTCTAAGGAAGATTTGGCCTGTGAAGAACACTTTATCAACAATTATTGTCGATTAACTTCAGGAGAATACTTAGTTAGTTTGCCTTTTAAATCAAGTATTTCGCAATTAGGCGATTCTTATTCGCAAGCAGTACGTCGCTTTCGAAATCTCGAGAAAAGATTCACACACAACTCCGAGTTAAAGGAACAATATTCTAAGTTCATAACTGAATATGCTCAACTTAAACATATGTCACCGGTAGGAGTCATTCCCAGGGGTGTTCACACAAACTTCCTACCTCACCACTGCGTGATAAAGGCAGACAGCACCACCACTAAATTGCGCGTAGTATTTGATGCGTCCGCTCCCACCAGTTCTGGATTTTCGTTGAACGACCTGTTGATGTCAGGTCCAACAATACAATCCAGATTAATTGACACGTTGTTAAGATTTCGATCGCACAAATTCGCTTTGACAGCCGACATTTGCAAAATGTATCGGGCCGACAAGATATCCAAATCTGATAGTTTTTTGCAGTGCATATTATGGCGCGATAAACCCAACCAGGAGTTCAAGATATATAAGCTAGATACAGTCACTTATGGTACCAAGCCCGCTGCATTTCTGGCCATTCGGGCAATGCAGCAGCTCGCAATTGAGGAAGCAAGGAACTATCCCCTTGGTTCAGAAATCGTCTTGCGCGACTTCTATGTCGATGATTTAATATCAGGCGGAGCGTCTGAGAAACAAGTGTTGCAAATAATGACACAGACGGAGCAGCTTTTAAAAAAGGGTAACTTCATACTAAGAAAATGGTGCTCAAACGGTGCAAACATTTTGCGAAAAATTGACCCAGCACATCGTGAGAAATTTTTAAAGTTCGGGGATGGCATTGATATCACTAAAGCCTTAGGGCTGGCATGGGACCCTAAACGCGATCATTTTCTTTTCCTCTGGGATCCACTTCCTGAACCGGCACGAGCAACGAAACGAAACGTCTTATCAGTAATTGCTAGATTTTACGATCCACTTGGCCTCATTGGTCCCGTTGTGCTAAAGGCTAAGGTATTTTTACAAAGTTTGTGGAAAGAGAAGCTAGATTGGGACGAAAGCATTCCTCAGTCATTACACTTTGCTTGGATTAAACTCTGTGCGAATTTGAATTTTGTGGAAAAAATGAGCTTCCCTCGTTTCGTTGGGCTGGATGCAGACAACATTCAAATACACGGATTTTGCGACGCCAGTATGGCAGCCTATGGAGCCTGCGCTTACGTTCGATCACAAATTGGCGGCGAAGTTCGCACACATTTGCTCTGCTCCAAATCTCGCGTTGCACCATTGAAAACACTCTCAATTCCAAAATTAGAGCTGTGCGCTGCAATGTTGTTAGCTGAGTTGCTAAATTCTATCCAAACTTTAGGTCCTTTTAAGGGTGAATTCTTCTGCTGGTCAGACTCCACTATTACCCTATCGTGGGTAAGTAGTGTTGCCGCTAATTTTAATGTATTTGTCGCCAATCGGATAAGCAACATTCAAGAACTAACTCAAGGTATGTTGTGGAGGCATGTGCCAACCGAACTCAATCCAGCAGATATCTTATCAAAAGGGGCCTCTCCCAAGGAACTTGATGCAGCTACATTATGGAAGGAAGGACCATCATATTTGAAAGAGGATGAAGCCAAATGGCCCAAAATAAGGCAAGTAGACAACGCATTACTTGAAAGGAAGAAAACAATTTTGATCTTGACACCTAAAATCATCGACTATACAATTGACTGCAAATATATACATAAATTTCGTTCTATGAGAAGGATCTACGCGTATGTGAATCGTTTTCTAAAATTTAAATCGAATATTCGCTGGGAATCGCCTCAACTAAGCCTCGAAGAAATTGAAGCAGGAACGCATTTGCTCCTTCGTATGGTGCAGAAAGCTGCCATGAGCCTCGACTACAACGAGCTGAGGGCTGGACGCGCAGTCAGCTCTTCAAGCAATCTTCGTTCGCTAAACCCATTTCTGGACGCGACCGGACTAATACGAGTTGGTGGACGTCTTCAGAATGCAGATCTTAGTTTCAATGCAAGGCACCCCATCGTGCTACCAAAGCATCATCCACTAACAAATGGTATCATTAAATACTTTCATCAGAAGCTGCTTCATGCTGGTCCTCAAGCGCTGCTTGCAACAATTCGCTTGCAGTATTGGCCTCTTGGAGGAAGAAAAAAGCGTGACCGCTGTACTCAACAAATGCTTGCGATGTTTTCGCGCAAAACCAATACTCATGAGGCACATAATGGGTAATCTACCAGCCGAGCGAGTCCGGAGTCAACGCCCTTTCTACACCACTGGTGTAGATTTTTGCGGCCCGTTCAGCTACAAATCCGAAGTGCGAAACAGACCACCAACGAAATGCTACATCTGCGTCTTCATATGTTTCGCAACAAAGGCTACTCATTTGGAGCTAGTCAGAGATCTATCGACAAATTCATTCTTGGCCTCATTAAAGCGATTTACTTGCTTGCGTGGGCAACCTAGGGTTATCTGGTCAGATAATGCTACCAATTTCGTCGGCGCAAAAAATGAATTGAAAGAGATTCGAGCGCTGTTTCTTAGTGAACAACATATTAGCGAAGTTCACAAACAATGTCTTGACGATGGAATTGATTGGCGTTTTATACCACCCCGATCCCCACATTTTGGCGGTCTGTGGGAAGCTGCGGTCAAGACCGCAAAATATCACCTTCGCAGAGCCATTGGCTCTACGGTTCTCGGCTTTGAAGAGCTTCGGACACTGGTGTGTCAAATTACTGCTATTATAAATTCAAGACCTCTCTGTCCAATTTCAGAAAGCCCAGACGACCTTGAAGTTTTGACTCCTGCTCACTTTCTTTCTGGTGGAGCACTCACAGCCATGGCAGAGCCCAACTTGCTTAGTATCGACTGCAATCGTTTAAGTCAGTGGCAGAAGACTTGTCGCATACAACAATCCTTTTGGAAATCCTGGAGCACTGCTTACTTAACGCAATTACAAGAGCGCGGAAAATGGCGCACGAAGACACCAAACATTCCACCTAATGCACTGGTTCTAATTCAGGATGATAATCTTCCACCCATGAAGTGGCAAATGGGACGAGTTATCGAATTAATCAAGGGTAAAGATGATGTGGTTCGTGTTGCAGTCATCAAAACTAGCACAGGTGTCACCCGGCGGGCAATCACAAAGCTATGCCTACTACCAGTAGAGGAAGTTGAAAACCCTCAAGGCTCTCAACGGGGGGAGCATGTCCAAGGGTTAACGCATACGTTCACCTAAAGGTTGAAAGTGACCGCTATGTCTGCACATTGGAATTTGCCTTTGCATAACGTTCTTGCAAATTTACTCATTTCGCTCAATTTTTCCAATAACCTTTCTCGCTTACTCATGTATTGAAATTAGTTTTACCTACTTACTAAGCAAACCGATATGCGACAAATATGTAACAACAACTAACTAACATGTAAAGTTCTAAGAACTAAAGAGAGTCATTGGAATTGTATGTACACATATTGTATAAATTCAGTTATGCTTGAATAAATACGGCACTTGAAATATTAGAGTGAAGGGAAGCAGTCGCGTTTTTCTTTATTATACATACATCGTAATTAACAGGTGGCAAAAAGGCTTGCCATCTTCAAACATTAGCCCACAACGAATTTGTTAATGAATGAATTTTTACCTTATTTTAATTTTAGCTTTCCATATTTACTCTATTATGGGCAAAAAGGCTTTAGTATTATCATTTCTTTCTAAAATAGCTTTATACAAATCAGTCGAGTTATAAAATAAAATTAAATAATAAAAAAAAAAAATAAAATGCGTACAATTATGACTAAATAAAAGTCACGTCATCCAAAAAGCTCTGTCGTTCGAATGATGCTACCTAGTAAAGCGGGCGGCAGGGGACAGATTGATGTTGGAGCACTGCATGACTAACTTATCTTAAACATAAGAGTATACTTCCAACATAAGTGCTCCCAATCCGATGAAGGCTGCAATTGCTGCGGATGTTAATTACACCCCACTTCGGATGAATCAATCCTACGAAATCAGGAGCGCAACCACAAAGATGAAAAGATCCAAAGATGATCTGAAATGACTGTCCACGGCGTATATGGAAAAGACTTTCTGGGCCCACATGCTGAACCCACAAATGCCGCTGCAGACAGATGTCGAAGATGCAATAGTCGGAGTGGCATTTTACCGAAGACTTTTATTTAAGCAAAAAGCAATTAGTATTTCAATAAGTTAATCAATTATATAAGAGCGGTTGCTGTTTAACCCCACTTCCCAGCTCTGAATCAATTTGTAGAATGCATTCTGCAAAAATCGCCTGGTCTGGTGTCAAAGAAGAAGATCCGGCTTTTAAGGATTTCCGTGTTATCGAAGTTAACGCCCATTATATAGTACAAAAGGGAGTAGAAAAGATGGTAACCGGTCAGTGCAAGGTCCGCAGAATACGGCGTATATTGAAGGTCTTCCCATTTGAGCTCTTAGTGTGCGACTTTGACAACTGGAGTATGATTTGATCATGTCAATCAAGTATTTTCAGTCGAAAAGCCTCATTCATGCAATGTAGCTGGGCAACGTAGAGCTCCTTGTTGATCATTCTTTTCGAGCATTTCCCAATGCACCATGCCCTCCCAGGCACACCAAACACATATCATGATCTTCTTTGGATGAAGATACGGCTTGCCTCTTGGCTTTGGCGTATCTCCTGGAGTCACACACTCCTATCTTTGCTTCATATTGATGTATAGACACCATTTCTCATCTCCTCTGACGATTCGGTACAAAAAGCGTTGTTTATGACCGCGTGTTGCTCGATGGCGGGGGAGATGCGAAGAAGCAATTCGAAGGTGACTTTCTTTGGGTTTTTTCGTTGAGTTCATGAGACACTAAGATTCCCAATTTTTCGGTAAATCCTATTCAATGAAGATGCTTGAGAATCGTTTTATGATCGCAGTACTTTTATGGCTCCAGTTTACGACTGATTTGACGACCGTTCTCCCTCAAACGTGATTTGAGACGTTCTTCATAGAATTCAGAAGGCCTTCTCCTGCGGGACGTGTCATCGACGTCAAAGTCACCATTTTTGAACTTTGCAAACCATTTCCGTGCTGTATTCGCCGACTCGCTTATGACACCATCTCCGTACACGTCGCAAATGTCGTGGGCGGCTTTGGCAGCTTTTTGACCTCGATGAAAATCAAAGAAGAGCAGGTGTCGGAAATGTTGAGTTTTGCCTCCTGGGTATCCCATTGCTAAGCCTTAAAACTAATACAAATTTAAATAACTCGAATATAGTTTTGTAGAGCAGAAATGCTTGCCCTTTGCCAACCAGCAAACAAACCGCAGATGTTTCACAGGGAAGCTTTTTGGGTCCTCTGCTATATCTTTTGACCTACCATCGGCAAATCAGCAAGTAACTGCAAAAATTTCAAAACAATTTACAGTATTGAAAACGCAACGAGTAAGCCACAAGAAACTCTTAACCTTACAAAGATATGGGCTAATAAGTAAATAATAAAGCCAAACAAAAGCAAGTCAGCACATTTGGTGTTTTCCCTAAAAGACGCAGCTTATAATTCAATCTTCATCGAATCGTCGATAATCCCATGCTTGGACGAGACCGAATATCTGAGCATAACACTTGAGCATAGCGTCATACAAGATAAGGAATAGCGACCTTCTTCGTGATCTTGACATTTTTCCCCCTTGTTCACTCCTCTAGGGAGCATAGGGCCTCGACAAGACTTGTCTTGCGTTGGTTTCGTTAATCTATTTAATTTCTGACAACCTGCCGCTATCAGTCCTAAGTAGTGGGAATACCCACCTGTCGTTGCTTAGGAGCATCTTGGCATACCAACTGTGATTGATTGGTTGGTTAAAGTTGTGATTCATCCAGAATACAATTAGCGCTTCCGCTTTATTTTGTTGTCACATCCTCGCTACCAACGCGTTTAACGGTTAATTATGGCCTGACTATCTGTGCGGTTTAAGAACCCTGTAATGTTCTTGACGTTTAAGCCCGATAGTTGTTCGAGACTCTCGAACAGCGGTTCGCCCAGGGTTGCCATTCTCTCCTTCCAAAAGGCAGGGCATTCACAGAAGAAATGGAAAATCGTTTCCTTTTTCTCTGGTTATTTACAACTATGACTCGGTGTGTGTTGTAAGGGATGCCCATTTTGGCTGCTTGGTGACCGACAGACCAAAAGCCAGTTATGCAAGAAGATTTGCGTCTTTCAAAATCGTTTTTTTTTTAATTTAGTAAAAAAGTTATTCAAAAACAAGACTGTCTGATTAATTTTGCGCCACCATGTATAAGTAAATTTCAATAATTCTCTATTAGAGACAACTATATACAACTAATATATTATACAATTTCTTTTTTATGATTTTTGAGAAAAATCTGTTACAGCATCTTTAATGGAATTTAAGTTCTTTTTTCTTTTTAAACATCATTTCGTAGCAAGCCTTTAAAGTTATTACTGTTTATGTCCAACCATTGAAATCGCTGGCTGTAATAAGTGAACATCCTCGCCAGTATTTACTGGAAAATAACATTAAAAACAAATATATGTTTTACTGAGCAGGCTTTTTTGTGCGTGATTACGTGTGGACTTTTGTTAACATTTTGCTGATTTTTATTCGGGCGCGAGGAAAATGAATGAGAAAGCCAAATAAAGCGCGTGTTGAAGTGGATATTGGATAGTAAACTGTTTTTATTGCATTTTCTTTTATTTATTGTATTACTCATGTAATACATACGCACATTCATACCTATGTACATATAAGTAGATATATATTTTCAATACTATTGTAACTTTTTTTTTTTTTTTTTACCATATGTGCGATTTTGTGTTCTGTAGCGGTTGAAACTAGCACAATTTCATTAACTTTTTAATTGAAAAGAGTTGCAAACTATCAGTGCTTCGATAGTTGCCAGATTATTTTTTTGTTTTGGTTTTCTCGTTTTTTTTCGGCCATAAGCAGCGGGCCGGGGGTAATGCTTAATTCATTTTTCCAATTGCCATTTTGCAGATATATGTACATATACTTCTTCTTCCTTTGTGTGTATGAATGTGTAGGGGTTTCCAATAGGTTGGAGTTGAAATGGAATAACAAAAGCTTGTGTGTTAGATATTAACGAAATGCGTTATTTTTTATGCCTGCGCGCTCTTATATACTAGTACTAGAGTATTATGATTCTGTTCACATAACGGTTATATGTAGCAGCGAAAAGGAATCGATAGAGATAGGCACATACTTATGTATGTATTTACATATATACCAAAATACTCAGAATGATGAAAGCAGTCAATTTAGCTATTTCTGTCCATTTCTGTTCTTCATCCAAGGTTGATAGGTATTGAGAAAGGGTAAAATCGATGAATAAACACGTCCACTTTACACATAACACTAGTTTTAAAAAAAGAAAAAAAAACTACGTGATATATTGAGTTGGGGAATAAGCTCGTAGCGTTTTTACCGAAGACTTTTATTTAAACAAAAAACAATTATTATATCAATAAGTTAATCAGTTATATATTCACCCTTGCTGTTTACAGCAACAGTTCCCCATCTCTCAACCAATTTGTTGATGCCGTTCCGCAAAAATCGCCTGGTCTGGTGTCAAGCAAGTTATTAAGCCAGTTTTAAGGACCTCTTTGTTGTCGAAGGTAACTCTTCATATGGTTTGATAGAGAGCAGAAAAGATGATAATCGGTCGGAGCAAGGTTCGGAGAATACGGCAGATGCTCTTGGAGTGAAGTTTTGATGACTTGTGCAACATGGGGCTTGGCATTGTCGTGAAGGAGTATGATTTGACCATGTTAATCAAGTATTTTCAGTCGAATAGCCTCATTCATGCGATGTAGCTGGGCAACGTAGAGCTCCTTGTTGACCGCAGCATTCTTTTCGAGCATTTTCCAGTCCCACCAAGTACATATCACGATCTTCTTTGGGTGAAGATCCGGCTTGACTCTTGGTTTTGGCGTATCTCCTGGAGCCAACCACTCCTTTCTTTGCTTCATTTTGATGTATAGGCACCATTTCTCATCTCCCGTGACGATTCGGTACAAGAAGCGTTGTTTATGACCGCGTGTTGCGGGCGAGATGCTGAGAAGCAATTTGAAAGCAACTTTGTTTGTTTCTTTGTTCTTTTCGTTGACCTCGTCAGTCACCCAGGCTCCCAATTTTTCGGTAAATCACGTTGAATGAAGGTCATTGAGAATCGTTTTGTGATCGCAGTTTATTTTTTCCACCAATTCACGACTGGTTTGGCGAACGTTCTCCTTCAAAAGTGATTTGAGACGTTCTTCATCGATTTCGGAAGGTCTTCCGCTGGGGGACAAGTCATCGAGGTCAAAGTCGCGGTTTTTGAACTTTGCAAACCATTTTCGTGCTATAGAATAGTATATGACACCTTCTCCATAGACGTTGCAAATGTCCCGGGCGGCTTCGGCAGCTTTTTGAACTCGTTGAAAAGCAAAGAAGAGCAGGGGTTGAAAATGTTGATTTTTGCCTTCGGGGTATTCCATTTCTAAGCCTTCAAACTAGTAAAAAATTAAATAACTCAAAAATACAGATAACATAGTTTTGTAGAGCAGAAATAGTTCTATCGAGTGAATACTTACTCTTTGCCAAAAAGCAAACAAATCATTGTAAAATAAAAGATATAAAAACGCTATAAACTTATGCCCTAACCCAAAAGTAAATTAATTGCACTTTAATTCATATTAAAAAAACATTCCTTTCGAACAAAGATGAAAAGTTCCAATGAATTGAGGAATTAAAACTTCTTAAACTAAACTACACTAAACTAAACTAACTACAACTTGGGAGATATTCAGTTGGTTGAAGAGCAAGCAACTTTTTAATTAAATTACACTCGTATGTAGTGTTTTATTCAACATTAGCTCCCTCAACTTCAATGCACCTATTCAATAAACCTCTGACAATTTTTTACCATCTGTGTAATGATTTTCCGGAAGCTCTGCGAAAAACACAAAGCTTTTTGCAGAATTGGTTCGACTGCTCTAAAGCCAACAGATCGTCCCCTTTCTGTGTTAACCTCGTATCTACAAAATCATAATTTTCAGTAAATCGATAAAAAATGTTTAGAGTTACTTAACTTCTATGAAAAGTTATAACTTATTTGATACGATACCTATAGTAGATGCGAGGTTTTTGAATTCGAACATGTAGATACTAGACAAATCGAAACGCTCTGAAAAAAATTCTATAATCATTATGGACATTGTATGCTTTGTTTTACGTAACAGGAGTGCTAAGGAGTGTTTTTCACTAAAAATCTCAATTTCGAAAAAAATGAAGTTACGAGGTTAACACAGATGCGCAGTTGGAAATGAGCAAGCAGATTCCTTTAACGCTTTCATGTTTTATTTGTGGCATTTTGTTGTTGATAAACCTAAATAAAAAAAAGAAAAAATTTATCACAGCACGATATTCGGTTCCTGCCATTGTAAAATGCGGTCAACTGCAATGGGTGAACTGGATTGACAGAAATAACAAAATGTTTTTTTGAATATTCAAATGGAATATGAAATTAATAAAAAAACGTATAAATTTCCATTATTCTATTATTTAACTGGTGTGGCTTTTCAAGCAAACTGCATTTAGTTGTGAGTTTTTTGCCAGCTCGTTATCGCTGTTTTGTAACTTGATGCGCTCGACGGTGGTATTGCTGCCATCGGCTGATCGGTCGCGCGGCGGCTTGAGGGACCGCGCAAACTGAAGCAGCGTACAACTACGTCTCACTTTCTGCACTTTGAGTAGGACTGAAAAGCGCATCAAGTTACAAAACTGTCAATATCTCGGGAATGGAGTAAAAGTACAAAATTCTAATTTCAGATTATTGAAGGTAAACGTTTTGCGCACAATTATTCGTAAGTCCGATTGTTTAACAGCGTGAAGAAAACATGAAAAAATGCAACTGATTACAAAAAGTTATTATTTATTTATCTATTTGTCACAATAAAAAGAGTTATTAGCACTTAAAAAATAGTACACACAATACTTGACTGGTATGCAAAATTTCACGTCATTATCTATTGTAGTTTTGGAGTAATTAATTTTTCAATTTAATTTTGCTTAAAACTTTGATTGTTAATAACAATTGCTAAAATTGGAATTTGAGCGAAATATTTATAGAACAGCGTTAACATGACTTTGACTACACAAAGAGACATCTTGCCCTAAAATCCGTGACTTAGTGAAATTTTCGAGGATCACTTGACATGGCTTTACTCTTTGTCTTTGATGCCAGCGATATTTATGTCACAAAAGTTAGTATACAGCAAACGATTGTTCAGTTAGCTTAACATTTATTTTTACGTATTGATTAAAAAAGTTAAAGCTATTAAAAGGAAATAATTAAAGTGAGTATACAAATTTAGGGAATGCGTTTTGTATTATTTTTTGCGACACTTTTAGTAATGGCACCAAGAGGAAAGGAGCTTTCTGATGATTTAAAAAAACTTATTATAAAATATCACAAGGAACATAAATCATTGCGAGAAATCGGTCGTTTGATAGATAGGAGTTCATAAGATTGTGAATAAATATAAAAGTGCGGGAAGCACCACTAATAAAGAGCACTGTGGGCGTCCGGGCGTCATTAGTCGTACGGAAAATCAGGACAAACCCCAAAATAAGTGCTCCCAAATTGAAATCTGAAGTTGAAAATGAGCCTGGAAAACAAATTAGCAGCCAAACTATTCGCCGGGTTTTGCATAGTGCTAGTTATCATGGGAGCAATGTTAGGAAAAAACCCTTCGTGAGTAGTGTCAATCGGAGTAAACGGATTTCATTCGCCAAAGATCATGAAAAATATGGCCAAACGTTTTGGAACCAAGTCATATTTTCTGATGAGTGTAAGTTAAGTATCTGTGGATCTGATGGCCGGGAAAAGGTTTGGAGAAAAGTTAACGAGGAATTGGATCCAAACAATATGACCGGCACTGTGAAGCATGGAGGGGGCTCTGTGATAGTTTGGGGATGTATGGCTGCGAACGGGGTTGGAAACTTGGTATTTATCGAAAATATTATGGACCGATATGGTTATTTAAATATTTTGAAAAATAATTTAAAAGAAAGCGCTACGAAATTAGGCCATGGAGGAACGTTTATCTTCCAGCAGGATAATGACTCCAAGCACACATCCAACATTGTACAAGAGTGGCTGTTATATAATGTGCGAAAACAGCTGAAAACACCGCCACAGTCCCTGGACACCAACCCAATCGAACATTTATGGTAACATTTAAAACGGAAAATACGTAAACATCCGATTAGAAATAAGGCACAACTGAAAATCGTCCTTCAAAAGAAATGGAATAAAATACCACCAGCTGTAACTGAAAACTTGGTGAAATCAATGCCATCACGACTTAAAGCGATTGTAGAGTCTAATAGTTAACCTACCAAGTACTAGGATTTGATTTTAATTATGTTTTTGATTTCACAAATTAATAATATGATGAACTGTATACTTACTTTTGAGACATGAATTTTTATAAAGTTTTATATAAAAAGCCATAATATTGTTCCTTTTTAAAATTTTCTCATTATTTGGATTAAATATGATTTTAGTATTTCATTCATGTAAATAAAACACAATTTTGTTATAACTTAGGTTGTTTGAAGCAATCGATTGGGGGGAAATTGAAAACGTATCCGGTGTATACTTACTTCTGTTACTAACTCTATGCCCATGGATGCATCAATCTCACGGTATGTGACATGACCATATTTTCAGGCTCACCAACTGATTTTGAACTTCTTTCTCGGAATTCGTCAATAAGCGCGACAGCAACCATAAGAAAATTTATTGTACCACGATGCTAAAGGATGGTGATTGCTCTGTATGGTGATAATGATGTTTCGGCATCGATGCATTCTTCACTTGTTTACCCACTTCTAAAATGGTGGAAAATGGTCGTGCGAAATTGTTCACAGTTTAATTTCATTGTTTTGCCGATATGAAATTTTAAACCCACGGTAAATAACGCTAATATGGCTCACGCATCAAAACATTCTGAGTCCGCTTCTGATAAAATATATTATATTATAATATGGCAAATTTTTCATTGAAAACGTGAGATGGCGCCGACAGCATTAGAAGTGTCCAAGGTCAGAAATATAAATAGCAACCCTCGTATATGTGTATTTATAGTTTCGTAAGGGTTCTGCCATAAACTTGAACAAATAATAAATGGTTTGAACAATTTTTTTTTTATGGACTATGTTGGATTTCCGGATCTTGTAAGAAAAAAACTTCGTTTTCGCTTTTTAATCATTTTATTTAATTAAAGTCAAAATGACAAATGGTTTTCCGATTTCAATTACTCAGCTGCTAGCACGTTCTCTCACCCAGCTGCGCTGCCAACACAGGTCATAACCTAAACAGTGTTGCCAACACACTATAACCAAAACTGCGTTGCCAACAGACCAATTTATTTATTGACCACTTTTTGTTAATTTTTTTTAACAGAATATGTGCATGTGCATATAGCAATACAGAGTAATGGACTTCGATTATGTGCTACTTGTATTGCATGATGAGCGCATTATATATGTTTTCCCCTCTGTCAGTTCCTTTAACAGCGTAGCCCACAAGTAAAGAGCAATTTGGCTGATTGCAATATGATTCCTCGAGAATTTACTGCTTCGCCGATGCTGTCCTTTAGCGCCTTTTGTTTAAACTGATGATTGTCTAATAGTTGCTGCATTGTTGCCACCCGCCCTTCGTTTCCCGTCTGTCAGGTAGTTCTCACTTTTTCCACCTTTCCGTCATTACCTGTGCTTGATTTAAGTATTAGAACAAAAGTATGCATTCCTATGTACATATATCTATGCTTAAGGTACAGTTTCAGATACGAATATTGGGATGGGTAAAATATTTGTTTTGTTTTTGTTTTCATAGTCGGATATCATCGGATATTATAAATTTACAATTTTTTGTTCTCACATTTTATAAAAAACTAGCTGACCCGGCGAAGTTTGTTCCGCCCTAGAGGCAATAGAAAAGCAGATTTTTGATTTTATTAAGTTAATTTTTTTATTAATCAAGTAGGTATTTTATTGAAGCTTTAATAGATTGCACTTTTCAGTTAAGCACCTTGTGATACACGACATTTTTTGTTTTATTATCAGGTGCAAGAACAAACAACGCAGATGGTTTTTCCACCCGTGAATGTATCATTCCGTAGATGTATCATTAAGTAATGCAACTCTCATGTTTGTTGTCAGCTGAAGTTTCTTCACATAGCGCCATAGATTCGATGATTTGAGGCAAGCGTTTATTTCGTCAGCAGCCGTTGATCTTGGAATTACTGGCAGTGTTTGGCGGAAGTCGCCACACAGTAAAATTATTGCGCCTCCAAAAAAGTCAATAATGGCAATTTCACTCTTCCACTTAAGCAGCACAATCCGGGCGTTTCTCCGGAAAACTTCAATGCGCCACAATACTCGCAAACAACGTTCATTGACCCAATGCAAACGCTAGAATGCAAGCAGCTGCTCGACTCAAATCAGCACTTGATAATTCTCTTCTTGTGCGTCGAAAATGATCTACTTGTTGGTCTCTGTTATTCGCTTGACGATTTCGCCTGCTGCCTCGCTTTGCTCTTATGATTAAGAAGCACGAAGTCGAGCCATACTAACGCGGCGCTCTTCACGGGCAATGCCTTGTGCTTCTTCTGTCGTTTCATTCGCAATGTTTCGTATCCTTCTTGCATTGCGGCTTTGTCGGGAAAGATTCGATCGTCTTGGTCGCGGCATTGATAATGATGATTCAAAGAGAATCAATTTACTGTGATTATATATTTCTGACAAAATTTATATTATCAATTTTTTTACTTAACCATAGACAAAATTACGTTTAGCTGTCATTTGCGTTTTGTTATTCCATATCAGATGTGTTTTTGTTATACCACATTTTATAGTGACTTCACGGAAACGCGTTCGAATGGGATAAAAAGTATCCTATGCCCGGCTCCTGGTTCTAAGCTACCTCTCCACCAATTTTCAGCCAAATCGGTTCAGCCATTCTCGAGTTATAAATAGTGTAACTAACATGACTTTCTTTTATATATGTATGTATATAGATTATTGCCATTATTGCTCTAAAAGAAAATCGCTCCTTATAGAAATGGAATTAAAAAAGATAAAATTTCTCCTCTGAGAAAATTATGCTAAATATATCATATAAGCGTACATACTGTCAAAGGAAAGGGTGCTCCACAATTGATAAGTTTTGACTATTTATTTATTTACATTATATATTAGTTGTAATTAGTTTTATAAAAAAATTACTAAGAAAAAAACGATTTAAGATGTTTGACTAAGATGCCATGCGGCCATGTAAAGTCAGCACCAGAAAAATTGAAAAACAAATTTAAATCTGCACATGCCCTAGAAATGGGAGCATTCTCCCCGTAGTTGGTTCTCGAGAAGCCAATCTTAAAGGTTTCGTACTGTCGGAGTTTTTTATTAGGAATATTAAAATGAATTTTACTTAAAAGGGCAGGACAATCAATAGATGCTGAAATGATACGAATAATAAATGAGCACGATAGAATAGATCGTCTGCTATCAAAAGGTTTTAAGTCAATCAATAAACATCGAGAGCGGTGCGATGGTAAAAGTTCAGAAAAGTTTAAGGATTGGAGCGAAAATGAAGAAAAACTTTCTGAACTCCCTCAATCCGATTAGATAGACCTAAATAACAGCGGCGTACTCTAATGTTGATCTAACAAAAGCACAATACCATGTTTTGAGAGTGTGTGGGTTGGTAAACGCAGGACAATTTCGGCGTACGAATGCTAGCATCGCATATGACCGTCTTATGAGGCGGTTAAAATGGCTAGTGAAATTCAGCTTAGAGTCGAAAATAACGCCTAAGTCTTTAATTTCTTCAACGGATTGCAAAGGTAAGCCAGCAATACTATACGTAGTATGCAAAGTATGCATTGTTTGATTTAGCATATTTTACGTGAAAGCATTTGCTTATATTTAGTAACAAACGATTTAAATAGCACCAGTTCCGGACATTGTGCAAGTCGGTTTGCAACTTTTCAGAGTCACTAACACTGTTAATCACCGCACATATTTTATAATAAGATCATCAGCATACAACAAGTGCTCAGCAAATGAAAAGCATTAACCAATATCGTTAATAAAGAGAATAAAGAGGAGGGGCCCTAGAATACTTCCCTGCGGGACACCAGAGGGCGCAATAAATGCACGGGATGTCATATTATCAACGGCTGCAACGCAGTGCCTATTGGAAAAAACGTGTAGTGTATACCAATTAACGCTAGCTTCGACAAGAGTAATCAGTGCGATACTTTGTCAAACGCTTTAGAGAAGTATGTATAAATTGTATTTACTTGAGATCTTTTCTGGAAGGCTGAAATGCAGTAATCATTGAAAATAGACAAATTTACCCCAGTGTATCGTTTACGTCAAAAAAAATACATAGCTGTGTCTTCCGAAAGTTAGTAATCAATCGCTCCATTTTTAGTTCATGCGGACTACTTGTCCGAATTTCTTTTGCGTTGACTGTTCACTGACAAATTCGAGCAATCATCAAGCTTGCAAATGTCTGTGTGACATATCGAGTTTGCTGTTAACATTCTTTTTAATTTTATCTATCATTTTATTGTTGACTTAATTTTAAATGAGTTCTCATTACTTTTAATGGGGATGTCGACAAAGTGCGGAGAGAGAGAGAGAGAGAGAAGTACGTAGGTCCTCAGTGTGCTTCTAGCGTTTGCAGTTTGCTTGCCAAATACATACGTAAGTTTTATGTACACACATATCTAGATATGGGAGGCGGTGTCGGAAAAGTGAGTAGCGGCGAGAGGGGTCAGCGATTGCAGTTCGCAATTCAACTAAATGTGCTAGCCAACCTATGGCATCAAGCTCCAAAAAGATAACGGCATGCAAAATGATAAAAAAGCGTGTCTACGTTAATAGCCAATTCATTGTATATTTAAGATAGTCACTTTCACATTAAAGTAAACTTCGTAAAGGGTATTTTTTGCTGAATGTGTAGTACACACTTTAAAAATAAGCAAAACAAATTTAATTAAGAAGTGGTATTTTTATAAATTTTAGGGCATTCGTGTTTATCAATAGTTTTATACTAATTTGATTATGAATAGCGATTGACCCAATTTTCTACTACAGTCATGTAAGTCACCAATAAGGCTCTAAGTTGAGTGCATCAGCATAGACTTGCTACTTAGCATATCCCCAAAAAAGTGTCAAAGTAGTTAATTCATATGATTTCATTATTGAAATGATTTCATCACTAAAAGATTCTCCGATTAAAATGACTAAAAATTTCAAATGATGTATGACATTACGCAAAGCCTTGCTGGACGGTTACATTAGCTCAATCTTCAGTTTTGAAAGAATATTTGTATCTCAAAGAAATATTACTTACATCATACTCCAGTAACCAGATAGTCCCCCTACTAGCATTTTTGTTTTTGAAAAAAAAAGTAAAAAGGGTTTCAGGCACGAATTAAAGATATTATTATTGGTTCGGCGAATAAGTTCATAGCGTTTTTATATTTTCTTTTATTTTACTCATTCGATAGAATCCCCTCTGCTCCACTAAACTGTGTTATCTATATTTTTGAGTTATTACATTTTTTATTACTTTTGTGGTTAAGAAATGAAATTCTTAGTAGGCAAAAATTAATATTTTCGATACCTGCTCTTCTTCGATTATCATCGAGGTCGAAAAGTTGCCGAAGCAGCACGGGACATTTGCGCCGTATTTGGAGAAGCTGCCATAGACAAGTTAACAGCACGGAAATGATTTGCAAAGTTCAAAAATGGCGACTTTGACGTCGATGACCCGTCCCGCAGCGGAAGGCTTTCAGAATTCGATTAAGAACGTCTCAAACCAGGAGAACGGTCGCATAACCAGTTGTGAATTGGCAGAAAAAATGAACTGCGATCATAAAGCGATTCTCAATCACCTTCATTTAATGGGAGTTACCGAAAACATAGGAATCTGGGTACCTCACAAACTCAACGAAAAAACCCAAAGAAAGTCGCCTTCAAATTGCTTCTCAGCATCTCGCCCGCCATCGAGCAACACGCGGTCATAAACAACGCTCTATGTACCGAATCGTCAGAGCAGATGAGAAATGGTGTCTATACATCAATATGAAGCACAGAAAGGAGTGGCTGGCTCCAGGAGATACGCCAAAGCCGAGAGTCAAGTCGGATTTTCATCCAAAGAAGATCATGATATGTGCTTGGTGGAACTGGGAGGGCATGGTGCATTGGGAAATGCGCGAAAAGCTATATCGCATGAATGCGGCTATTCGACTGAAAATAATTGATCGACATGGCTAATCATACTCCTTCACGATAGCGCCAAGCCCGATGTTGCACAAGTCGTCAAAGTCGCACTTTAAGAGCTCGAATGGGAGGCCCTTCAGCATCTGCCGTATTCTCCGAATCTTGCACCGAACGATTATCGTCAAACCATATGAAGGGCGTCACATTCGTTAACAAAGAGATCCTTAAAAACTGACTCAACCACTTCTCTGACAACAGACCTGGCGATTTTTGACGGAACAGCATCAAACTAAATAATTGACCAAATGGGTTAGTGCGTGACTACCATTCGGAATTCAGAGAGAACGTAGGTTGGAATCTCGGTGAAACACCAAAATGAAGAAAAAGTTTTTTCTAATAGCGGTTGCCCCTCGGCAGGCAATGTCAAACCTCCGAGTGTATTTCTGCCATGAAAAACCTCCTTATAGAAAAAATATCTGCCGTTTAATGCAAAATATCTGCAGTGAAGCAATGAGTTCTTAAAAAATCCAGTGTTTTTATTAATAAAAAGGCAAAAAGGGTACAGGGTTGCCAATATTCGACGGACCCATCTGGCAACCCTGTATCTTTTGACAGATACGTCAGATCGCTTAATGACATACCGCGTTGGAAGCGTCAGTCCAAGCAAATTTTTATCATGGAACAGTACACGCTACGCGAGCGCTCCCAAATTGTTGAAATTTACATTCAGCAAAAGAATTCAATTGTGAAAACTCAACGTGTGTATAAAAAATTAAATAATGTGAAAAGTGCGCCTTCTAAGAACACCATTAAAAGTTTGTACGAAAGGTTTTCGACTGGTGATGCTCTTTCTAAATTTTCAAAGAGGCCAAATCAAAACCGACCAAGGTGTCGCCAAGGACATCCCAAAATCGCTGTTCTCAGCACCCTGTATATAAATTTCATGCCCGATTGTACAATTCGAATACGAATTTTTGTTATATTAAACTTTAACAGTTTAATAAATTTAAAACAGATTGGTGATTGTATCGGACAATCATTTCAGTGCCGACCCAATGCACGCTTTTTTTGCTTGCTTGGCTCACTATAATTTGTGAATTTTGGCCGAATGACGGCTATGTTTTACGCGCTTGGAGCGCTTCAGAGTTTCGAATAGCGCAATGCTCCATTTGGCAGTGCTTTTTCGGCCTTTGGCATTTTAATTTCACTCGCCGCTTCATTTTTCCCCATTATTCTGATAGCGCCTAGAACTGCCAGTTGGCGATAGAAGTTTGCAAAGCATTTTTACATTTTTTATTGTTTTTTATTTGTTTTGCATACACCTCGCACTTGGCATTTAGTGACTGGTACAATTTTAGTTTCTCTCAGGCTAGTGAGACTTCTTCCATCAAACACCAGTTCATGAACTAAGATATTTACTAGTGTAGTTCGATTTTTTGCTACAGGGTGAGCATGAAGAACTATCGATACAGGACATTCATGTACTCAGTTATATTTCAAATATATTTGGATATGTAAAAGGGGTAAAAAGATTCACCAAGGAAATCTCCCGATATATGCACTAATACTCGTACATGAGTGTACTTAACTTTTGAATGTTTTCGTTTTTTCTACTTATCACGACTGTGGTTTTTTTAGAACTTTTTCTTCTTTTAGTACGTGTTTGTATATGTATGTATGTGTGTCTATTTGGCAGCAATAAATTTTTGATAATCGTTTTTCTCTCATACGAAAATAAATCGTGCAAAGGCGCCATTCATGAAACGCATATATACACATACATACGTACATGCATGTAAATACTTAAACCTAATAGGCATACAAATGTGAATGTTGTGCGTATGTGCGTATGTTTTAATACCACTTCAATTTTACTGGCGTCAATCAGGCCATACAGCATTCAAATTCAGAAC
This sequence comes from Anastrepha fraterculus, assembly GCA_037575425.1. Lineage (NCBI taxonomy): Eukaryota > Metazoa > Arthropoda > Insecta > Diptera > Tephritidae > Anastrepha > Anastrepha fraterculus. Next base: position 925,099 of record JAYXIM010015486.1, on the reverse strand, counting down.
AGCGGTCAAGTCTTAAATAGTTACATGTGTATGTATGTCTGTATGTGCGTACGGCAGATTTCTGTGTGATTTTAGAAAATATAATACTAACTGGTGCCTGGAGCTTCGCTTGCGTGGGAAATGAAACACATTAAATAAAACTCTTAATAAAAAAATTTTTTTGGAAAGTTTAATTTTTTTTATTGTAAAGTATGTATTAGTATTATACATTCTCGTACAAGCATCTGTTTATTTATTCAAGTGCTTCCCGGGTTAGAATATTTTTATTCTTCTTATCTTAACGCAAATCAACAAATGGCTAAAGCAGTCACTATGCACTTGACTTCACAATCAGTGCAGGCCCTTGCGGGTACTTCATGTTTCTGAGATCTAATCCGTCAAGTTGCTATGAAGGTCTCCGGTATATGAGAGAAGTTCAATAAGTACCCGTGTTAGGAAAGAAAATACCTTTTATTCCAATTTTTTTTTTTCTGCATAGTCCCCGTTTAGAATACGCTTTTCTCAAGGCTCAGACCATTTTTGAACCTCTTCAAAGAATAGGATTTGTCGAACTCACCAAAATACGTCTCAGTCTTGACGATCGGGTAAATACGAGGAGGGCGACAGCAATTATAACTCAATTCATGCAGTTCGGTGGTGCCAAATCCGTGCGTTATCGTCGTGAACCAGCACCTTTTTTTCGCCAAATACCATATCTCCCTCAATTTTTTGTGAAAGCGGTCCAATAACTCACTTTAGTATTGCCTAGTGATCGTTCTTTTTTCTCAAAAATCCATGAGGATGACGCCGTTCTCATCCCAAAAAAACGTCGCCATGACCTTTCCAGTTGATGGGCCTAGTGATCGTTCTTTTTTCTCAAAAATCCATGAGGATGACGCCGTTCTCATCCCAAAAATCGTCGCCATGACCTTTCCAGTTGATGGGACTGACTTCGCCCTCTTTGGTGCAGATTCATCGGAAGAAATTCATTGTTTTTTTTATTGCTTAGTTTCTGGTGTATAATAATGAGTCCAGATTTCATCAACGGTGACAACTCCATGCAAAAATTTTTTCGAATACCGCTTAAATTGATCCAAACACTGTTTTGACGTGAACAGCCGCATCCGCTTGTTGTTGCTTGTGAGCAGTCACGGCATCCATCGGGCCGGTTATTTTTCATCGCCAACTTATCATATAAAGTATTTATTGCCGCGCCGGTCGACCTACGGCCTGTTTTACTTAGCACACTTTCATTCGACGATCAGCGAGAATCATGACATGAACTTTTTGAATGATTTCTTCGGTAACCACGTCTGCCAGACGTACTGGTCGTTGCACCAATATCTAACTGTGGTCATAGATGAAGAAGCGTTCCCCTAGGCAGCATCTAATTTTGCTTTATCTCCTCGCATTTTTTTCCATAAAAAAAAGGCGAATTACCAACCTATGCTGCTCTTTTTCCATCTTCGCAAAAATTACGAAAGACGTCTTACTCGAATAGCTGCCAAATCCAAACTAGCCTATCAATCAGTCTAAATTTTGTTTTTCCGTCGTTTGATAGATGGCAACACACTATGCTAGTACCAACTTCCTTCAGGAACGCCATCTGTCATCAAACACGGGTATTTAAATCGCGACAATTAAACACGGAGCACACACGGAAACAACGAGTTATCTGATCAAAACGTCTTCTAAACAAAATTTAATACCCTGCAGCACCTGAGAACAGCGAACTTATGACCGCCTAACTCCCCAGACCTTAATCGCCTGGATTGCTAAGTATGGAGCGTAGTTGAATGAGGAACCAATGCATCCTCATAACACTATTTCTTCTCTGAAGGCTGAAGGATATTGCCGTTATGATCAATATGAATAAAGGCCATTTGATGTAGACATACAATCGTTTCCGGACCTGGATCGAGGAGGCCATTGCAGCTAATGGAAATTTTATTGAATGATTTTTAAAGATATAAAAGTTAATGATGTGCAAGAAATTCGGGAAGTTTCATTAAATTCTCTTCAAAATAAATGACTCTCCAGTTGTCCTCAATCAAATACCATACACACCCTGTATGAACTGATCAAGCAGCCGAAGTGATGAAATTAATTCCTAAAATAGATAATGGTTTTCGTCTAACGCAGCTTAAAACAAATGATTTATAATACAGGGTGGTGCAAAGTTAATCATCCTATCGGAAGGTTTACAATTTTTTCAAATGGCATTCATATTTTACTAGATGAATAGAGATTCCCGTCACTCAAAATCGATTTTTTTTAATTAGTGCAAAAGTTATTCGAAAATAAACGTTTTTGATTCATTTAATTCCTTTTTGAGTAAATTAATAATAATATTATATAATAAGTTTCAACATGCCATTCAGAGAGTAGTTTTTGATTAAAATGTTATGAACCGTAATTTACGTGATACTCATATCCCTGCGCGCTTCATTCCCTTCAGCACGAAGGATGTCAGAACGATTGGTCTGAAAACTTTATGTCAGCGCAAAGTCATCCTTCCCCCGTTTTGGAATGAAAACTCCCTGTTTACTGTGTCTACTGTTTACTTATTCAGCAAATAAAAAATATGTGTATATTACATATGTTAGCCGCGTTTTTTACGCCTTTCCGTTTAAAATTTGTGCGAAGCAATAAATTAAAAACTTTTCTTGCCGCTTGCATTTTTTAATTCGTAATTTACTTCAATAAATATAGATTTGATATTCAGCAATTTGTCGAACAGTGATGCCAAATGTTTTACGGATTATTAACAATTACCGATATGCGTTTTTTTTCTATAAACGCGTAATTTTATTTTTTGGTAGCGCGTTTTATCAGCCACCCTGTACTTACAAATTTCCTCGTTAGTACGAGTTCTCCGACATTGGAGAGAATGCAGAAGGTTGACCGGTTCTCCGCTATTTTGAAGGAATAGCTGAGCTGATTTGCTGACGTAACAGAGAATGTGACAGCGGTTTATTTATGCCAAGACTGAGATTATGTTGGTGATGTAAGAAAGAATCAATGCAGCTACAATTCATGCCACTTCGTTGCCGTTTAAACCACGAGTGATTTGAAGAGCGTAAAAATACGTGTGAAATGAGCGGGCACAATTCTGCTGCCGAATCTACTATGACTTTCACAATTTTGCTTCGGATGGCCCAACCTTGTCATCTATCATCCTTGGAGTTCATCTACCAAGTGTTGAATATTATGAACAAAAACCTTCAATGAGGACCTTCTTTTGCCATTCAGTCAATTGCTCCTCGCATGTTTGCAATAATTAAATAATAAATAGTGGCTTGAAAATAGACCAATAACCAAAGTTAATGAACATCACTTCTAAAAGCATTTGAAAGTTAACTAAGTTATTAATTTGTGCGCACGCACGATGTCCTCCTTAGCAAGCATATGGCCATGCGTACATGCACTGGAGTATGCGTGTATGTGTTTGTGCATACATATGTGCAGATATTGCTGAGAGACGAATACGAGTAATAACTGCTTTTGTAAATTTTCACTCGCACTACAAAAAATGTAAATCAGTACAGAACAACAAAGTGGCAAATGCAAATGCAATTTCACAATCAACAGCTACATTCAGCAACAACAGCAACAGCTTTAGCTACGTTTGGACGCCGCTGGCAAATGAGCTCATTTGTTAGTTCCTGAACTGCATTTACCACTGCATACAAGAACATTTTAGATATTTTGAAATGTGTTGGAAAAAGAAAAAAAAACGGAGATGCAAATGTAGGGGAATGCAATTTTTTGACAAGCTCTTATGGCATTCACAATGAAACTTCGACGACATGTGTTTATGCATATATGGGCATGCATACATATTCAAGTGTTGTATTGAGAGCGGAAAATACTTGTAGTTTCCCTCCAGCACGCACAGCAGCGATTGAGCAAGGATGATAGATTGCAAGGATTCGACACTCGAAGCAAAGTTGTTAGAGTAGCTTCCACGGTGTACAGAGTACTAAAGGTGGCGCTTTCCGAAAACCGCTGCTATATTTTTCGCGATTTGGACAACCGGTTGACGTCACCACCAGAAATAAAGAAAACAAACGAAAGGAAGAGAAATCACTGAAGGAAGATTTTGAGTTTTGCGTTTTTTAAATTAAACAAACCTATAAAAATGAAGTGGCGCACACTAAATGTTTAATTTACGAGGTGTGTTCAAAACATAAGGTGAAATTTCAAATTTCACCGGCTACATACATTCGACTTTTGATTATTATTTTTTTTATGTTGGCACACTCGTCTCGAAGATATGTTCACGGTTTTAGCAATATAGAATGTTTAGTTTGCTTGTGAGAGGCATTAATAAGACAAGTGATTTGCGTGTTCGGCAATTTTTACTATCGAAAAAATGGATCATAGAAGTTGCATCAAATTTTGTGTAGAAAATGGAATTAAGTGCTCAAAAACACCTGAAATGTTGAGAGTGGCATACGGTGAGAGTACTGTGAGTCGAAAAATGCTTACAAGTAGTAAAAGCTTTTCACAAAAGATTGAGAAGATGAGAATGACGACGCTCGCTCTGGATTCCCCAGCACATCAACAACTGATGCAAATTTTGTTGAAGAAAATTGTTAAGGAGAATCGTCGAATCACAATGAGAAAACTGAAAATTTACCATTTTTTGTGAACATACCTCGTATGAGAACTATAGATATCGATTACTATGGTTTGACAGTTGAGAATGATAAACGGTGTTGACATTTCTCATCATGAAATTGGTTACAAAACTAGAATAAAAAAAAGTCATTCCAATAATTTTCTGTTTTATATTATCATTTTAAGTTCTGTAGCTGTAAAAAAAAAAATACTTATACATATATAGAATTGAAGCGTGCACCCATTTTAGGTGTTTGGCCGAGCTCCTCCTCCTATTTGGGACGTACGTCTTAAAGTCGTTCTACAAATGAAGGGACCTACAGTTTCAAGCCGATTCCGAACGGCAGATATTTTTTATGAGGAGCTTTTCCATGGCTGAAATACATTCGGAGGTTTGCAATTACAGAAAAAACACTTTTTCTCTATTTTGGTGTTTCACCCGAGTTTCGAATCTACGTTCTCTCTCGTATGCTAGTCACGCATCAATCTACATATTCGCCTATGGCGGCGGTATATTAGGGATACATATAATCGAGACATTCCGACTTCTAAGCCTTTCCGTCTTTCCACTTAAAAAGTTTAAAATTAAAAAGTCTAAAGTCTAAAATTTAACACTCTGAAAAATAACTTTTAAAATTTAATATATTTTTTTGCTACCTACGAAATAGTTTTTCACACCAAAAAAGTGTCATTCGCAATTTAACTTTTTGAAAAAAAAAAGAATTCATCTTATACCCTATACGAGTACAATCGGCGGGGTTAATCGGGAATATGATACTTGCGCCTTTAATTCTTGCAGCGCAATTTTAGTGTGAAAAACGGTTTTGTTGCGGATTAGTGAACAGCTGATTTGTTTATTGGATAGTTTTGAGAGTAAAAGATATAACGAAAGCAACAAATGCGGGTGTTAGCTGCCCTGATACCAAAAAATAATTATTTATTAAAAAAAATCTTTCTCAAACTTCTCCGTAATATCAAAACAATAAATATAATTTCGAACGTCTTAGTGCAAAATAGCATTGCACTCAATCTTTCTTGTGTTTCTCTTTAAACGTATCATTATTTTTCATTCACAATAGATATTACACTCGAAGTGTAACCAATTAAAAATGCCATAAATTTAGTTTGGAAAATTATTTTTATCCAATTCAAAGTAAAAAAAGTGTAAAAATAATACAAAATTAAGAATCAGTCTACTTTTGCTCGATATGACCACCTTTTGCCTTGACTATGACATTGATACGGCCCAGAAACGAATCGCAAGCTGCCCGAATATAACTTGCAATATTTTGGGACTCGCGGACAATGGTGTTTTTCAGCGCTCGAGACTGGTGAATCTTTTAGTTCAAATCAACCTCCAGAATACTTTCCCGATAATATTTCGCATTTACCTTGACGCAGGCTCGATAAAAACGATTAGGGAGCGCCCATCAGCGGTTCTAGCGGCCCATACCTTTACCTGTGGCGGGTGTTGCCTCCTGGTGGCCAATCGATGACTCAAATTCTCGTGTTAACCGGTCGGTCAAATAAAACCTACCGTTTTCGGAGTTAACGAATTGCTCAATTTGAGAAATTTTCTCGTCAGAAAACATAATGTTCGGAAATTGACCGCTTTCGCAAGCGAAGCAACTCTTTTGCTCCCTCAAGTCTGACTTGTTTGCAAAGCTTTGGTGTGAGATCATGCGCCTTTTGGATCTTGTAAGGCTTGACTTTGAGATCATTTTTCAGTATGCGGCGGATGCTAACCTGTAACTGACATGCCATCGAAAATTTCCCCGAATCCATTTAAATTATGAGAATTAAGTCTAGTTGCCAATCTGCATTAGTTGCATTAAGATAATTCCGAGTTAACTCGTTAATCCCGATTAACGCCACCATCTATCTATGCTATTACGGTTATTGCGAGAGTAAGTTACTTGTTTTTTGAAAGCAGTGGACAATTATGTAAGGAGGTCGTTAAATTTTTTACAAATTCTGCGGTCTCTAATAACTTCCAATCATTGTGAAGATGTTTGAAAAATCAGATAAGTCTGAGCTCGAATTCATTTGAAGTTAAGCTCTCAAGTACGAGTGGACCATACACTACCTACTCGTGGTATCAGTATTTGTTTAGTTCCACAATTTGGTAATTGTACAACTCAGTGAAACCGTAGGCATGCATTAAGCTTCCCGGCACAAAATTTAATTATCATAAATTGACAAGAGTATCTGCAACTCAAGCGCATAATAAAATTTTGTTCATATAACGAAGTGCGTATTTTTACATACAAGGTTGTGCATACTCAACAAGGCATGCATGAATTCACCGCACATCCTACGATAATTATTCACCAATATTACCTGTTACGCAGTTGGGCGTCAAAGGGAGAAATAAAAACTATCATAAACAAATATGCACGCCCCTAAATGAGATGATAGCCCAGTTAATGAAATTGCATACGATCAAACAAACCTACTTCTGTGTACACGCATGTGTATGTAGGTATGTATGTACGTGTAATTGATGCGCTCAAATGAAGCTAAAGCAAAAATGCGTACATGGGTATGTATGCGTTGATTTACATATACATACATACAAGTATATGATGCGTGACTCACAAAGATACAAATACCTTTTTGAAAGTGAAGAAGAACCATCATAACTGAGTTTATTTTGATGGCTTTATGGATTAATGATTTTACATGAAATCAAACAAAAACATTGCAATATTTTTGTGGTCACCAGCATTAATGGCCGAAGTCAGAAAAATCACTTCTTGCACGTAATGAAAACCGGGGTCGGTGCAAATTTCGAGGTTCTGAGGTTTCAGTGCAAGTGAAGTGAAGTGTTTTTCCATAAAAATTAAATTAAATAATATACTGATTTTTACTGATAGAAATTTCTATTTATCCAAGTTTATTGGTTTTTGTTACATCATTTAAATATACTTCAAAGCGGTAAGTTTCATTTGAAATGAAAGAAATGTTCGATTTTGGTTTATTTTGTGTACACTCGCTTGTTCAGTACTACACTGTTTTTGAGCCACTGCAACGTCATAAAATCGTTTAAGCAGGCATTGTTTTGCTCTGCCTAATCCAATTCTATATGGGCTGCTGAACCAGTCTTGTCTCCTCTGATGTAATTTTATTCGCATTTAGCACCACGTCGTTAGTTCCTTCACCAACTGTTTCGTCGGCTTCACTACAGCGGATATTCTTTGTTTAAATCTGTGGGCTCCGAGTGAGATGCAACAAACCATTGTTCGAATAATTTATTTATTTATTCAATAAACATTGGCGGACTTGCGGCAATGGTTCTACTTCCCGAAGAAAAATTGCAATGAACTGAACATTAGATGAATCATCTGCTATCTGTAATCGTTACACCGAAACAGGAGTGACATTGTCACAATCCCAGTCAGACGCTTTTTGAAACAATTTTTGAGACGATGACTGAATTGAAGTTGCAATTAAAGCATCCCAAGTATTAGCTAAAAGGCATATTGCATTTTTGAGGTCAATAATTCGCAGTGACTCATTGATAGTTTCGCCACGAGCAACAATGTGTCTTAAGAAGTATTTTTTGAAGCTCAATTTAGTAAGCCTAACAACGTTTTGATCTATGGGCTGTATTAGAGCCGTACAGTTTGGTTGAGTATTTGTGGACTCTGAACTGTGACTAATTTGCGGCTGTGTTAGCCGTTTTTTGCTGCTGATGAAGTTTATCAGATTTTTGATATCAAGACCTGCTATGCCAGCAGGCGTAGAAAAGAAGTGAGAACCAAGATGTTGAAATCTTAGCCCCACGAGAGCGGAGCAGCTAAGGAGCAGGTGTTGAGATGATTCCACCTCCTCCTCCATATAGCTGACGCAAAAAGGACTCGAAGTGATTCCGAGTCTCATGAGATGTACGCCCCGCGGATAGTGCCCCGTGAGGATGCCCACAAAATTTGAGAGCTGAGATTTTGTCGTTCTCAGAATATCCCTCGAACGCCTCTGATCCAAACATGTCCAGAAGGATTTCGCGTCTTACGCGTACGTGCACTTGTCCAGCGCTCGCTGAGCTGGTGCAAATCCCATTCTTCCAGGAATAGAGCGTAGGTTTTCAAGGGGATCCCGATTCTCTCCTTTTACGGGCATACTACCTCACAGGTCCCTTGTCTGGCCAGCTAGTCGGCCTCGCAGTTTCCAGCAATGTCAGTATGATGAGGTACCCAAATTATCCTTGTGTCGAAGAATTCTGATGCAATCGAAAGTGAGACCAGGCATTCCCTGACCAGTTTCGAGTGTACCATAATAGAGCCTAGAGCTCTAATTGCCGCTTAGTTATCGGAGTAAATATTTACCTTCCAATAAGGCAGAAAATGTTGAACTTTTGCTCAAATAGAGTGCAATTAAAATTAAATTAATCAACGATGATCCAGATTTGCTTAAAAGGGTCATAAATGGTGACGAATCATAGGTATACGAGTGTGGCTATGGCATCGAAATCAAAGCCGAATCGTCCCAATGGAACTGATTCTGACTCCAGGAGAGCCAAGACCAAAAAAACACGCCAAGTTCAATCAAATGCCAAGGCTTTGCTCACTACTGCCTTCGATTACCATGGCGTAGTGCATCAGGAGATCTTACTGCAAGGTCGTGAGTAAATAAGGAGTATTAACTTGCAGATATGTGCCGTTTACGTGAAGCCGTATGAAAAAACGCCCGGAATTGTGGAAAAAACTCCATAGCTTTTGCATTATGATAATGCGCCTGTCTAGTCACCTTTGCTTGTGAGATGCCTCAGCCACTGTATTCACCAGATTTGGCCCCTGCGACTTTTTCCTGTTCCCAAAATGGAAGAGACCTATGAAAGATTGCGTTTTGCGACGATTGAGGAGATACAAATCGAATCGCTGAATTGGAAAAAACGCTGGCACAAGTGGATTATATCTCAGGGGAATTTGAAGGAGATAAAATAGAAATGAATGAATAAATTAATAACTTTTGAGAAAAATGAAAATTCACCTTATTTTTTGAACACACCTCGTACAACTTTATTTTCCTATTCTCGTTTATACCGACCTGTGTAAAATACTTTCTTATGAGTGAGCAATAATTTTGGAAACTGAATACGCGCGAGTTTAACAAAAATAAATCGGGCAACAAATAAGCTTGAGCATCACTCCTTTAAATAATTATTTCGAACACTTTTCGCTTCACTATTCTTATGCAACTGTGAAAAGTTTTATATCACATACAATTAAGCCTAATAGTAGAAAGTTATTATATTAATAATTATTCAAATATTGAAGTTTGCAAAGACGTTATATTTTTATTTTCTCTTCTTCTTTCAGGTAAGTTACTTTTGTAGCCGAGAAAATTGTGAAGATAAGTATTTGCATCAAAATAAAAAATGTATATTTGTATATGTTTATATATCTACATCTTTCGCAATAAAGTTCTGAAATATGTGCATACATATGTACACTAATTTTTCGACAAGAATCCAAGAGAAATGTGAATGATATAACGTTAAGGACCTTGCTGCAGGGCCAGATCACTGACGGCTTAAGACCAAATACCAAGTTTGGCGGGAGTGGTATCCAGCAAGGAGTGCTGCAGCTGAACCTGAAATTAAAATTTGAATAGGTCGAGCCAAGGAGCACCACGAGGTTTGCTGGCTTCTAAACCTTTCAGGCTGAAAAGCCCATTGTATTTAGAGCTCTGAAAAGAAGAAGAAGATAATCAAGGAGGGAAGGAGAAAAGTATCCGAGGAAGAGATAGGAAAGAATAGAGACAGAGAGAGAGAGATAGTTAGTCCTGTGAGAATTTTCCAGATTCTTTGGAAAATCTGTAAATATCCTCCAGTTTTAGAGAACGAATATTACTCATTCTCACGACATCGAAACCAAAAACTCGTAGCCTTGCTCTAGCAAAGGCAGGACACTCACAGAGAAAGTACTCAGTGCTATCCGCCTCCTCCAAGCAAGGCACAAAACACTTTGCAGTTCTGCACCTGAACCTAAGTCTACGACTACCGAACTACTGCAGCGTCTTTTGAGCTGAGTTAATAGCTATAAAGGAGATTAAGTTGTGGATCAGGAACTTGTCTGTTGTGGCGCAACCGATCTTTATCTACTCTGATATTCAAGCTGCCATGAAATCTCTGCAGTGCAATAATACTTTTCCAAAGCTGGCTTGCTTAATGAGCTGGCTAAATAGTACACCACGAACATTGTCTGGGTTACTCTTCCAGGAAATTGCATCGCGGATGAGTTCACGAAGAGGGGAGCTGTTCTGAAATCAGCCAATTTTAACCAATATGTGGGCAGCTCTTTATCTTCAAGCAGACCAGTTCGAATAGTAATATAACTACACCCTTTTTCCATATAACGGTAATTTTCCAAAATACAAAAAAAGCGAATTTTTTAAAGCTAATGAAGATCTTGAAGATCTGTCTGGTGATACATTAGCCATTATAATCAGTTAACCCTTTCGCGCCTACTGGGGCAATATGTCCCAGCCTCGTACAAAGTTATTTATTAGTTTTGTTATTCAATAAAACTTCTTAACTGTCCCAATAAAAGTTCTTGGTTTCATTTATAAAAAAATCCCAAAAAAATTCGTAATTATAATATAACAAGCACGTGTTGAGAAATTTTGACGATATGGCAAGACAAACGATGTTAAAAACATATGTTCCGCGATCGTCATTGCGTTAGCATCGAATCAGTAAATAGTGCACTTAGAATTCTCCCTACATTGCATTTAATACATTCTTAGAATATCAGTAAAGGTGAGTAGTGTCTTGTCCCAGTTTGCATTTTACATGGGACTTATTTGTACCAATATGGTTTTTCCCAGGTGTCGAAGAAAAAGTACACTGTGGAAGAGGTTGCAGATATTTTATATGAAAGCTCTGAAGAGGAAGATTTTAGCATCGTGAAACTCTGGGAACAAACCATCGTGAAACTCTGGGAACAGCAAAGCAGATGGAGATAATACTTATGAAGGTGAGAGTGATGCTTTCTATTCCGAATCAGACGAAGGATATGCTGCCGATGACATAAATTCGAGTGTGGATGAGGAAGAAGAATTATGCGAGAATGAGGTGAGTGAAGCACCTGCCATTGCCACCTGGACTAACATCATAGAAGATGGATGTTTCGAACCCAAATTGCGAATGCCATTAGAAAGAGATTCTCAAGTTCTGGTAGATCTTCCCAGAGGGTCTACCGAGTTCCGTGTATTTAGAGAATTTTTTCCAAAAAGTGTGTGCATTTTTATTGCACAGTGCACAAATCAGCGACTAAAAAAACTTAATAAAGAGAAGAAAACTAATAGAGCATTAACCGATGAACATGAAATAATGGTGGTTTTAGGCGTGGCTATGATTATGCACTACAACCATTTGCCATCATTACATGATTATTGGAGCAAACACGCATCAATGGGAAACGAAATGATAAAGCAAAGTATTTCTCGCGATCGGTTCACTCTACTTTCTTCGAAACTATATTTAAATGATTGTGACAAACCTGATAATGCTCCAAAAGATTACTATATTTCCGAGGTCGCTTCATGTATGAAAGAAAAATTCATGCGAATACGAAGTGATAGTTCTTTTCAATCAATCGATGAATGCATGGCAAAATTCAAAGGTAGGTCCAGTCTAAAGCAGTACATGCCTATGAAAGAAATCAAACGCGGTGTTAAAATTTGGTTGCGATGTGATGCAAAAACAGGATATACATACATACGATTTGAATGTATACACTGGTGTTTGAGGAGGAGCTGGTTTGCACCACCTATGTACGAAATAAAAAACAAGCGCTAACGAATGGTTAACAACTTTATTGCTTGGCGATCGCGGTAGAAGTGACCTTCTAAGTTGTCGCAATATAATTTTATGCTTCACTTATGCATGTTGGTACATACTCATGAATATGTACATACATATGTATAATATATAAGGATGAAAATAAAAGGAAATACAAAGAATTTTGGTACATTACAGTTGCAGTTATGATCACGCCATTTAGTGATGCAAATAATTAAAAATACCAATTAGTGATGTGAATACCGAAGATGCTAATTAGTGCTGCTGCGAATACCGAAGATGCCAATTAGTGCTGCTGCGAACAACTGGTAAAGATGTCACCACTAATCTTTCTGGAACTCTTGGAGAAAGAGTGGTTTTGAAATTAGCAGGTACTATCCGTGATAATGATGTGGCTGTTGCATTCGATCTATTTTTCACATGAATAACATTGATGAAATCCATTCCATTTCCTGCTATTGGTACATATATGAGAAATCGAAAAGAATCACCGGAGTTCGGGTCGCGACTAGAACGTGGGCAAAGCCAGTTCCAAATAAGCTGCGATGGTCTACTAGCTACTCGTTGGATGGCTGATCAGAAAGCAGCGGTATACGATATCAACCGGAAATCCCAAAAGTGGTGGGAAAAGGTTTTTTTCAAGATTCTGATGCTTTCAACTGTTAATGCTTGGATTGTGCATAACGATCTGAACCGTAAGAAATCAACACTGATACAGTTCATAGTCCCATTAGCAGAGTCCCTTATTGCGGAAGGAACCAAGCACAAGGAGTTAAAAACTTTGCGAACTGGTGGAAGACCATCTAAACGCCCACGTACCGAGCTCTTGAATATAGGTGATCATTTACCATTAAAAGGTAGTTCTCGACGTCGTTGCGTACGATGCACTTCCCTGCAAAAAGAAACGAGAACAAATTACGTTTGCTCTGGATGCAACAATGTACTTTGTTTCAAATGTTTTGCCTCGTACCATAAGTAAATACTTTTTCTGTAGTAAAACACAAAAATACTAAATTTTTCAAATAAATTTTTTAAATCCTTATTGAGACAATATGTCCCAGGATAATGCAAGGAATTAAGGACTTTTTAAGTATGCAGAATATATTTTTTCTTTTATATTTTTCGTCTTTTTTGAGTATGCGTGCAAGAAGTATTCCGGTAGCGAAAATAAAACTCCGGCGCGAAGGGTTAAGGCTGTCTTTTTATAAAATTTAGCAAGAAGTTTTAGGAACAAAAATGCGGAAATTGAACATTTTTTGATTAATTTTCGTAGCTTCAAGATCGAGCTACATACATAGGACAAAAACTATGTCAGTTTGGTATAAAAAATCATGTTGTCTAATGTATTTTGTGTGCTTTCATTTCTTAGAATTTACTCACCTGTTCATCTCGCACCTGTTCCTTGCTTGGCATGGAGAATTATGCAAATTTTGTTCTGAACATCTGCCATTAAGTTCGGTGATTTACCTGATGATACTTTCCAATTTAAAAACCAATCAGCTTAGCATTGCCTTCATGCATGAATTTCAAGGAGGTGTGTAATTATGCATCCCTTAATTTTTTGAAAAAGTAATTGCGCGCACAGGCTTAAATGTGAAACAGCGGTGTATTTTAGGTGAATGAACTGTATTGAATTTATGCAAAGCTATTGGTTGACTTTGTATTTTCATTAAGTACCCACAAACACATAGCTTTCATTGCGGGGCATAGAATTTTCATATACAGAAAGTTGTAAGTTAAGTTTAATATACTATACTTGCCACCTTAGTTAATCCATCCTATTTAATGGTTCGGAGATGAGTGAATATAAAAAAGGTGAACAAAGTTCAAGTTCTATTTGACACACGAGCCAATTTTGTCAAAAATTACAAATAAAATACGTAGATACATATTTCAATGGGTGATGTAAGAAAACAAAAATTAAGAAACAATTAAGACGAAAAAAGATGTACTAGGATATTTTGGTGATCGCATTAATTTCACATCAGACTTAGAAGCAGAAACAAGTTAGGTGTTTATCTTTGTTTTCCATACAAAGCTACGTACGTCTTTTCAATCATTTTTGAAATAAGCGATTAGGAGATGAATAAGAGAGTTTTTTTTGCAATAATATGGCTTTATTTTAATTACGCATCCTTGATTACATTGTTCAAGATACTGTTAATACAAGGACCGCAAAATTTATCAGCCTATCGGAAAATTTATAATTTTTGCATTTGGCTTCGTGCGTTAATCATTTTTGGCACTTGTGAACTAATTAGCTGCAGTATACAAACAGACAGAAAATGGATTACGTGAAAGTCAAAATAAATATTTCCACCGCCATTTTTTCTCTAGTAAAAAGTTATTCAAAAAGGAAATGAATGATCGACTTTCGCCTCCTTGTAGGAATCTATAAGTTTCTGCCCTCTAAAGGGTTTTCCAAAAACAGTTTTACAGGTGAATGGATTGCGCTATCGAGAGATGATTAACGATTTTTTATGGCCGGAATTGGATGGTATTGATCTGGACAACGTTTATTTTCAACAAGACGGCACAACGGCCACACAAGCAACGAAAGCATTGATCTTTTACGGGAAAAGTTTCCGGGCCGTGTTATCTCTCGAAGAGGTGATCACAATTGGCCACCGAGATCTTGTGATTTAACACCTTGTGACTTTTTCCTTCGGGGCCACGTGAAAGAGAAGGTGTACGCCAACAGCCCAGGGTCGATTCAAGACCTCAAAGATGGAATTCGTGAGACTATCGAGAAGATAAGGCAGCCACTTTGCAATTCAGTTATGGAAAATTTCATGAAAAGAATTTTGTCCTGTAAGCCTGGTCGTGGTGGTCATTTGCCTGATGTTATTTTCCACACTTATATTAAAAAATTGCATTTTTTTTTTTGAATATCAATATAACAGCTCTTATTGTAAAACCCCTTTTTTGGTATTTTATGGTTACCTTGTCTAACTATTAATCTTCAAAAATCAAGAGAGCCTCAATCCAATTTTTGATACCGTCAGTAGAAGTGGACCACTTTCCTTGAAAAAACAATTCCAGACTCACCTAAAGCATGAAAATTGCAAGGCGCCAGTGAATACAGTAGGAGTTCCACTAAATAGCTCTGTAAATTGTTTTTAACAGCTGTAAAATAGGAAGCAGAGCATGGTGCAAAAGTTATACACTTATGCCTAGAGACGTATTATAATCGTTTTTCTGCCATCTCCCTCTCTCTTTAAACGAATAAACTGGTGAGAGTACAACCAGCCAGTGATAGTTCCGGGAGGTTTTAATGGCATGCACTTTGATCCCAGCCCCGTAGCAGAATGGGTGGGTGCGTGACTACCATTTGGAAGTACGTGAATTCAAATATCCGTACATGAAACTTTGTTCCATTTTAGTATATTGTAATAGCGGACCACTCGTCAGGGAATAGTAAGCCTTCCGAGTGTATTTATGCCATGAAAAGTCTTCTTATAAAAAACTATTTGCCATTCGAAGTTGGCTGGGTGCCTTCATTTGTGGAACAACGCCAAGACGCACACCACAAATAGGAGGAGGAGCTTGGCCAAATACCCATAAGTAAGTGCCATGTATATATGTATATATAAAGGGTGATCAATTTAGAGGTATCGGATATGAAATTGAATAAAACAAAGAAAATTCAAATTGACTGGACAATCTTTATTATTTTTGTGTAGAACCGTTCATGGCATTTATTTTTTAAAGATAGTCCCTTTCAAATGTTGGCCGCAACTGCGCCTGAGTTTGGTCATCCGTAAACACCCATTTTGAAAGACTCGCTAGAGGACTTCGTCGGAGAGCCGGTTTCTCGTGAATAACTTTAGTACTCGTAATGTTGGATTCCAAATCATTTAGACTTTACATACCCCTGCACCCCAACAAAGAAAAGGCCACAGGTGGGATATCACACGCTCTTGGTGGTCCATCCACTGGTTCGAAACGAGAGATAAATTGTTCACCGAAATGAGGACACAGTAAATCCATTGTTTCACGGGCTGTAACAACGTTCGCAGTCTTGTTGGAGCCAAAGGTTGTGGAGATCACGGGCTTCAATTTCCGGCATCAAAAAGTAGTTTATCATGACGTGATAGCGTTCGCCATTCACTGTTACGTTGGCGCCAGCCTCGTCTTTGAAGGAATAAGGCCCGCTGATTCCTTCAGCTCATAGGCCACACCAACTTTTTTTTCAATGAATGTACTGACTGTTCTTGAATGGCTTCGGGTTACTCTTCAACCCAAATACGGCAATTTTCCTTACTGACGTAGCCAAAAATGGCTCTCATTGCTGTGCATCATAAGTTCGCCTTAGCGCGCGATGAACACTTTTCGCAGAGTGCCGATTTTCGTAATACAATTGTACGATTTATAAACATTGTTGAGGCGTAAGTCTTTTCATGAAGAATTGTCAATGAATATTGAACAAAATTGTATATTTAGTTTGACAGTAATTAGGCGAGATCTATCGCCCCATGATTAAGTATTATAATCGACTTTGGAATCGCTGTGCGGGGTTTGTTTTCTCATACATTTGATATCATGGGCTTAGTGTTACATAATAAACTCATTCAAAAATTTACTTTTATGTGGCGTGCGCGAAGCATTTTCGACATCCAAACTTGCATTAATCCTAACTATTCTAAAAGCTCTTTTTGCATTTAAAACGAATCTTCTCAGAGTAAGGTCTCCAAATTAAAATTTTTTTTATTTTTACTTTATGCTCAGTGTCAACTTTTATAGTGTCAACATTAAAGCTTCTCAGTTTTCAATATCGAAATTTGTTTACCGTAAATTTTTGACAATATTCGTTGACTTATATTTCAAGCAAAGAAGAAAATCAAGACTTCTTGCAAATGAGAAAGTTGGAATACTTACATATTTGACGACATGGTATTAGTGTTTCCAGAGCCTTTTTTCTTTTGGTACCTCAGCTTCTTCCTGTGCCGTAGTTGCCCCAAAAAGTTCTTTTTTCTAAATCCCCATTTAAATTCTCATTATTTAGAAACAAGAAAGAAATATATAAGCTTTTTTATTTGAACATGTTTACTAGGTTCTTCAATCAGTTTTGCGGTTCGATACGAAAAACTCAATTTTATGGTTAAAAGAAATGCAGCGGTTATTATTCAGTAGAGTGTTGGAGAATGGAGAGTAAAATTTCAAGGGCATGCAACGTTTTGGGTAGTTTCGTTCCGCGAGAGAGAAAAAAAGAAAAGGAGAGAGAGAACTATACCTTATATATATCTTAGACACACTTTGGCCTATTTTTCCTAAGTTTTTCCTTGTGGTTGCTAATTTCTAGTGAGAAATAACACTGACTACTTTTTGGCGCTTGTTTGTTGGTGCAAACTTGCAGGAAATATATTTTTGGTGCCTACTTTTTGGCGTTATATTTCCTTGGTGCCTACTGTTTGGGGCGTTTTTTGGTCCCAATTTTTTTGGCGGTTTTTTTTTTGTGCCTACTGTTTGGTGCTTATTTCCCTTTTCTGGCTAGTGCTTGTGCGTACTATAAAGTGCTATCCATTCCGGCGTCGGATTTATTGGTATTGCCTTACGGTAGTTTGTGCCGTTGCTGCGGTCCTGGAATCGCTGCGTTTGTGCGGGTGATAAACGCTCGGAGTAGTGCGCGTTGTTGCCTTGGTTTGTGTCCTGCGTTTACCTACACCGGTCGACCCTTCTCCGTTTTTTGTAAATTTTGTCTATTTGTATTCTTTGCAAATGTTGTGAATTTATTTAGATATATATTCTTTCTCTCTCTCTCTCTCTCTCTTTATCTCTCCGGTCTCTCTTTCTCCCTCTTTCTTTGTCTGCCTTGAAAGTTTCACTTCTGTTATGTGTATTACGCTACACGCACTTTTTCCCCCTTTAGCTGATCTAAAAGTTACAATAATATTCAGAACTTTTTTTACCAGTTTGCAAGTAATCCACAAACAAAATTTCTTTCGCGTCCCAAAAATCTGATACTAACACCTTCCAACGTCCATTTCTGGAAATGAACTCGTTGCTGAGACGGAGAACTAGGTTCACATAACTTTTTAGCCTCTTACTTTTATTTAAGATCCTTTCGAAGTGTTGCAGAGTTAGCCACAAAACTATGCAACATCACCTATATATTTTGTGTTTAACATACATATGTATGTATGTATGTACATATATACTGTAAATACTAAACTAAACAACTGCAATCCAAACTCACCAATTTCTAGTATTTGTTTATGTATGCAAGCAAAGCAAAATTGAAAACGTGACTTTCGGATGACTACAAATTCATATAAATAGTAAATGAAAATTTAATTCCACAAACTTGCCAGTTGTTATTTGCCAGCTTGACAGTATATAGTACATACATACGAATTTAGAATATTTTTTATTACTCAATACCAAATGTTTACTCACACACTTCTCTCGCTAATTCCTTTGAACTGCGCAAACGCATATTTTCGGTCGAGAGATCCTTTTCGTTGATCAGTTCTTCCTTCTGTTGACAGTATTTACATTCTTGTAGAAGCTCACAATGTACTACTGTACTTACATACATATGTATATTATTTGCTAATTACGAAAAGAGGCCCAGCTCGGCTTTACCTACTACAGCAGGGAAGCTGCATCTCGATTCGTCGCTGTTATTTTCACGCATTCTTGTCTTATGTGATATCTTTCTCCGTACCAGTAAAGATTCGGTTTTAAAAGATATTCAAAATGTTTAGTCATATCCATACGCAAATAATTTTTCACTAAATAATTCCATTTTTTTTTATTCCTTTATTATTCCACTAAACATTTAAATTTATTCTATTAACCGCTGTTTTCTTTAAAACACCTCGAAGTATCGTGGACACCCCGTATTTGGTTAACTGTTCCCTGCGCTTGCTTGTGACGCGTTGCATTGTACTGATGAAAATATTTTTTTCTTTTGTAAACTGGATTGTTTTCACAATTTTTTTCCTTCAGCTGGTTTAAAAGATAACAATAATATTCAGAATTTATTTTTTACCAGTTTACAAGTAATCCACAAACAAAACTGCTTTCGTATCCGAAAAAAAGTGATGTGGATGGACACGAACTCGTTTCGAAGCCGAAGAACCAGGATCACACCACTCTTTAAGGATCATGGTGATACACCCAAGGCTCATCCATAGTGATAAATCGATGTATAAAATCAACATCATCCTTTCGAAAACGCTCAAAATATTGCTGAAAAAGTCATATTCGAATTCCTTTTTGTTCCATTGCTCATTTGCTTCTACTAAATCTCTTTCAGTCACTTGACGATTTTCCAATACGATTTCTTGTACATTTTCTCCGATTTCTGGTGTTGTTGCTGTTTTTGGACGCCCTTGACGTGGATCGCCTTCAAGACTTGTACGACCTCGTTTAATTTTAGCAACCCACTTTTCTATTGTACTAATTGATGGTGAAAAGTCCTTATACACTTTCAACATTCGTTCATAAATTACCGCTGCTTTTAAACCTTCCAAAACTAAAAATTCATTGAATGAGTTGACAGATTGAAATGAAACTCACATACGTTCATATGAAGAGTGTACCAACATAACAAAAAAAAAACTTTAACTTAGTAGCAATACCCTCTCTTATCGAACCTGGTAGTTCCTAGTAGAAACACGGAAATTTTCTGAATGCTAGCCTGTAATGTTGGCCGCATTCCACATTTTCTTATTCATGCAACAACAGCAGAGATTGAAATCGTCATTCAATGAGTGGATCTGTCTCATCATGAAGAATGTGTATTCGATGTTATTAAATACGCATAGTTTTATTAGCAAATATCACCTAATTTTCTAAAGCCTATCTCGATATGGCCACAGGTCGACTGCAGCGTGCATCTGATGCATTTAACAAATTTCCTCTGCCTAGGGCAAGCCATTATTTTCAATTACTTTTGATAAATCAGCATTGTAGTGTTTATATTGCCTTTATCGATTGATTATTAATACTCGTCTGTCTCTGCGAAACGTTTCATCATCTTTACCTACATACTTACAAATATTATATTATATTTACTTACATAAGCAGCGCTTTAATGCTTACATATTATATTACATAAATTCATCTTGTTAGTACAATTGTTGATATGATATCATCATTACTTATCTGGTGCGTGCAAACATTTTCGGAGTTTAGCTAAGAATGCATTCGGCAGGCGCCAGCATGACGCTACGACGAAGAAGTTAATGTTATTGATGGCAACTTTGCGCTACTTTCACTGCCACAGAAATGCTCTGTATTGTAATATATTTTATTTAATATGCTTATGCGTAATTACGTAGAAGGGGTCAAGGTAAATGAACTGAGTATAATCTGAAATAAGGCAACTTGTCTATGTACTCGTATGTATAGTATATATTGTGAAATATGTTATGAAGTATGCAAATGCCATTGCCTATGGGAAATACCAAACTTGTAGCTGGCTAATAATTTCGTAGAATGGATTTTTATTTAAATTTCATTTAAGAGTTGTATGCCATTTCATACCTCGAGTATTTTTATACCCGTGCCGACTTATGCACAATGATTTAATAGTTTTTTAACATAACGATTGTATGTAATAGCATAAACAATCGAGAGAGATAGGCCTTGGTTTAAACGTTCCCGGAACAATCACCAGGTGACGCTCTAAGTCAATTGATTTGAGTTCGGTTTTTACTTCAAATTTCAAAAAATTTTCCGTTCCGGACGTTGCAGTTAGTTGCAGGGGACATGAATTTTATGCAAAAAAAAGACGACGTTGATATTATCAAAGACATGATTTCCAAGGCTGAATCCGACCCAACATGCATCAAGCACATCACTCCAGAAGACGAGACGTATGTAGCTTAATGAGTACGTCACGCAATTCAGATATCAGGCGAGTGAGTGGAGAGCTCCAAACGAACCAAGACCAAAAAAACTACGTCGTTTTCAGTCAAAAAGAAAGCTATGCCCACGGTTTTTATGGATTACAACGATATTAGACACCACGAATTTTTGCCAGCAGTCTATCTACAGTTCATAGGTACTTACTTATAAGGCGAACCATATTTGGCGGCCGACGCAGACGAATGGGTTGGTGCGTGACTACCATTCGGAATTCACAGAGAGAAAGCAGGTTCGAATCTCGGAGAAACACCAAAATTAAGAAAAACATTTTTCTAATAGCGGTCGCCCCTCGGCAAGCAATGGCAAACCTCCGAGTGTATTTCGGCCATGAAAAAGCTCGTCATAAAATATATCAGCCGTTCGGCCTCGGCTTAACACTGTAGGTCCCTCCATTTGTGGAACAACATCAACACGCACGCCACAAATAGAAGGAGGAGCTCGGCCAGAAAAGTAGAGAGTATTTGTGGGAGAACAACTATTTGATTGTGCACCATAATAACGAGCCGTCGCACAGTACTTATTATTATCAGTGAATTTTTAGCCAAGATGAACCGAATAACAAGAAGAAATAACATCCAACAGCCATCGAATTCACTTAATCCACTTGATATGGCTCCATGCGATTTTGTGCTGTTGAATCGAGTAACAAAAACCACTACATGGACGTGTTTTCACAGCCGCAAGGAATAAATGGAAAAATTAAAGATGGCTTTGATGGCCAGAAATGTTTCGAGAATTGGATCAAACGCTGGTATAAGTGTTAGTGGGAGTACTTCAAAGGCGAAAATATCACTTTTGAGGAAAAAAATTGTATTTTAATTTGTGAGAATATATTACGTGAACTCTTTGATCAAGATGGTAGCCATATACATATGTATATACCAAAATGCTCATACTGATAAGAGAAGTCGATTTATCTGTCTGCGCGGTAGTGACTAAACTGGTGACTCTACGCCTAAACAGAGCAGGACAGTGACACAGAATGTGCGAGATCATCCCTTCCTCTTCTTCGTTTAGAAAGCTTCTGCAGAAGTCATGTACCCGCACGCTTAACCTCTGAGCGTTTCTGCCAGGAGACAACAATAATTGCGTTGTTCTTAATAGAAATTACGTTGATGAATAAAGCTAATTTTGAACACAAAAAATAAGTGTTTTTTTTTGTTAGGTCCGAAACTTTTCAGCCCATGTGATACATACTGACTCGTACTTAATAAATGTTGGCTGCGAAGTTTACGAACTTTTCACTTGGCCTTCTTTACTCTATATAAATCTATTTTCTTACGAAACGCAATACTGTGCCTCTTAAGTGAAACATTTTTAATTTTATTTCAAGGTATAGTAAGTACGGTAATAACTAATAACAACGCCAAGAGTGAAATCAATAATTACATGAAAATGTGAATATTGCGTTGCTGATGTCACCGAGTCATTTAACTATCACCACCTTCTTTGCATGGTGAAAAGAATGTAAAAACGTATGAGTTAGAACCGGCATGGGACTAAAAAGCATTACAGCGGGACAGATATAAAATCACCTTTTTGTGATATACTGAGAAAAAAATGAGAAATATATCATAACCGTAGCCATATGAATATATGTATGCACTTGTAGTTGCTACTGAAGAACGATCCAGCGTACACAACGACATACATTTGTGCTCACTCCGTAAAGTTGAGAGAAAGATCTACTTATAGAATCCATTCGTACATCTTGACCGCTTGATAAAGAGCATACTAATGAGGTATATGCCTTCTCTGGGTGCTCGCAAAGGGCACAAAAAAAATGAATTTCTATCACCGAATGAAAGTGTGAATTCTACCTTGCATGCACCTCTAAACTAAATAGCTTGACTTACTTATTAACCTTGAATTTTACTTAACTGCATAAAGGGTTTGCACAAATTACCAACGAATTTATAATAGTTAAAGCTCATTCGATAGCTCATTTATTAAAGGTTTTGCGTCAGAAGCGCCATTTTTTCCAGTTGCATATAAGCTACTGAATTTTTCAAAATAATTCTATAAAAATTAAGCTTAAATGCTCGGGGCGCATACAATTTATTGCTTTCACTTTTTCCAATTATGTTTTTGCGCAGCATCAACTAGTCATAACAGCAACACCCATTGAATCGGAATCGAAGGCATTGTGGCCAAACTGAAATTCCGCAGCTGCGGAGTAAACAAGCAACAATTTATCCGTTTTGTAATATTGTATTTTATATAATTTAAAATTAAGTTTCTATTGACATTAAGTTGAGGTCAAGGCTGAAATTTTACGCAAAAAGGAAATAAACAAGAGCAAGTTTGGATAAATTGCAAAATCTTAGATATGTAGGTTCAATGATAGAGCTGATTAACTGTTATTTTTATGGGCCTAAGATGAGAACGATTCTTAATGCGACAAATGCACTTCTTTTTTTGATGCACGCGAGCACTTGTGTTATAATTTTGTTCACATAATGGTTCTATGTGAACAATATAAGGGAATCGAGATATAACAGTTAGACGTATGAATTATATTCAATTCTAGCTTTTAGCATTGCTAGGCTAAGGCTCTCAACTCACGTAAAGGCGGAATATTTTTAAGTATTAAACATCCGCTGTTTTGACTATGGGTTGACCATGCCCCAAGTGTAAAATCTATGGTAGGTTAGGTTAGGTAGTGCTGACTGATCTTTAAAAATATCCCACTTAGACCTCTGGGGTCCATTGTGTTACCCGTGCTATGTATTTCGGCGTCGAAGATATCATTTTATATAATTCTCAATGCACGTCTTCGCAAGTTTTAACAAGCCGTTCAGCCTTTGTCAGCAATATTCTTCAAGAATCAAAAATTAGATGTTGATCCTAAGCACATTTGTCGGGTCCTACAAAGACCAGGACAGTGACAAAGTAGGTGCTCCAAAGTATCCTTAGCATTCGCTTCGTTGCATGTGTTACATGCATCGCTCTGGACTAATCCAATTTTGGCTGCGTGATGTGGGGTAAGACAGTGTCCCGTTGGCACTCCAACCAATATTTTGCAGTCTATCCTACACAGTGATAAAATAAAGTTTTCAATTTGGTATTCCAAATCCCTAGCATTATTTTGGCAGTTTTGTACGAGGTTGAGTGTTCCTATTACAACTGCGTTTCCAGAGCTAGTTCCGTTTTCAGAAAGGAGAGTGCTGGATATGTGTCTGACGTCCTCAATATCGGCAAACAAATACCTGCATTAGCGAACTCATCAGCTCTCTAATTTCCCTCAATTCCTTTGTGTCCTGGTATCCAGTATAGGGTGACCTGCCCGTTTTCGCATTAGTGCATTCCAAGTTAGTGCAAGGAGCCATAATTGCTTTAATAGCCCCTTGACTATCAATGTGAATGTTTGTCCAAGCATTAAGAGGAGTCAAGTCCAGAGCTACAGTCTGTGTCAGAAGAAAAGAACCGGTTTTTTTTTGTAACTTCAAGATATATTTCATTCTGCTTTTTGCTGCGTAATAGTCCCACTCAAGGGCTACGACGCCAGTGCTAACTCTGGTTAGTGTTGTTCAAGACTTTCCCGTAAACGCAACCAAACAAAAATGAGTGAGAAGTACGCGAAGCGTTTCGAGGCGGTATTTTTATGCACGCATTCAAAAGGGTCGAAATTATCTTACGCCGCGGCTGCAAAGGTGATTAAAAAATAAGAAAGGTTTTTTGTGATGTGGAATCAGTATAAAGTGTACAAAAATGTTGATGACTTTTTCGAGCGCGACATGAAGCGAGTGTCGACAAAAAAGCAGTATAAAGTGATCGTCCAAGCGGGCCCCTTCTTTGTGACCACGCCAAGCCCGCACAATTTTTGCTAAAAAGGAGTAGTTGTGAGTATCAATACCATCGAACGACGACTGAAGAAGGCGAACATTTCCTACCGTCCCACATCATTGAAACACACTGAGAAATAACAAAACAAGAAAAAGAGGTCACAGTTTTGGACCTTCCAAGTTGGCCCTCATTGTAAATGTGTGGGGAACTATGAAAACGCATCTTGCCGGAAGGCCAGTCCATGATTTAAAGCAACTCGTGCGGCAAGTTCGCAAATCTAGTCCTCTTTGTCGACGAGCTACGCAGGAAAACTGTTTCAAAGCATGAAGAAGATGCCAGGCTATACTCGACAACGATAAAGTTGCGACTTGTAGTTTTGTACATACTTTCATGTAAAAAATCTTAAATATACATATATCCTTTATACTTCATGAATAAGTGCGGTTCCTTTTTACTGACATAGATTGAAGTGTAGCAGCGTAGAATTCAGCTTGAAAAGTACTACATTGATTTGGGATTGTAAAAGACTTTTGGAGATCAAATTGCGGACAAAAGACAGCCAGAAGGAGTAGGTCCTTCCGCCATTTTGGACCCAGCTGTAAAGAAATTGTATGAACGGTGTTTGGATTCTAGACCTTTCTGCCATCCAATTTCCTCTATACTGATGCTAGCTTTTTGCCAAAGTTAACTAGTAGAGTCACGTAGTCTGACCTTCCGTTTGAATGCAGGATATTGCTAAAATTTATTGATAAAAATCTGTTGAGAGGAAGAATAAGGCTTACAATGTGTTCTTCTAACAAAAAATTGTACAATTAAGAAAAAGAAAGAAAAATATGTGAAACATCGATATATGTAGGTAGGTATACATGCGGTACTGATATGATGTGATGGCATAGGACACACTTCATGCCAAATAGAACGGCCTCTGTTTACTTTCAAAGCATTAACTTGGCTGTCTTCTTAAATGCAAGTGTCCCTTTTCGTGGCTTATATTTGATTGACGCACACATCCGTTGTTAGAGTTTCGGCTGATCTCTTCGTCCAATTTGTGGTACACATCAAGATTTTGTTCTACAAATGGAGGGATCTTCAATTTTATGCGGCCGCCGAACAGCAGATGGTTTTTTATGAGGAGCTTGAAATACACTCCGAGATTCGCCATTGTCTGCCGAGGGGCGACCGCTATTAGAAAAAGTATTTTCTATCATTTGGAGTTTCATGCCCATAGATGAGTTTCCCGGCTTAGATTCATGCAGGTCCTACCGAATGGTAGTCACGCACAGATCATTCGGCTAAGGCGCGTGCTGGTCTAGGTCTATGAATGTTTTCCTCCCTGGCTGTTTTCAGTGCTTACACTGTTCTTGTTGTATTTGCTCTTACAACTGTAATTATTTTCCTATGTTTTTGCTGTTGTTACTCATGTCGCCATAATTGCTGTCGGCTATCATGATGTCACAGCAATGCCAACGATTTCGGTGTTTGCGCCAGTTTTTCATAACACAACAAAGACACATGCAAATGAAAGCGTTGCTTCCACGTTTTAAGTCTGTGGGTGTGCACATGAGGCACAATTTGACTGCTTTCATTTGATAACCCAACCAGCTATTGGACCAATCAAAACAAAATCAGCCAAATAAGTTGGACACATAGCAGAAAGAGAAGCTGAAAAGGCGCTTTTGGTAAATGTGAAAATGAGAGAGTAGTCTATAGATAGAGATAAAGATAGATAATATTTTAGACCCAGAAGATTTCAATGAGAGATTCTATATCAGGTGATCCAAGCATTTTCGACATTGTCGCAAATTTTTCTCAAAATGGTTTATTTATAAACTTGAGTAGAATAAGAAGTGAACTGAAAAATATTAATAGTTTTGAAATTTATTTTTTTCAGTCTACAAAGAGATGTCTGACGACTAATATAATTAACTAAATTTTATAAAAAAATTAAGTTTTGTAATGTAATTTGTAATTTTGTCTTGAAACACCTCAAATATTTTTTCGTCACTTATCCTGAGTTTTTACCCCACATGACATCGAACCCTCGCTAGGTACTGCTCAAAAAGTTAAAGACAACCTGGAGCTCATCCACCAGATGGATCCACCCAAAAACAAAATTTCAAAAAACGAAGTGAAAGAAGCAATAAAAAAGTTTAAAACCAAGAAACCTCCCGAATATGATCTCCAACTGAAGAAGTACGCAAGCAACTGCCAGAAGAAGGAATATCTTTCCTCACACATATATACAATGCCTGAATATAAACTGATTTTGTTCCTCCCCAATGGAAAGTTGCAGTAGTAAAAATGATCCTTGAATCCGAAAAAAGGTCCGAAAAAGTGGAATCTTATCGACCCATCAGCTTGTCGCCTATTACCTCAAAAGAATAATGCCCATAATTGAAGGCCGAAAATGAATCCCAAATCACCAATTCAAACAAGTCCATGGACTCATAAACAGCATACGCAAACTATTTGAACAGAAGAAGTATTGCACAGCTACATTTCTCGACATATCTCACGCCTTCGACCATGTCTGGTTTACTCTGTAAAATAAAGTCTACTCTACCCACAAATTATTATATCTTTATCCTCCCTAAAAAGTCGACACTTTTTTGTAAAACAAAATGAAGAACAATCTCAGCTCTGCGAAAGTTTAGCTGGTGTACCCCAAGGCAGTATCATGGGTCCCATCATATACTTGCTTTACACTCACGATCTACTTCTTAATGAGGAAACTATCGTCGGAACTTTTGCAGATGACACCGCTTTACTCGCAATTGACTCTCTCCCTGATGTGACTTCTCTTAAACTCCAAAAAGGACTCAATGAAATAACTCAATGGCTCAAAGACTGGAAAATAAAATGAAATAAGACAAAATCTGCTCAAGTTACATTTAGACCTAAGCGAAATGCTTGCCCACCCATTAAACTCAATAAGACAATCATACTCCAAAGTAATGTTACAAAATATCTCGGAAAATATTTTGACTGCAAGCTCACATGGCAAACCCATATTTTTACTGAACGCAAGGCACTAGTATCCAATTTCGGCGTCTTTATTGGCTGTTAAATCGCAATTCTCATGTATCCCTCGAAAATAAGTTCTCACGGTACTCAGCTATCCTCAAACCGGTATGGACATTGGCATTCAAATCTAGGGCACCGCAGCTAACTCAAACATCGAAATACTCCAAAGTTTCCAGTAGAAAACTCTCCATATCACAAATTTCTAAATTCAAAGTTGCTGCAATAGCTGAAGAAAGCAATATAGCTATAGACTTCACACAATATAAAGACTTCAATCGCATCCAAACCCACGAATTACAGAAATTGCCACCAATCCTATTGCATTGAAGAGTAAATAGATCTCATGTCCCAAAAAGCAAAAATTGAGGAATGGTTGTACCTCTGCGCGCTTTCTTCGTAGAGTAAATACTGTATTCTTAAGGGATAGTTAGATGGTAGATGTATGGTAGAGGGTATCATATTCGCTGGACGATACATATTTTTATATTTAATTCGAGAATGAGTGCATATTCGATCGCTTTAATCTTCTGCGAGAGTCAATTGAGACCACTTTTTGTTCGAAAATTAAATAATACTGACTAGGCATTCGCTCCCATGTGTATCGGATTGAATTCTTGAATTTTTGAGTGAGTGCTTTAGCTATCATATTTGGTTGGTTGGGTGGTTTTATTTTATTGTAAATCCTGGCATAATACAAAGGCTCATGTAAGTGTGTGTTGCTACGTGTTGGTAATTTTTTTTCTTCTCGCAGTATTGCGTAATGCTGCCTGCTCTTGACGTGCAACAATCATTTGACATATTTTCACAAGCTCCCCTTTCACTCTGTGTACAGCTGAATACACGTAGAGATTTTCGATAGACACAGGAGTCTGCCAAAGTTCGAACGAAGAAATTTCGGCGTTTCAAACGATTACTTTATGTACTTCCCTTCTTGGTAATTACATTCTTAAGTGTCATGAAAGGGATAACCCAATTATTTATAAGTAAAGAACGCTTCTTCCGACTACCATGGCTTTGTTAGCCAAATGATTTTATTTGGATGAGTAGGAGACCCAACCTTCCTGACGAATATAGGAGGTTATAGATTAATTAAAACCTTCACTCTGGAAATATCGCAAAAAAGACCCTAAACGTTTTTTTAATCATACCAGTCATGGCGTTTGAGTTGTCAAAATCTTTCTTACTTTAAAAAAACCATTTGCCGTTTGAGGCAGCTTAAAACTGTAAGAAAAAAATCAAAAATAAAGAAATGGAGAGAACTACAGCTTTAAGCCGCCTCCGAATAGCAAAAGGTTTTTTATGAGGAGCTGTTTTTAATATCAGAAATACACTGGGTGGTCTGCCTTTGGCTGCCGAGGGACGACTGCTATTAGAATATGTTTTTTCTATTGCTTGGTGTTTCAAGCACATTGTGGGATACTACCGCACGGAAGTCACCCACCAATCCATTCGTATAGGGCGGCCACAAATGGAAGCCTTACGGTTCTTAAATTTCTCCAAACCAAAGCTCAGTCATACGATACCAATTGATTAATCTTCTGATTATGCGTAGTACTTATAGGAGAATAAATTCTGCTCAAATATGAACGAGACGTTATCAATAAAACGGTCCGCGGATGACATATGGCAAAAATAAATTTTTTGTTTTTTGGTAGGACTGTTATAAGCTTACATAGCAAATTTCAGCGTGATTTGTCACATAGTTTGTTTTCTGTGCTACTGTAAACAAGTCAAGCTCGAGTGTGTTCTTCGAATTTAACGATGAAAATTCAAGTTGAACAAAGAGTTTGTTAGAAATTTTGTTATTCCAACAAAATTTCGGCTTCAGACGCCTTAAAAATGTTGCAGACAACCTATGGGGACTCTGCTCTATCGCGTGCACGTGTTTTCCAGTGGTACAAATCGTTCAAAGAGGGCCGAAAATCGGTTGAAAACTTGCCTCATGAACGTCGTCCAGCAACATCAGTAAACGACGAAAACAGCGGAAAAGTAAAGGGAATTGTGCTTGAAAATCGCACAAATCGCTGAATATTATTTAGACGTTTTAAAGCGTTTGCGCGAGAACATTCGCATCACGATAATGCACCAGCTCACACATCACGTCTTGTTCGCGATTATTTGAACAAAAATAATGTTAATATCGTTCCGCAAGCACCGTATTCGCCTGATATGGCTCCATTTCCTGTTTCCCAAGTTCAAGTTGCCGCTCCGTGGAAAACATTTTGAGACAATTGAAGTCATAAAAGAGAATTCGACGAACACACTCGAGCTTGACTTGTTTACAGTAGCACAGAAAACAAATTTTGGGACATATCACGCTGAAATTTGCCATGTAAGCTTATAACAGTCCTACCAAAAAACAAAAAAATTATTTTTGCCATATGTCATCTGCGGACCGTTTTATTGATAACGTCTCGTTCATATTTGAGCAGAAGGTATATTTATCTCATTCTTTTAATTTCGTAATTAGTTCTGATAAAATTGAGTATCGTGGCCTTCTCGATAGATTTAATTTTAAGGTTTTCGTAGAAATCAGCAAAGCTTTGCTACTTTTAGTATCGGCTTAAATAAAGCGTAAGTAGCAGGAACGACCCATTTAAAAGCCATTTCCCGAGTTAATATCTTCTTTAATTTCTTAAACTTAGACTTAGATTCTTTTACAAGGTAGGCTCTTTGTAATATTTCAATTTTGTTTATTGAATTACAGGTTAATTAATGATATGTTTGTATGTGCGCCCTAAATAAATAAATATATTTACAACTCAAATAGTTTTCAATAAGTAGCTTCATAGTATTTTGGGATGATGAATAGATAATTAAATATTCAAAACTTTGAAATATGAAGCGACGTTCCAGCGCAAGAAGTCCACAAATCATGAAATAGGCATACCGTTGCTCCCGCTTATTTCGCTGTTGCCTCACCATCCGTAAATATAGTGAAAATTCTGCCACCTACAGGAAAAAATATATTTTTCTTGATAGTAGCAAGTATACTGAATCGAATGGTGGTAATAGAATATTTGAGTAGGTCTCTTCTATTCACTACTTCTCTGCTCACACTCTTTCTGCTTGGCTCACTTGAAGAAAAATTTGCCTGCGAAAGCTACAACTAATTTATCGAGCAAGATTCGCCGCTAGCGAATATGGTATAACTGGTATACGAGGTGTGCTCAAAAAATAAAGTGAATTTTGAAATTTTGTGGGCTACGCACACTCGACTTTCGGTTATTATTTTTTTATGTTGGTACAATCGTCTCGAAAATATTTTCATCGTTTTAGCAATATACTCATATCTCGTTTAGTTTGTTTGTGAGAGGCATAAATACGACAAATGGATCAACGAAGTTGCATCAAGAAGTTGCGAAGTTCCTTTCAAAATTGCTGAATTTTGACCAAAAACAACGTCGCATGAGCATCGCCCAGGAAATCTTGATTAACGTCAACAATGATGAAGACTTGCTTAAAAGGTGACGAATCATGAGTATACGAGTATGGTTATGACATCGAAATCAAAGCCCAATCGTCCTAATGGAAGAGTTCAGGAGAGCCAAGACTAGAAAAAGCACGCCAAGTTCAATCAAATGTCAAGGTATTGCCTATTGTTTTCTTCAATTATCATGGCGTAGTGCATGAGGAGATCTTACTGCACGGTCGAACGGTACATAAATAAGGAGATTATCTTGAAGTTATGCGCCGTTTATGGTACAACACCGTTATCATGCCTCAGCCACCATATTCACCAGATTTAGCCCCCTGCGACTTTTCCAGTCCATAAGATTAAAGAGACCTATGAAAGGACAACGTTTTGAGACGATTGAGGAGATAAGAATCGAATCGCTGCGAGAGTTCAAGGACATACCAAAAAAATGCATATCAGAACTGCTTCGAGTATTGGAAAAAACGCTGGCACAATTGTATTCTATCTGAGGGGGACTACTTTGAAGGAGATAAAATATAAATTGATGAATAAATTAATATTTTTGAGAAAAATGAAAATTCGCCATATTTTTTTAACACACCTCGTAATTCACTCTTTTACAAGTGAATATGAAAGTGGATAAGAAAGCTTTGTGTGGCTATGGATTGATGAGGTTGGGGATGTGATTATGGAAATCGATATGAATGCATAAGTATATGGAGATAGATATGGACATGGATATGACCATAGAGAGTCAGTGGAAAATCACAACTTACTGCAGCCTCCTTCCAGCTCAACATCGTATTGCACGTGCCTTGAGGTAGAGGCAAGCGAAAAAACTCTTCGCTAGAACAAAGCTAGTATTTTAAATGCGCGCTTGCATTAGATGAGTAACGCAAATTATCTGGCACATAGCAAGGATAATACTTGAACCAGTCCCATAAAATTGGAGACACTTATCACTTAGGGAAACTGTAGACAATACGAGTATACCGCCGGCCTGGTAGTTGGCAGCAAAGCGACTGCAAGTCACAAAGTAAAACGCAAATAGTTCCACTGTGTAGATTATGATTACGGACAAAAAAAAAGTGAGCAGCATTGGATAGTATGTCCGCATCACAACTTAGCTGTAGGTTTCGGGCATGCAACCAATGCAAACGATTCACCACTTTGCATAAGCCCAACACTCGTTTGCGACGACTTGTATTAAGTAAATATAGACCATCCAATTGTTCATTAGCTTCCGCTAGAGCAGATTTCAATAACACATTGATCTGCTTGCCTTGGTGTGCCACTCTTATGGCGCATATGCAATAAATCACGTTTGTCATTCGCAGCACTAAAATACAACTGTAGTTGAAGAGCATAGAAGCAAATACGAGTAGTACTGGCCGGTGCCAAGCGCGTTCTCCATCTATCACATGGACGAGATGCAATGGCGTCAGCAACATAAGTAAAAACTTTATGCATAACAGCACACAACTATGCTGATCCAGGCTTAGTAAACGTGCAATAATTTCACTACGCACATTCAAGTGGCGTGCGAGCTTACGTAAAGCGTATTGCATGCTCAGCAAGCGGTTGAGAAAATGTACTGAGCGGTGTTGATGATGGAAATTCAGCAACAATCCGACGACGGTGAATCCTCTTATGAGTGTGAAACGCATGTGGCCAGCAACTGAGAGATGCTTCGTTAAGTTGAGGAAATACATTTGAGTACAGAGCGTGAATGTGGTGAAAGGAGAAGCAATATTAGGCTATAAAATCGTAGAGTGCGTGAAACACATAAACGAGCATAACGCAAGTGATATCCAGCTGCATTTTGCGGCTGATGTTGGCGCTTAGTTTTCTTGCAGTTAAAAACGAATGGTGCCCAATAAACAGGTAATATAACAAATACCGACAACAAGGAAAAATACAAAATCCGATTGGAATAGAATAATCCGTTTTACTTGTAGTAACTTTTGCTTTTGCCGTAATGCCATTATTTGCTGTACTCTTAACCACTAACAATCGAACAATAAAAATTATATATCTCTAACACACTTTCCAAATGGTTATTGTTCATAGATTTTGCTTTCAACGCTTCAACGCCGTTTGGGAGTGCTTCTATGAACCACTTTGTGCTGCCATTTAACGTATAACTAGCTTATGGGCGTTGTGTTAGTGTCAATTGTTGTTAAGTGAAAGCTTTTACGAAAATTTTCATATATGCATCAAGGGACTAACAAAAGTTCGGTAAATCAATGGTATTTCATATGATTTTGAAAAATGCAAATATGGTTTATGTTTTGCAATAATCTTAAGATATTTAATTCTAAATCGGTAAGAATGGAGAAGACGTTAAATTACTGAGTTAAGGTTGGTTTCTACCGAATTTCTATTCCGCGACCGACGCAGCAAGAAATTCCGCATACGATTATTTATGGCGTTCGATATTACTTTAAGCTGTCCTGGTTCTCTAGAATTTGCAAAAAATGTTTTTTTATTAGTGTTTTTTGATATTTCAAAAGTATAGGCTTTTAAGAATATACTGTCAAATTTTGATTCTACAGCCGTTTTAGCAGTTATAGTCAGTTTCGTCACGCGGCCACTCTCAAAACTTTTAACTCAATTATCTCGAAACTACTTTTTTCGGCCTTTTTTCGCATTTTTTGGATAAAAAGCTGAAAAAACCGGATTTTTAGAGTGTCAAATTCAAAACCGCGCCATTTTGTAAAAAAATTTTTTTCTAGTAGTGGCATAGCTACAGTCCTACTAATTAATAATTTTTTTGTTTGGATTTTGTGTTTCAGACCCAAAATGGACAACACCGTCCAGGTCCAATTTTTAGGGAGGGTCAACTTTAGCACCATTTTTAAATTTATTATAATAAAATTAAAAAAATATATTTTTTTTTTCATTTTTGTATGTAGAAAAAGTTAAATAAAAAACCTAAAATTTTTAAATATCGCTTTTCCGTTTTTTTATTGTAAAAAAACTCTTGAAAATACCCTAAATTCTCGAGCTCTAGACCAGCGTGACCCTTTATGCCTGTGTTCAAAGAGGTCCAGACAACATATAAACTAAACAAAGCATTTCTTAAGACCCTTTATAAGTGGTACCAACAACTTCAGAGAGGACATTTTTCCATTTTTCCCCCGGGAAAGACAGCCAAAATTTTCGACCGACGAGATAAATGTGACCCTGCTCCTGTCAACAGGCATCTGTCAGTTTATATTTTTTTATGGTTTTTTGCATGCAACTTACCGAACTTTTCTTAGTCCCGTCGCATGTACTTAAGTGCTATAAGTGTTTAGTGGCACATAATTTGAGCTCAGAGTTTCCATTGCTAGTTCGGCACGCATGCAATAAATTAACAAGTAGTTTTATTCGTGTACAGGGTGTTGCAACGAATATTGTCCAGCCAGTTCGTGCATGACTACTATTCGGAAATGAGCAGACTCGAAGCCCTGGGAAAAAACTAATTGTTTGGAAATGTTTTCGGCCGTTCCTAGGCAAACCTCCGAGAGTTAGTACTTCTGCCATGAAAAGGTTCCTCATAAAAAGTATCTGTCGTTCGGAGGCAGCATAAAACTGTAGATCCCTCCATTTATGGAGCCAAACATCCAAAAAGGTGTAAGCGCCAATTGTGTATCATCAGCATTATAGCTCCATCTTCCAGTTTGAGTTTCTTCAGGTCTTCGGTGATGTTTTGAAGCCAAGTCAGCTTGATTCTGCCTTTGCCTCTCACGATGATTGGATCATACTTTATTATTATTTTTTATTTTTAGGGTCGCGTTTCCCATACGCACTACGTGACCGGCCCAGTTTTCGGTATGCGCCGTTGTCATCGTCGTTTGTGTTAGTTTTGTGTTTGGTTTATGTTGTTGTATGAACTATATTTTTATACAATACTAGCGGACCCGACAGACTTCGTTCTGTCAAATACCATAGATTTTGAATGTGGCAAATTATATTTCGACCTTAAGACGTTTTTACTCTGCTGACCCTCACACACCGTACTATCATCGTGGTGACGGTTCTGTTCAGGAGAATTAAAGAAAAGGGTTAGCTCGGCTGACCTAAGTATCTTCGCTTCCACGAACTTTGCCACCCTTTTGGGACCTACTAAAAACCCCGACTGGGATGTCTGCCAGAGGGCTTCAAACTAAGAGGGGAACTTAAGGTTCAAACCTGATTGAAAAATAATCTAATTATCCCTGGGAACCTTAAGGTGACAAATATTTACAAAGTGGGTGCTTCAATGACAAAACATAGAGATAATTAATTTTTTTATTATTATTATAAGTCCGTGACTTTTTGTATTTCTGACCTCTTTACTGAAAAAGAAATACTGCTCCTTTCAACAGGCATCTGTCAGTTGACTCTTGTCAAAATTTGAACGTGCTGTGTCAGTTAGTTTGTGTTTTACAGCTACCTTTATCAGACTACCCAGTAATTCACAGTCGACCACAAACGCAATCGTGTAACAACTTCACAGGAAGGTTTGGCGTTGTTTAATCGCAATCTGGAGGAGTTTTCGCGCCGTTTTGTAACCGTGGACGAAACATGGATCCATCACCACACAACAGAGACCAAACAACAGTCGAAAAAGTGTATTTCTAAGGGTGAATCGGCTTAATAAGCACACTAAATTCAGTTTTTTCCATTTTCTCCTCAAATTACTGGGTAGTCTGATAAAGGTAAAACAAACAAATCTGATGGTTTTCCAACACTGGAACAGGCAACATACAATTGACCATGTGAGAAACATGGTTTTTCTAGAGTAATTAATAATGTTTGACTTTTGTTCTCTTTATGTTCAAATACATATGTTTATCTTTTGGTATTCTTAAAATATGTTTTTGGTTTTTTTCAGCCCTGTATGATTATTCTTAGAATTCATTTAACTATTTTTATTTATTATTTGTGAATGAAATATTTCTTAACTCGTTCTGAAACTAAAACAAAAGAAAGAATATTACGAGGCTAATCAAATCTATAGCTCTTACATTTTTTGACTTTTAAATTTGGTCGGGTTCACGATATTATCACTTTTGTGTGAACGCATTAGATCCTCCAACGCTGACACACAATCGCGCAATATTTGTATGGGGGAAAAGGGCTGTTTTAGGGTTTCCCGAAAATTATTCGAATTTTTCTCGCCATAAAAACCATCCTTGGACTTCAAAACATTTTAAAAAAAGAATTGTTAAGATTGGTCCATGCGTTGTTGAGTTATTCGCTTACCAACACATTTTGCGAGTCATTTTTATATTACAGATAATAATAAAAAATAAATAAATAGTCCAAACCACGCAATTTGGCGTATTGCCCGTGATGACCTCTGTCCCATGATATTTACCACAATTCTGAAGGCGTGTGTGCTCGACCTATTCATCGACCATATGCATTGCCACAAATTCCCCATACTCTCCCATACAAACATAAGCTCATAACGGTTTGCAATAGAAGGATTAAAAATTATAATATCATACCATGGCGTTAGGCTGCTTCCTCTGTATTTATGATGATTGCTCAGTATTACGAGTATTAAAGAGCTCTGTGTACGGCACTTTGAAAATTTTGCTACAAAAACGAAAGTATATAGACGCAAAACAGAACAATGTAAACAAATCTAACTTTACAGTTGCTTAATACCTATAATTTAGTATTTTTTTTTTTTTTACTGTCAATGAATGCATGCAACTGGCTACGGTATAAATTGCCTTATATGGGCGTCATTGCATCATTGCAACTCGTGTATTTCCCTTTATTACGTGACTTTATCGTATTGTATAAGTATGATTAGATAATTTAAAATGCTTTCAAAAATCACAAATATCAGACGCCGCTCCAGCGCAAACAGTCCACAAACCATAAAGTAAACATAACGTTCTCCAAGCCTGTGTTGTTGTTGATGCTCCATGCGTAGGTAGAGCGCAAATTCTGCCAGCTGCAAAAAATTGTACAAACCGTTTCCCGTCACCATATGGAAGAGACACAAAATTAGAGGATACATGAAAAAGGAGAAAAAATAATTAGTATGTCTCAAGTAAATTGAAGAGTAATAACAAACTAGTAAAGAAGTGTGTAAACTCGGACAAGCCGAAATTTATATATACTTGTAAATAAATACTCGCGCACATTTTACAAAGGGTCTATCAAAAGTCGCGCATAGATGTTGTTTTAAAATAAAATATGTAAACATTTCAATTCTCCCAAGTTTCACTATTTTTATTCAAAATGCGGCTTAAATGTCCACCAAGAGCGCGTCTACAGCTAAAATCCGCCCAACAGCCGATTCATGAATGCCTAAATGTTGAGAACGTCGAGATATCGATGTTGCAGGCTGTTCAGCAAGACTTTGCGCTACAGCAGCAATATTCGCAATGCAACTTATACAGGGTGAACGATATTAAGTGTTACCAGCTTCACACTGCTTGTATCTGTAAAACAGCTCATGACATCAACGTCAAAATTGTTCTAATGACTGTTCAATATATTGTTTATAAGCCATCAAAAGCATTTGCGTCTCAGTTTTGTTGAATTTTTTTTCTGTGATGGAATTCCAACGTAAAAGTGGTATTGCGTTATATTTGGCTGGAAAATCACAACCAGCCATTGTTCGTGAGCTCAGTCACCTCAAAGTGAATAAAATGTTTGTGTATCGCACTATAAAACGTTACAATGATACTGGTAGCATTGCAAAACGCTATGGGGGTGGACCAAAAAAACCGGAACAACGCCAGAAATAGTTCGGAAAGTGAATGCTCGAATTGAACGAAATCCACGTCGAAGTGGAAGAAAAATGGCCAAAGAACTGAAAATATCGCCAGACAGCATTCGACGCATATTGAAAAATAAGCTCAAGGTCAAGGCTTTCAAGTTCCAAAAAGCACACGATCTTTCACACCAGCAAAAAAAAGTTCGGTGCGAAAGAGCAAAGGAGTTGTTGCGCTTGCACGAACGTGGCGAATTTCCTAACATTGTGTTTTCTTATGAAAAAAATTTCCCAATTGAGTAGTTCATAAATACTCAAAACGATCGTGTTTACTTGACCGAACGCTCATACGAGAATTTGAGCCTACGTATGGCCACTCGAAGCAATGCTCTTCAATCGTTTTATCGAGCCTGGTGGTAAAGTGAATGCGACTTATTATCGGGAAAATGTTTTAGAAGCTGCTTTAGAGCCGTCGGCATTCAAACATTTCGTTCGTAGACCATGGACGTTCCAACAGGACTCGGCACCGTCTCATAAAGCTCGTGTGAACCAAGAATGGTTAAAAAATCATGTTCCACTCTTCATTTCGTCCACACAATGGCTTTCGAATTCGCCAGACGCAAATCCGATGGACTATTCCATCTGGTCCATTTTGGTGAGCAAGGTGAGAACTAAAAAATATGCCAGAATGGAGGCGCTGAAAAAATCGATTATACGAGAATGGGCCAAAATACCTCAAGATCACATTCGTGCAGCATGCAACTCATTTTTTGACCGTTTGAAAACTATAGTCAAGGCAAAAGGTGGTCATATCGAGCTAAATTAGTTAAAATTGTATTCACTTTTGAACAATTTTGTCTTTGAAATCACTAAAAACTAATTTCACACAAAAAAGTTATGGTGTTTTGAATAGGTAACACTTCATATCGTTCACCCTGTAGTTCTTAGTCTGCCAGTCCTTTTTTATCCTCGACTGGTTCTACCAGTTTCTTGAAATTTTTTCACCATTTTTAATTTTTTTTTGAATTTTCGACTGATTCGCACAAAAAAATCACGAACTTTACGAATTTTGTGTTCATAAAGATTGACTATTTTCATGAAATATTTCAATAATGGCATAAAAAAGGTACCATCTAGGAATTATTCGCTACTCAGTACACTATTTATTTACACCCTTCATTGCGTATTTGGGAGGAAGAGGAGTTTATATTTGTGGTGTACGAGTAGGTCTTGATGTTCTCCACAAATAAAGAGTCGTGCAACACATTTTCGTAAAATTTGATTTGGGCTGGCTGTTAATTTTTAATTTTTGGAATACAACGAACTCATAGTCAAAAAAGGAGGCCAGATGGAAATTATATATACTTATATACTTAGTCTTGCCATAAATTCTGTGACAAGTTTTACAATGCTACGGCGAGAACAAATTCGCAGAAAAACGATCAGTTATTCTTGGCTTTATTGGAACGCATTGTCTACTCATAAATTATACTCAGTTTCGTGGCAAGTTTCACTTGTTAACAATGGAGCAGGCAGCTATAGAAAATCGCATTGCAGTGATTGCATTACAAAAGAGTTCGATAAAGAATTCGCGGAAATCTCCTTAGAAAGCAGAAAACCACATCCAGGGAAATGAATGTATCGGCCAGATCCAAGACAAGCCTAATTAGAGATGATCTCCACATGAAAGCCTCCCGTCGCTAAACGGTTCATCTTTTGACAACGCGCTTGAAGAAAATTATACTCGAAAGATGCAAACAGAATCTTCGGTGGCACGCGGGCAATGGCCATGAAAATACTCCTTTCACAGATGAGAAAATTTTCACTGTTAAAGAAGTTTTTAATAAGCGAAATGACAAAATCTATGCAAAAACTTCTAAAAATGCAAAAAAATGTTGTTCCGTTGTTCCAAGGTTTCAGCGTGGGCACCAGCCCGCCTTCGTAATGGTTTGGTGGTGAGTGTCTTGTAAAGGCGTTACAACTCTTCATTTCTGCGAAAAAGGGGTTAAGACCGGGGCAAAGGCGTACCAAGAGGATGTGTTAGATGGCGAGGTGAAGCAGTTGAGCAGATGGGCAATACTCACTTCAATGGAGAGCTTTGGATCTTTAAGCATCCCATTCTTTGGATCCCGGTCTAGCTCATACGGCAAACACCACCCAGCAGTGGCTAAAAACAATACTCCTGGGTTCATAGCCGCAGAAGTTTGGGCGTCTGGAACTCCAGTTTTGAATCCATTGAACTACAGTTTGCGGTCATAATTCGAAAAGATGGCCTTTCGCTGACCCCACAGAAATTTGGAGAGTCTCAAACAAATCGAGCAGCGACGTCAATACCCATGAAAACCGTGCGTGCTGCAGCAACTGAATGGCCTAATCGTTTGAAGGCTTGTGTAAAAGCAAATAGTGAGTATTTTGAATGAAAATTACAATTTTTTTATATATTTATATAGATATATATATATATAATTGGCGCGTACACCCTTTCTTGTTGTTTGACCGAGCTCCTCCTGCTATTTGTGGTGTGCGTCTTGATGTAGTTCCTCATATGGAGGGACCTACAGTTTCAAGCCGACTCCGAACGGCTGATATATTTTATGAGGAGCTTTTTCATGGCAGAAATCTACTCGGAGGTTCGCCATTAATTTTGGTGTTTCACGGAGATTTAAACCTGCGTTTTCTTCGAACTCCGAATGGTAGTCAAGCGCCAACCCATTCGGTTATGGCGGTATGATTAAATAAAATTAATTTCATTATAAAACTTGTATTACGGACTTAACTTGTAACAGAACTTATAGCAGGACTAAGTAAGTACAAAGAGGCAAGCGCATTAAGATCAAAATAGAGATTTCCATCACTCAAAATCATTTTTTTTTATTTACATAGTTAAAGTTGTAAAAGCTAAAAAGTTATTCAAAAGAAAAATTGAGAATTAATTTTGCGTCACTTTGCAGTTGTACTATTTTTAGAGCAGTTCAGCAATGTCTTACAAAATTTTCACAATATCACCTGGGTCCTTAAACTCTCTCACCTAGGTTTGGACGTGGATATGGATGGGGATATGGGTGTAGCATTGGATATAGTGTGGATATAAATATGGATAACGTAGCGTTTACGGAAAGTAAAGCGATATAGGCAACGATATGGATAAGTTATTAATAGACAGAAAGCTTTGCTAAGCCAGTTATTAATAGGAACAAGAATCTGTATACACGAGTACAAGTACTTAACGAAAGCCTGTGGTTAAAGGGATGTTGATGTAAATACTTACATATATGAATATGGTTATACGTGTAGGTGTGGAGATTTGTAGGTAAATGGAGTGGTTTAAGCAACTCATTTAAGGGATGGACATCAAATACAGGCAACAAAATTGGCCTAAGGGCCAATGTCTTGTTTTAGACAAGCAACCGGGTTAACCTAACAGGTATAGGGTACGAATGCGATTATGGTCATGGTTGTGGATGGGGCTATTAATTTGGCCACATGCCTTAGTATGGATTGGGGTACGGCTGTGTATGTACGTATATAGATTTAAACATGAATATGGAAACAGATATGGATATGAATATGAATGTATTTATGGGTGTTTTAATGAAATTTAATGCAAAATTATGAATTTGTTATCTATACGGATATTAATTTATGAATGCATATGCATGCATATATGTGCGGATATGTTAATGCATCTAGTAAATAAGCTTACCGCAGCCTCCAACTGCAATTCACAGCAACGACTTCTGCACATCGCGCGCGGTAGAGGCAGTTCAACGCTACTCTCAGCGAGAACCGAGCTTGTCGCCCTAAGATGTTTTTGCATAAGATGTGTGCCGAATACCACCAAACTAGTATCGACTAATATACAGGACACTACAATAAGTCCCAAAGGGTTGGGCGTAGAGCATCCATCTTTCTCCACCATAGGGCCACCGAATTTAAATGCGTTAGCTTTGTGACTGCAGGTTAAAAAATAAACCACAAACAACTGCACTGTGCAATAAAGCAAAACGTAGAAGAAGTTGGTGATCAAAGATGGCGTATATATCTGAAGCAACTCACGACTCAGTTGCAAATTTTTCCCATACAAGTAGTGCAGACGCTTAATAACCTTGCATAGGCAAAACACTCGGTTTCGGCGATGTAAATTGAGCGGATGCAAACCATCCAAATGTTGTTTAGCTTCAGCCAGTGCGTACTGTATTAACTCATTAATCTGCTTGCCATAGTGGCCCACTGTTAAAGCGTATCCATAATATAACCACATTTGCACATGCAGCAGAATACCACAGAAGCAGTTAAATATTAATGCAGCTAAGAGTCGTAATCGGTGTATAGCTTTCTCTCTATATATCACATAGACGGTGAATACAGCGACCGGCGTTAACATCATAATTTTAATGCACAACAACATAGAACTGCGTCGATCCAGACGATGCAAGCGTGCAGCATCGGTGCTCCGAATTTTCAGGCAGCGTGCGAGTGCAAAGAGATTATTTTGCATACGTAGCCAACGGTTAATAAAACGCATAGAGCGATGCTGCATACAACAATTTGCGATTAGTACGAAGACAGTAAATCCTTGCATCAGGACGTAGCGCATATTGCCAACGATTACGAGAAGTTGGGTTAAGGCAAGAAAATGCATTTCCGTGTAGAGTGTATAGAGGGCAAAGGGGACTGCGGTGGTGATTAAAAGTACCAAAATATTACTGTACCAGCGAAGCACACGAGCAATTCGCAAGTGAAAGCAACGCCTGCGA
The DNA here is from genome assembly GCA_037575425.1 of Anastrepha fraterculus. Classification (NCBI taxonomy): domain Eukaryota; kingdom Metazoa; phylum Arthropoda; class Insecta; order Diptera; family Tephritidae; genus Anastrepha; species Anastrepha fraterculus. The sequence goes on along the minus strand of JAYXIM010015486.1, from coordinate 882,125 downwards.
TGTTTGCTTTTCAAACGAAGTGCACCGGTTTGAACTTGACGTTGCCGCTGAGACTTTTTATTTCGCTCACATACGAATGTGCTGATGCCCATGAAACAGGAGATGTAGTAAATGCCTATGGCGAGATAGGCGATGAAAAGTGGTTGAATGTTTCTGCCTAAAATATGCATTGCTCACAATTTTCTATTGAACTTCACTATTTTTAGCTACTTCGCTCGAGTACACTGATTTTGAAGGACTAAAGCTTTTTGCAAAGATTTTATGTATTTAACTTATATATTTTCGCTCGTTTCATTCAAAGTCATTTAAAAACAAAATTACTAGTTATTTGTCATAGTTTAAGGATATTATAATTCCACAAATTATTGCTTGCCTAAAGCTATTATGAAAATTTCTATGTGATTAAGTGGTTTAGGTATGTAAGTGTGTGCATTTTTATTGTACGAGTATCATATTAGGTACTGCCACAATGAGAGAATGGCTTCGCCTGAAACTGTATTTTACTTATAAACTCATATAAAAAATATAAATTTTTTTTGCCATAAAACTCAATAAATATCTCATCATTTCATATTTCATATATATTTTTATCATCATTCAATTATGGAAGGTTTGGTAAGAAATGACACTCCCTTATAAGGGGCTACATTAACAAAGGATTGGGAAAGAAGGAAATACGATTTTTCTCGTCTTTCCTAAAGATAGTAAAAAAGTATGAAAAGTAGCTGGCAGTAGTACTGAAATAAAAAATAAAATAAATATTAAGTAAAAAACACAGAAAAATATTTCTTTTCATTTAATGCAAAAATATTATTATTATTTATAGGAGATATATACAATATAATCCTAACTTAATTAGCACACTGGCTACTAGGGGCTTCAGAGTTTAATGACGATTACAAAATGAATTATTTCTAACTGATGCTTTCCATTTCAATTCAACCGGGCAGAAAATTTGTTGTTTTTGAGTAATGAATTTTGAGTAGAAAACCTGTTTCGCACTTTTGGTTTTTGCAAAATAAAAAATTTTCGACCACTTTTTTGCAATCGTTTCTACATGAAATCGCTCGTGTAAGTAAATACGATCATTTCGAACCCAAAATTATTAAAATCGGTTCATTTTTGACTAAGTTATGGGCATTTAAAAATTTTTTTTCTTATATAATTAAAAAAAAATCGAGTTTGAGCCGAAAAACAAAATTGCCGATAACTCTTGAAAAAAAAAATTTTTCGGGCGAACAAAAAAATACGTGTCTCATTATTTTGACCAGAGAGCAACATATTTAAGTTACATCGAAATCGAAGAACATGTCCCGAATAGCCCGGTTGAATTGAAATGGAAAGCATCAACTGTACAATTTAAATATAATCTGATATAAATATTTATACATTTCATATAATTGTATATTTTAAACACATTGTCAAAAGTAACATTATTTAATAGAGTGGATGGTACCATAGTTCCGAATGCAGTAGTCCGTTTGGTGCTTGGGCAGAGGACTAGGATGTGTTCGATTGAGAGATGCCCTCCACAAAACTGACAAGTCCGGGAAGGAGAGCCGAGGAGAGGATATTCGTGTGTTAGTTTAGTATGACCAAGTCTCAGACGTATGAAAATTGTGATCTGGTGCTTGGAAAGGGAAGTTGGGAATAGGGATTTTTTACAACCAGGATTTATAAGGGTGTATAGATGATTAAATTGAGACCATTCAACCTTTTTCAAGTGGGAAGAATGGAGGTTGATAGTTTTAAGGATGTCATTCAAGGAGAATGTGTCGAAAGTGATGGAGGTTTGGAATATGTATTTTTGGCTGCTGCATCAGCTTTTACATTTCCAGGGATGCCTATGTGGCTAGGTATCCATAGAATCTTTATTTTAATAGGATATTTTATTAATTTATCCCTGATACGACAAATGATTTGGTTATCATTAAAGATATTTTTTATCGCTAGACAGACTGACAAGCTGTCTGTACATATTAAGAATTTTCCCTTATTATATGTTGCATACTCTGACGCTTGAAGGATAGCCAATGCCTCGGCAGAAAAATTGAGGTAATCGGAGTCAGCCAACCATTGGATATTAGGCTTCCGTCATTCTCTACCACAGCAAAAGTAGTACTATGGTCAGTACGTGAACCATCTGTGAAAATCGTTACCCAACCCTTTAAGGCATTTGTGTTCATTTTACTGAGAGCATGAAGGTCGACATTTATTGTTGCAGGAAGGAGTTTCCAGGGACACTGACTACTAATTTTTGAGCAAGATGCCGGTAAAGATATGCCTAGTTTGTTGCAGTTGTATAGATGCAACGACGGATGACCGACCAAAGTTTAAAAGAGCGATTATACCGAGAAGCGGTCTTAAATTTGTTAAAAAGAAGTTTATTTGTAGTGCTTGAAAATTTGGTTATAAGTTTAGGAGTAGTTATTTGACATCTTTGTGATAGATGGAAAACCAGCTTCAGCTAAAACACACTTGATAGGAGACGTTGAAAAGGCTACGCCTCACCGCTGAATGATAAGGGGCATTGAGTAGGTTTAGATGCTGCTTGGCCGTAAATGAGTAGACAGAAATCGATTTTAGATAATACGAGGTAATTTATACTATATTTAAAATTTTTTCGATGTATATCTGACAACATTAAGGCACGTAAATCCGAATATATGTTTTAATTTAGTTCGTAACTGTAAACAAAATTTCGAAAACTTTGCAATTAACAGGATTGCATCCGGATAAAAGCGAATTTCTTTAAGTTCCCCAAGTTTGTAGTTAGATTTGAGACGAGTAAAACGCGGAAAAACTCATGATAGTTGACGAGATCATCGAGTCCCTTACATTAAAAAAGAAAAGTGGCTAGTGAAATAAGTTTATATGAAGTTTTTATGCCTTTGCACCAAATGTGTAAGAAATGCGTTTGTTCAGAATTATTAAGAAGGGAACTACGCCTAGACGCCATTTATAAAAATCATAATATCATAATTTATAAAAGTCATATCATATTGAATAAACAATATTCTAAAACTATTTTGTACGAAGCAAGAAAGAGAGTAACTTGCCAAATCATTCAGAGGTATATGTTAGACACCAAAAAATAGTGTTAAAGCATTAGAATCCTTATACATTGAAGTCACTATTTTCTTCACTCTTGCGATCCAAGTTGGAGTGACCGTCTTTATCTGGAGGCCTTATCATCAGTGCCACATCAATAGACTTGAACGTATTCAAAAGAAATGTCTTTGTTTTTCACTCAGATCGTTGAACTTCCTGATCCGATTGCTTCTTATAATGCAAGGTGTGCATTACTAGACTTAAAATCGTTACAAAGTAGAAGAACTGTCACTCTGTTTGGTCTTCGATATTATAAATGGGACAGTTGACTCGCCTATACTTTTAGAGCGCATTTATTTTTACATACCTCGAAAAAATCTTCGGAGCACCTATGATTAGAACATTGAATGACTTCAACAATACTTTAAGTTCTTTGGCTTTTAGGTTACCGTTATCTAAATTTAAGTTTAAATTATCACTCAATAATTTCTTTAAATAGTTTCGAATCTTGCAACAATATTTGTTGCGTCTTTAGAAGTTTTAGCATAGGTTTTTTTGTTTTGCTTATTAAAAATTTCTTCAACTGCGAAAATTTTCTCATCTCTGAAAGGAGTATTTTTATGGCCTTTGACCGCGTGTCACCGAAGAAGCTGCTTGCATTTGTCGAGTCTAATTTTCTTCAAGAGCGTTGACAAAAGATGAACCGCTGAGCGACGGAAGGCTTTCATGTGCAGATCATCTGTAATTAGTCCTGACATGGATCTGGTCGATACATTCATTTCCCTGGACATGGTTTTCTGCTCTCTTATGGGATTTCCACGAATTCTTTCTCGAAAGGATTTTATGGCTGGACTGGTTCGAACTACGCGACTACGACCACTTCTTTTTCTGTCTGTCAGTTCCGATATTTGGGAAAAACGCGCTAAACAAACACTCGAAATATTAACTATTTTCAGTAACTCGTAAATTTCACTTGCACTTTTACCACACATTTGTATTGCAATCACTGCAATGCGATTTTCTATAGCCCCCCACTACATTGTTAGCATGCGAAATTTGCCATGAAACTGAGTATAATTTATGAGTATACAGAAATTTTAACTGCGGACTTCTTTTCGCCGTATACGCTGTACAATTCGTCACCGAATTTATGGCAAGACTAAGAAATTTCCTCCAAAAGCTTAATTTTTACTATAAATTTAAAAGTTTTTTCACAAAACGTGTACGTAACTTTGTAAAGAAGCAGGTGGTATTCAAATAAGGGAGCCGATTTGTCAAGAGTGAGCGATAAGCTGCTTACTTACCTAATCTTCTATAATTGATTCATGAATTTGTAAATTAATATTCCAAAATTTTTATTTATAATTTACAAACTAAATTTTATTATTTTGAAAAGAAACAAAACCGAAGGGGAAACCCCAATTTGAAAGGCAGAAAATCAGAATATATAAGCGATTAAGAAACTGGTAGACTTTTACAAGGATGCAAGTGCATATATTTCTCCCGTGTCCGCTATATTGAGTATTCTATTTATTTCTATAAGACTGAGGGTAAGCCCATCAACCTGTTATTTTATTTTATAAAAAAATTTAAATATGAAAAATTTTAGATATTTCTATATATAATTAAACACACAATATGCACTACTTGTGAAATAATATTTAGGTAAGCCTTAGAAAGAAAAGTTTGTAAAAATAAAAAAAAATAAAAATATTTTCTGAAGGGTATAAGCCTCAAAACTGCCATTGACCAAATCGTTAAATTACTCGTTAATAAGCAGGTTATGCAGCAAATAATTTTGTCTACAAAATTACGTGCAACTGTGTTCACAATAATAGCAGCGTGACATATTTGATGTTTTGACTATTTATTTCTTTTCTATTTTATATAAAAATATACTTCATACTACTCGTACAACAGCAGCCACAAGTAAAAATTCCAAATTTTTACAAAACTAAAAAGTAAAGGGTTTTCCAATAAGACGAGTTATTTTAATACTCAAAGAAAAATGCTATTTTTTAATGTTACTGATCGGATGTTTATTTCATTATAAAGAGGAAGGTATGCCGTTAATAGTGGAAAATAACATCAGCGAAATGAACACCACGACCACGCTTACAGGACAATATCCTTTTTATGAAATTTTCCATAACCGAATTGCAAAGTGGCTGCCCTATGTCCTTGATAGCCTCACGAATTCTATCTTTGAGGTCTTGAATCGACCCTGGACTGTTGGCGTAGACCTTCTCTTTCATGTGGTCTCACAGAAAAAAGTCACAAGGTGTTAAATCACAAGATCTCGGTGGCCAATTGTGATCACCTCTTCGAGAGATAACACGGTCCGGAAACTTTTCCCGTAAAAGATTAATGGTTTCGTTGCTTGTGTGGCACGTAGCGCCGTCTTGTTAAAAATAAACGTTGCCCAGATCAATACCATCCAATTCCGGCCATAAAAAATCGTTAATCATCTCTCGATAGCGCAATCCATTCACCGTAACTGTTGATCTTGCTTCATTTTCGAAAAAGTAAGGTCCAATGACTCCGCCGGACCATAAACCGCACCAAACAGTCACACGCTGAGAGGATAGAGAGGCTTTTCAACAATAACTCTTGGATTTTTTGATCCCCAGATCCGACAATTTTGCTTGTTGACGAAGCCACCGAGGTGAAAATGGGCCTCATCGCTCAAGATGATTTTTCGATGAAATTCCGGATCATTTTCATGAATTTCAACGACTCAATTAGCAAAGACACGACGTTGTTGATGATCGGCCGGCTTGAGTTCTTGTGTTAACTGGACTTTATAAGCCTTAAGACCCAAATTTTTATGCAAAATACGTAGTAATGACGTTTGTGGAATGCCTAATATGTTCGAGTTTTACGAACCGTCTCTGCCAAATTTTCACCATTTTTATAATAAATTTTAATATTTTCAGTGCGTTGCTTGAAAGGGTATCGTTCCATTTTTATTAATGGCGTAGTTTCTACTTGTCAAATATCAAAAAATGACAGCTTCAAAAGTGACATATACCGAAATAGCGGGATATTCAAAATAACACCTGTTATTGGAAAACCCTTTAAATTCAAAGAACCTTGCGACTGTAGGTCAATAAGCATTTTGGCAGCCGTTTCAAAAGTGGCATTGCGGGTTTCATCAATTGTTCAACGATATAATATTTATCTCCGTTACAGTCAGGATTTAGAACGGCTATCAGGTTGTTCAATAAGTTTTGCGGTTCGATAAGAGAGGGCGTTGCTACCAGCCTCCTTTTTTTTCAAAAAATCAAGTTTCGTGCGGTGATTGAATTTTTATTTTTGGAAGGTTAAAAGCAACGGAAATTTATGAACAAGTTTTGAAAGTGTATACGGACTTTTCACCATCAATTAGAACAATAGAAAAGTGGGTTGCTAAAATTAAACGAGGCCGTACAAGTCTTGAAGGCGATCGACGTCACGGACGTCTTAAAACAGCAACAACACCAGAAATCATAGAAAAAGTACAAGAATTCGTATTGGAAAATCGTCAAGTGACTGAAAGAGATTAAGTAGGAGCAAATGAGCAATGGAACAAAAAGGCATTCGAATGCGACTTTTTCAGCAACATTTTGAGCGTTTTCGAAAGTATAAAGTGGATCTTGTGCGTCAATTCATCGCTATAGATGAGACTTGGGTCTATTACCAGAGAATGTTAATGCATTCCATTCCATTAACATTCTTTGCTATTACCATCATCCTAAATTAAAGAGAGAAAGAGAGAAAGGCTAGATAGTGGTGTGAAAAAGGTTCTTCTGCTCCAAAACGAGTTTGTGTCTAGAAATCGTCGCAGAAGGTGTTAGCATCAGTTTTTGGGATGCGACGATTCTAGTGGATAACTTGCAAACTGGTTAAACAATAAATTCTGAATAATCTTGTAACCTTTTAGACCAGCTGAAGGACAAAAATCGTGAAAAAATACCCAGTTTGCAAAAGAAAAATAATATTTCTGATCAGGACAATGCTCTGTGTCACAAGAACATTTTTACAATCAATTGGAATTCGAATTGTTGAAGCATCCATCGTATTTATCAGATTTAGCCCCTAGCGACTTCCATCTTCCAAACGTTGATCATCGAATGATGAGGTCTTAACAGCTGTGGAAGCATATATTTCAGCTTTTCCGCATTCTCACTTCAAGATGGAATTCACAAATTAGAATCTCTTTGAAACAAGTGCATTGATGTTTAGGAAAATTAGAAAAATAAACAAAAATGATAATAATTGATGCATACACTTCTATTAGGTGTTTGCCCGAGCTCCTCCTCCTATTTGTGGTGTGCGTCTTGATATTGTTCCACAAATGGAGGGACCTACAGTTTTAGGCCGAGTCCGAACGGCAGATATTTTTATGAGGAGCTCTTTCATGGCAGAAATACACTCGGAGGTTTACCATTGCCAGCCGAGGAGCGACCGCTATTAGAAAAAGCTTTGGCTATCAGTTTGCTGTTTCATACACTGAGATTCGAAACTACGTGCACAGGGAGACTATACTGAATAATAAATTGTATTTAAAACCATAAAATTGCGTTTTTCTTATCGAAACGCAAAACTTATTGAACAACCTGGTATGTTGAAAATGTAATACTTGACAACTTAAGGACGCAGTTGTACAATAGTGACTTAACTCTTCTTTGCCTTCTTATTTTGTCTAAGGCATGTGACTAAGTAAACCATGACCTTCTTTGTAAACAAAGTCTAAATACTACATTGCAATCTCTGATAGCTCGGTTAAACTTATAATCAGTTATCTTGCGGGAAAAACTCAAAAGGTGATGTGCAAAATTGCCGCATCCAAATCTTGTATTATTGAATCTGTTGTGCTAAAAGGCTCTGTCCTTGGCACGTTTTTGATTCGTATTTTTGTCAATAATGTCTACCGTCACTGTCCACTCTTATGCTGTTGACATCCGCTTGTACTTGTCCAGTCGTGTTGGTCTTGTTGAGAATTTATGTTTCAAAATTTACGCTTATCTGTGACTGCAATTTCACAATGGGCCTGTGGTAATTGCCTTTGCCTAAATGCTGCTAAGTCATATGTATTGCCTGTTAGTTACAATGTTGCATATGTTGAAGATATGCCAAAACTGTTTGTTGGTAATAGAGATCTGACGTTTGGTGATAAATTGGAAATTTGGGCTTTGTTGTTAAATTTGTGTTAAGCTTTTCTGACAATGCAAATAAAGTTGTGAGTAATGTGGATTCTTGCCTTTAGAGACAAGCAGCAAATTAGCTGTCCAACTAATTTTGTCCCACTTTCCGCATTCTAAACACATGCACATATAGCAAACTTGACTCTATTTCTTATCACAAAATTGATGTTGCATTCATCAACGTTTCGCTATGTTTATGACCTTAAAATATATGAGAACATCCCTTTCAGAAAGACCAAAATTCTTGGCTGCAGCATTTATGAATATCCCGGAGCTAGAAACGTATATGTAATACGTACCTATGGTCGTTGTTGTTGTTGAAGTGGTTGAGTACACCTAATTCTCTTTTTACGCGATAGAGAATTAGGTGAAAACAATATTAAAAAATTCTTTCCAGAGTTCACTTAAAAATTTATTTCGTGCTCACACATTTTAATTCATTAAATATACGAGTAATATAAGAAATAAATTATTAAACGGCGGAGAGCAAAATCTACCGAGTCTCAGCGACTTGTCCTGAGACTAATTAAAACGCTTCATATGCACAATACGCCAAGTCTTGGAAAATACTCATGAAAAAAGAATCGACACACACCATCTTTTCGTCGACTTCAAGGCTGCATTCGCTAGTACGAACAGGTGTTGTCTATATGCCGCGATGTCTAAATTTGATATCCCCGCTAAGCTAATGTGGCTTTACACAATGACGCTGCTCAATACTTGCGACGCCATAAGAAATAGGAAGGATATCTTCGAGCTGTTTGATACCAAACGAGGTATCGTGTGAATTCTTTAACCTGTTGCTAGAAAAGATCATGCCTGCAGGCCGAACTTAATCGCTCATTCACAATTTTTTATAAGAGCGCACAATTGTTGGAGTATGCCGATGATATTGGCATCGGCCTTAACACCGCGCTGTTAGTTCTGCTCATTCCAATCTAGAGATAAAAAAGTTAAGCGAACGGGTCTGGTGGTAAACGAGGGCAAAACGAAGTACCTCCTGTCATCAAACAAACAGTCGGCGCACTCGCGGATCGGCACCCACATCACTGTTAACAGTTATGATTTCAAAGTTGTAAAGCAATTCGTTTATTTAGGAACCAGCAATAACTCCGATATTAATGTCAGCCTTGAAATCCAACGAAGAATCTCCATTGCCAACAAGTGCTACTTTGGGCTAAGTAGGCAACTGAGTAGTAAAGTACGAACAAAACTAACACTACAAGGCTCTCATCATGCCCGTCCTAACGTATGGCGTAGAAGCGTCGTCGATGATAACATCCGGAGAAGCGACGCTTGGAGTGTTTGAGAGAAAGATTCTGCGCAAGATTTTTGGAATTTTGCACATTGGCAATGGCGAATATTGCAGGCGATGGGACGATGAGCTGTATGAGCTTTACGACGACATATACATAGCGCAGCGAATAAAGATCCAGCGGCTACATTGGCTGGTTCATGTCGCCCGAATGGATACAAACGCTCCGGCTCTGAAAGTATTCGATGCGGTACCCGCTGGTGGTAGCAGAAGAAGAGGAAGGCCTCCTCTGCGTTAGAAAAATCAGGTGGAGAAGGACTTGGCTTCACTTGGTGTGTTCAGTTGGCGCCAGTTAGCACGAGAAAGAAACGACTGGCGCGCTTTGTTAAACTAGGCCAAAATCGCTTAAGCGGTTATCCCGCCAATGAAGAAGAAGAAACAGAATAGCAAGCAAAAATAACCTCCAACAGCCATCGAATTCACCTGACATGGCTCTCTGCGATTTTTTTCTATTTGACTGTGTCAAAAAACCACTACGGCTAGCAGAGAACACGTTTTGGCAACCGAAAGGAAGTAATGAGAAAAATGAAGACGGCTCTGAAAGCACTACCAAAATTAGAGTTGGTAAAAGGTCATTGCAGTCAATGGGGAGTACTTTGAAGGCAAAAATATCACATTGAGGAATGAGCTCTTATTGTGGATTTTCTGAATATATTCTGGGAACTTTGTGATCAAGGTGTTATGCACATAGTCCTGAATCTACAAAGTAGTAAAACATGAATACTTCAATTCATTTGAAAGTGTTTGTGATTTAGCTATCACCATTTCCCTGTCCTCCTAATTTCTACTATCAATCCTCCTTTGTATGTTCCTATTTATGTGTTGGCTATATTTTTCTCTAAGTTTTTTAATAGTTTTAGTTTTAATTCCAATTATGCACAAATGCATATACCGTCGAATTTGCACTTAAATTTAAATGATAACTTTTTCTAAATTGAAAGTTTTAAGTTTGCATTGAATAAAAATAGTTGATTGAGAATTTTGTAACCTCCAACCAGTTGGTTTATTATAGAATATTAAAAAGTCTTACCAATATATCGTTTAATTTTGTTTTTAACAAAAATATATAAGTAAATCGAAAAAATATGAAATGTAAAGTGTAACTGTTAAGTCTTGAGTTCAGCCTGACGTGTAACAACTCATGTAGTTATATTAATTGACCTCTTTAACCCTTAACGGCCGAAAGGCCCCGCTACGGGGGCATAGTACTTATGCGATAGAAAACGAAAGGCCCCAAAATGGGGACATGAATATAATTCAGTTTTCATTTCATTTATTTATTATTACTGGTTTGTTGACCATATAAAATTATAAATCAAGTAAATATATTGAATTCGTATCTAAATAAATAAGTTTAAATGTTTAGTTTAAATTTGCGTCCTTAGAATCGTTTTAGAATCTCAACTAATTTTCCGTCGTCTTATGGGCGAGTATTACAAAAAAAGCTCTCGGCCGTTAAGGGCTAATATATTAATTAGCAAGTTCGAGAAGGGTTCCCTCCACAATTTAAGTGAGCTCTGGATGTCTGTCACCAAGTCGCCGTCGCCGTCTTTGTTCTTACAGAAACCTTCTGTAAGCCGCCGAACTTTCTCGCGTTTTCAAGCTCCTCGAACTCACGTATTTCGACCCTTCGTTTCTTCTTTCTGATAATACGTCTCTCTTACTCTCTCTTAACTCCCAGTAGCGATCCCACATGGCTCGCGTTGCGCCCGATCGCGGTGAAGTAAAAAGCTCTGACTATTATCCGCTAGATGTCTTTAGCGTGTCATACTATCTCACTCTCACAATATTGAAGCAATTTAAGGATAAAATTAAGCTTCAACTTACTTTTGCAGTTTTATCCAAAATGAAGGTGAAAATAGAAAACTCGACAAAATCTACAGCACCACCACAACCAAGGTGAAACTCTTAGCAGACATAACAGCCATCCTTAAGGTCTGAGTATGCAAGTTAAGATATCAGATATCATTTGCGCTCCCACGAATTTTTGCTAACGCAGCAACCAGCCAAATTTTCGTTCCCACAACGTGACTGCATTCCTTTCTTGAATGCAACGTGACTTTATGCTATAATTGTGATTTTTGATAACAGATGAAGGGCAGTGCTAGACGGACCGTTGTCACCGGCAGACGCACTAAATTAATTATGTATTTTTTTTAAGAAACAAACTAATAAACAAATTAACTGGGGGCTCAACCGGGATGCCCTATCGTGTAATATCCTGAAAACAAAAAAGTAAGGATTCGGTAGTGACGCCAAAAAAAGAAATAAGTATCCTAATCAGTGGAGAAAAAAGAAATAAGTATCCTAATCAGTGGAGAAAAAAAGAAATAAGTATCCTAATCAGTGGAGAAAAAATAAAAAAATTACTTTGGCTGAGAATAATAAATCTCAGCGCCACTTAAGAAAAATTAAAAGTGAAAGATTCAAAGTGTGTGCCAACTTATCGCGCCACGCCAAAACGGATTTTAACATATTCAATATTATTTGTGTAATTTGTTTGAAGTGGAGTTTAAAAAGTCCTTCAAATCTTGCAACCCAGATATTTACGCTTGAAAGGCCAATCGAAAACAGCGAATCATCAATAGAATATGTGAATTAGTTTTCGGCATTTGTCATTCCAACATTCCCAACTTGATTTGGAAACTGTAAAACTGTGAACGATTTTTGGCAAACCAAAAAAAAAACAAAAAACTGGTGCAAACTATTAAGGGAAGTAATTCCAAATACAAAAAAATCAAATCAACAAAAACAAATTCAAAACAAAAAACAACACAGAAACAGAAATTAACAAAAAACTGCACTAATCTAAATAACAACGAGTGTCAGTGAAAGCCAATTGAAAAGCCATAGAAGGACGACCTAGTGTGGCCAAGACACTAGCAACGAGTGAAATAGACATCGCAGGAGCCTGGAGAAAATAAGTATAAGACTATTTAAGTAAGTTCACTATTTATTAGAAGAATAATTAGATTTGCCACCAGACGAAGTTTAACTTTTAATCAAAGGAAGAATGGCTACTCATGAAGTCATAGGTAGGCTAATAGAAAGCCAGTTAGGTCCCTTGCAAAATAAGATAGACGAGCTAACTAGGGAACTAGAGAAGTTAACCAGCATAAACACTGTTTGCGAATATCAAACACAATCGATTGACGATTCGATTAGATGTGACGAGACGTTAGATGTGATTAAATCACTACCTATATTTGATGGAAAAAATTCTTATGTCAGTTGGCGCGAAGCTGCTAACAGCAGTATGCTATTATATAATAAAGGAAGTCGGAAATATTACGCCGCATTAACAATCTTGAGGAATAAGATTATAGCAGACGCTAATGACATGCTGACTAAACATGGGACAGTCCTTAACTTTGACGCTATCCTCAGCAGAATGGACATTGCCTATGCGGACAAAAGACCATTGCATATAATAGAACAGGAATTAAGTGTAATGAGGCAGGGGTCGCTTTCCATAATCGATTATTACAATGAAGTCAATAAAAAACTGACTTCACTTATTAATAAAACAATTATGACTCACGGGTCACGGTCAGAGCTCACAAATGAGCTGAATAAAAAGAACAGGCAATATGCGCTTAGAGTTTTTATTACTGGACTGAATCCACCACTTGCAAATATTATTTTTTCACTATCCCCAAGCGATTTACCGAACGCACTAGCTAAGGCACAGGAGTTAGATGCAAATAATGTAAGAGCAAATTTCGCGTTCCAATTCAACAGAAATAATTTGAATAGAAATCAAAATCACTTAAGATCTCCCCAAAATAATTTCCCAAGAATACGAAATAACCAACCGTTACACATTGAAGCAAAACCTGAGCTAATGGAATTAGGAAGTTCTGCCAACATAATTCAGAAACCTCCCCAAAATGGATTCCGAAGTAATTTCCGGCCATTCGCACACCATCAAGCATTCTCGAACGGAAACTATCGACAACCATTTACAAGCAACAATAGGCCAAATTTTAACAATTTTCAACAAGGCATAAAACGCCAATTTCCAGGTAGTAAACAATTAAGCTATCAACCTCAGGTTAAAGCCCAAAGAATAAATAATCTGAATGAAGACGTTTTTTTAGAAGAAGGATCGAGCTGCCCTACATTTGGATGACAGCCTCATCAGGAAGAAAATGTAGGATTCTAATTGATAGTGGCGCTACTAGCTGCTATTGTAGCCCTGGAGTCCTTACAAACAGAAAGGAGTTAGTTATTAAGAAGAGGGTAAAAACCATCAACGGTTTCACCATCATTAACTTTTATTATGAAGCATCTATCTTTGGGATAAAAGAAAGATTTTATGAAGTTCCGAATCTTGATGCAGACATACTCTTAGGGTATAATTTTATGAGGAAAGCAGATGTAAAGTTGAATTTTAAGGAAGGTACTCTGACGTGTGGAAAACACGTTGAAAAATTTGTAGACTTTGAATCAGAGAATTTGAAGCATGAAAATGAAAATAGCGAAAACTTTTTGAGTAATATGGAAAATGAACAAATTAATTTTACCAGTGAAAGTGAAGAAACCTTGAAATTATTAAAAACAAATGTAGTTAAGAATGTAGAAGAACTACATTCAAATATAAATTTAAACTTACCGTTTAGGACGGACATTAAAGCGGAAATTCGCACAACTGCTGAAGCGCCAATATGGAGCAAGCAGTATCCCTACCCGCTTTCTGCAAATAGTTTTATTAACAATGAGATCAAAAAGTTATTGCAGGACGAGATAATTCGTCCTAGTAAAAGCCCTTTTAATTCACCCATATGGGTAGTTCCAAAAAAGGGAACTAATGACGATGGCTCGCAAAAATTACGTATGGTCATTGATTATAAAAAATTAAATGAGCAAACAATACCCGATAAATACCCTATTCCGGACTGTAACGTTATTTTATCAAACCTTGGCACAGCCAAATACTTCTCAACAATTGACCTCGAATCTGGATTCCATCAGATTCTTATGAGTGAGAAAGACATTGAAAAGACAGCATTTTCCGTCAATAACGGGAAATACGAATTTCTCAGGATGCCATTCGGACTTAAAAATGCGCCGAGTATTTTCCAAAGAGCCATGGATAATATATTACGTGACTATATAGGAAAGATATGTCATGTCTACATTGATGACATCATCGTATACTCAGGAACTTTGGAAGATCATTTCAACCATCTTGAAATTATAATTAATACGCTCAAAGAAGCTAACATGAAAATTTCTTTAGAAAAATCAAAATTTTATGCCAAAGAAATCGACTTTCTGGGTTACGTTGTAGGTCATAAGGTAATTAAAACTGACCCAAAAAAAATAGAAGCAATACAGAATTATCCCTTACCTCAAACTTTAAGACAACTAAGGAGTTTTCTAGGAGTTGTAGGATATTATCGCAAATTTATTAAAAACTACGCAAATATAGCCAAACCGTTGACGAAATATTTGGCAGGCGATAATGGCAAAGTATCGCAATATATGTCCAAAAAAATTGAAATACGTCCTGACGAAGAAGGTATCCTTGCCTTTAATAAATTAAAAAGTTTATTGTCCGAACAGGTAGAACTGACCCAACCTGACTTTAATAAGAAATTCACATTAACGACTGATGCTTCGGCAGCCGCAATAGGAGCTGTTCTCAGTCAAGAGGGTAAGCCAATAACATTTATATCAAAAACATTAAATGAAACAGAACGAAAGTACGCAACAAACGAAAGGGAACTTTTTGCGATAGTCTGGGCTCTAAGGACGTTAACTAACTACCTTTACGGTACAACTAATCTTGAAATTCATACAGATCACCAACCATTAACAGGTGCAATCTCCACAAAAAATCCAAATGCGAAAATTAAACGATGGCGCTCATTTATTGAAGAATTTTCACCAAAAATGGTTTACAAACCAGGCGCAAGCAATGTTGTTGCTGATGCTTTTTCGCGCCTGTGCCTAAACAACATTTCCGATGAAGACTCAATACGCGGTACCCAACATTCCACTGAATCAAGTAATGTTTCTAATATCCCTGAAACATCCAAACCTTTAAATGAATTCAAGCAACAAATACTTTTGAGCAAATCCAATTTTACAATTCATGAAATGATAGTGACATTTGGAAGGACAAGACATATCATTGAATTCGACACCAGAGAAAACCTAAAAACAATACTTTTAGAGTTTGTTCAACCAAACCTGGTTACCGCCTTGCACTGTACGCCAGAAGATCTTTACGATTTCAGAGAAACTGTTAAAGGAGTTTTCACAAATAAATTTGTTTACACCAGAATATTTCCTTTGGACATAACAAATGAGGATGATCGACAGGACATAGTACAATATACCCATTGTCGAGCTCATCGAAATTCCAAAGAAAATCATAAACAAATTTACCAACAATATTATTGGCCAAAGATGCTAAACTACTTTAAAGAATACATTAAACAATGCGATATTTGTAATAAGAACAAGTATAATCGTCACCCACAGAGAGTTCCAATTGGAGAGGCTCCAATTCCAAAGAAGGAGGGGAGTATTTAAACATAGACATTTTTTTCGCGGAAAACCTAAAATTTATAACCTGCATAGATTCCTATTCAAAATTCATGGTCATTAAAAATATAGAAGAAAAAACAAATTTAGGAGAAAAGGTTTTAGATGTGTTACAAAGTTTTCCGAATGCCAAGAAAATAACACTTGATAACGAGCCAGGATTTTTGAGTACCCAATTTAAATCACTAATGCAAAGATTACGGATTGAACTATATTATTGTACTCCACGACATAGTAACACAAATGGCCAAATTGAAAGAGCCCACTCAACCTTAACAGAAATAGCTAGATGTCTAAAAGAAGAAGTCCATCTAATAGACAATGTTGAAACATTCTACAGAGCAGTTACACTCTACAATCATACAATTCACTCAGTTACACAGAATAAACCCGTAGACATTTTCTTTAATAAGACCCCACACAATTTAGTTGAAATTTTGAAAAAAGCACAAGACCAAATGATTTTAAAAAATAGTCCAAGCAGTATAAAAACTTACCAGCCAGGAGATGTTATTTACGAAAAAATCATAGGACAAAGGAATAAACTACTGCCACGTTACAGGAAACAAAAAGTCAAAGAAGATTTAGGCAACAAAGTCAAAATACAATTCCGTGACAGAATAATTCATAAGGAAAATATTAAATAGGTTTTACCATTCCTTCCTCTACAGGAAATGACGAACGTTTTTGTAATACTTCTTGCAATTCTTAATATTTGCAACTCGGAAGTTCAAATATTGGACTACTCACATTCACAACTAATTTCAATTCACCTCGAACAAGCGCGACTACAAAACGGAAACTTTAAGCTTATTCATGTTTTAGAGTTGACCGAGTACAAAAGGACTATTGACGACATAGAACTTGAAATTCAAGAAAAAGTACTGGGAAACAGCACCGTATTGCCTTTTCTTTTATATGACATAAAGCAGCTTAGAGATGCTCTAAAAAGGATTACTCCAAGGAAGAAACGTTCAATTGACATCCTTGGAACAGCGTGGAAATGGATAGCTGGCACCCCTGATCACGAAGATCACACTGTGGTTGTCAAAAAAATTAAAGGTTTATTAGGTAACAACGAACGACAGAAAGTAATTAACAAGGACACCATCGACAGAATTAATTTACTAACTAACAGAACTAACAATATATTGAAGACATTACAATCACTTCAAGAAGTTAGAAGAACAATAGAGGAATCAATTGCCAATAAGATAAAAATTGTTAAAGACGAAATAGTCAACATCGAATACGCTCTACAGTGGGCTAAAGTAGGAGTTATTAATTCTTTTTTATTATCAGAAAAGGAAATGGGAGAAGCAAAATCGTTTCTAGATTTCGAAAAATTCCCCTATAATAATTTAGAAGAAGCCTTAGGTTTCGCTAGTATAAGAATAGCTACGAATGAAAATATGTTAATATATATTATAAATTTGCCAGCAATAGAGCAATTAATTTGTGCAAAATTGTTAATTAAGCCTGTAAAACGAAATAATACAATATTGAAAATTGATTCAGAATATTTTTTAAAATGCAATAATGATCTATATGAGATCAAAAAACAATGTAACAAAGTTAATGAATTGACCATTTGTAATAGAGATAATTTACTAGAAGTAAGTGATTCTAATTGTGTGAAACGGATTCTGAATAGCAAAAATCATAATTGCACTATAATAAACAACCAACACGTACCTTCAGTACAAGAGCTTTTTCAAGGAACGATCTTTTTGAACCAATTCGAAGGGTTCGTAGAAATTTCAAAGAATAAATCGTACCAACTTTCGGGAACGTATCTACTTCAATTTCACAACGAAACCGTAACAATAGATAACAGAACCTACATTTCAAAAGAAATTTCATCTTTGAAACCACTCCCAGCCGTATTGCAATTGACAGCAAATAAATCTAATATTGAAGAAGTCCTCTCTTTGGGGATGATGAAAGAACTTCACTTAAATAATATAGAAGAAATAAACTCAATATCCACTAAAGAAAATTTAACACTGTCATTTAATTTGATCATGTCAGTAATACTAATTTCCTGTGTGTCCGCAATGTTCTACAAGTTGAGGACCAAACCAAAGTCAAAAGTTGAAATAACAAATATAGTTAACGAAGGATCGGAGCCGAAGGCATTGAATCCTGATGAACCCTCTTGTCACAAAACTAAATGCGGATTCCGCAGCATTAATGATTTACCGGTCTACTAACAATCGGGACGATTGATCTTACGGGGGGAGGAGTTAAGATATCAGATATCATTTGCGCTCCCACGAATTTTTGCTAACGCAGCAACCAGCCAAATTTTCGTTCCCACAACGTGACTGCATTCCTTTCTTGAATGCAACGTGACTTTATGCTATAATTGTGATTTTTGATAACAGATGAAGGGCAGTGCTAGACGGACCGTTGTCACCGGCAGACGCACTAAATTAATTATGTATTTTTTTTAAGAAACAAACTAATAAACAAATTAACTTGCATACCTCGCACAACTTTAGAAAACTGAAGGCTAATTATGCTTCGCATACTATCAGAAGTAATTAATTCTGAAAGCAGTCAGAATTTTCAAAAGCAAATTATAATTACAATTTTCTTATCTTAATTAATATAATATTTTAGTAATTCAAATTTAATGCAAATCCGTAAAGTAATTGCTATTTGAAATGTCACTTAACAAAACTTTCAGCAAAATCAAAATTCAACAGACTCCAAATTGTTCGTAATTTGTGCTAATTTCCGGCTAATCAGACATATGCAAATGCATTAGATTTCCATCTGATAGTTTAAAATTTAAGCGACGTTATCCGAAGAATACATTGTCAGACTTTTTTTGTGAGAAAGAGCGTGATGCAAATCATAGGTGCGAAGACTTCTTCCACCCACAAAATGATAAGCAAGAGAGAAAAACTTATACAAAGTGAAAGCCAAAATAAACCAGATTGAACTCAAATATAAACGACAGGAGCTTTGTTCTGATAACTTCGAGTTTATTTATTCATACACTCTTTTGCGCTATCTAAAAGCTTTTCGAAAGAGTGTTTCAGGTCATTGACCGGAATGTTCTTCGGGATGTTGGAACAAACCTTTTGGATGGCCTCTATGGTCGCAAAACGTTTTCCTTTCTTGGCCAAATGCGATTTTCTGAATAGGTAGAAGCCACAGGAATCCATGTCAGGCGAATACGGTGAGTGATTGATGGTTAAAATGCGATTTCTAATAAAAAAAATCAGTCACAAGAGTGGATCGATGAGATGGTGCACTATCATGAGAGTCAGCTTCCCCCTTCGCGGTATTCAGGACGAATTCGACGAATGCGATGCAACAAAGGCTTCAAAACGCCAAGATAGAAAATTGCATTGACGGTCAAAACCCGTTGGCACGAACTCTTTGTGGACAATTCACTTGGAATCGTTTAAACAAATGAACATCGACTTGATTTTCGACTTCTCAAAACGCGACTTTTTGTGTGGCGGCTCGTCTGAGGCCTTCCATTCGGCACTTTGATGCTTAGTTTCAGGTTCTTGTTGGAAGCCCCACGTTTGATTACCAGTTACAATGTGATAAAGGAAGTTCTCGTCTTTTCTCGCCTCTTTCGATCTTTCTCTCGGTCTTTCGAATGTTGACTTCTAAGCAATTTTGGGTCCTCAGTTAACTTGTACGCAATGAAACGTGCACAGACCTTTCGTAGCCCAAATGATCAGTTAAAATGCGATAAATCGATATTTTGGAGATATTCGACTCCGATTCCATGAATTTTAATGATGATGCCGGTTCAGTTTGTATAAATTTACAAACAATTTCGATGGAGTTTTCGATGATTACTGATTTTGGGCGGCCCGTAGGTTGATTTTCATTTATGTCCTCACAACGATCTTTGAAACATACTGACACTTTAGACGCGATAATTTCACTTCCACTGAACCGAGTGTCACCAAGCTTTCACTGGAAGTCAACTGGGGATGTCACTTCCAAACCACTAACCCATTAAAAAGATGGTGCCATGAAAAACATTTTTATGACAGAAGTCTTGTTTTTTTTTTTGGAGTTCACCTTGCATTAAGCTTTGATTTGGACAAAATCTGTCTGTTAGTGTATGCTAATAGTAAAAAAATAAATAAATAATTGGCGCTTACACTTCTGTTAGGTGTTTGGCCGAGCTCCTCCTCCTATTTGTGGTGTGCGTCTAGATGTTGTTCCACAAATGGAGGGACCTACAGTTTCAAGCCGACTCCGAACGGCAGATATTTTTATGAGGAGCTTTTTCATGGCAGAAATACACTCGGAGGTTTGCCATTGCCTGCCGAGGGGCGACCGCTATTAGAAAAATGTTTTTATTAATTTTGCTTTCACCGAGATTCGAACCAACGACCTCTCGGTGAATTCCGAATGGTAATCACGCACCAACCCATTCGGCTACGGCGGCTGCTAATAGTGCTCTAGTGATAATTAGGAACTAATAATCTGCCTTTCTTCATACACCTCAATAACGCGCAATTGCTACCCCGGACTTCAAAGCATATTTTCGTATTTTTTGTTAGCTACTTACCGTACTTGGCAGCTGCTTTTCTCTGCAACGTCGACACATATCCTTTGGCAAAGGTAATTGGGCACTGCCTTCGGCCAGTACAACGCGTGTGGATTGCGCACGTGATTGCAGTTGATGTGCAGCACCAACAAGCAAAAATATATGGCAGAGCAGGCCGAACACGTAAAGCACAGCCCATGGATTCAAGAGTATTCGACAGAATTCTTTCGCGTTCTTCTCATGCGGCAGCCTACTGTTCCAAATCAGCACAGAGCCAGCATGACGACTGCACGACACAAAGTAAAGCACAAAAAATTGCACAGTGCATTCGGTGAGTACGAAACCGAAAAAAGCAACCAATTGTGGACCGTAAAGACGCAACAAAATGCGACTGATTTGCGAATTTTCCTCATGCATGCATTGTAGCCTCCGAAGTGCGTCTGTGAGAGTGTGGCACCTATAACGTCGATTGATATTGAATGGGCGCGGGTGTACACAATGCTTGGCGGCTTGATGCAGGACACTATGCAACAACTGATTTATTTGGTTGCTTTGCTGAGACAAGATTAAACAGCTTACGTAGTAGGTGCAGAGAGTCAACTGCAAAACTAATTGGCAATAATAGAGGCAAAGCAGCGCTGCAAGATATGCCGGTCGCTTATCTACGTATTCCATCCACACAATAAATATTGTCCATGTTGGCGACAACAGTAACGGTATCAGCTGCAGACATAACATAAGCGCCATGTGGTTACCGCAATACTTTTCGCTGACAACCTGATTTGCAAGCGCGCTTATGGCGTGGCGCAATTGAAGTATGCGATTGATACACGTGATGAGCTCACGTTGCTTGCAAAACTGGCGGAAAAGCGTACCTACAGTACACAGATGCAAAAATGTGAGACGACCGAAGCCGACCAATGATAACAGTTTCGAATTGCGTAAAAAATCCTGATTCAAGATCATTATGCGTCCAACAAAAGGCACAGCGATTGTTATAATCAGTAGAATGGCGAGGCTGTAGTAGCGAAGTGGGCGTGAGAAATCCACTCGAGTGGTGTGGGTGTGTAATTGTGTGTGCGGTTTTTCACGGTGATTAATACGCTGAGTGTTACAACTCGATTGCTGTGGGCGCTGTTGTTTGCATTGTGTACGGCGAGGCTCTGCGTTGTGATAGGTAAAGGCGATAATCCCCAGCCATTTGGTTATGTAATAACCGCCTAGAAGTATGCAACGCACTACGACATTGTTGTAGTGGTAGTGCCGAAAATGCTGTTGTTGCATTTGTTATTGCCGCCTTATTGGAGTGCACAATTTCTTATGAACGGCTTATAAGCTTAGATTTGCCTACTTGCATTAACACTTTCAAATTCGTATTTGCCGCTGCGCTTGTAGCCTTCTACTGCGTAAATTAAATAATTTCTCTGCTTTTAATAACTACGTCAGCGCAATGTTAATCGCAGGCTTTCCAGGTGCATTTTCATTAACGCTGATGGGGGCGGCAATGCATCAATGCAGTAATTGTGTTAAGTGCTGCACTAATAATTTATGGGCGCAAATCGTTGCGGGCTGGTTGAGCGCAGTTATTGCAGTATTTTAAAATTTAATAACCACTATCCACGTCACTGGTATTGAGACTTTTCATCGATTAAGCTTTAATGGCTCTAAAGTACGTTACATTCTGACGTTTGGAATGCAAATAGTAATGGAATTTAGGTTGACAGCTCTGGCAGCTAATACCTCCCCAAATTTTTGGGTGTATACTTTCAAATGTTATATCTAAGTAAATTAATAAATAACTAAAAATAATATTTCATTTAATGAAAAAATATTTCATTTTACGTAACAGTTTATTTATACTTATATTTGTAAAGTTTGAATAGGTTTTAAGAAAACTCAAACATTAAACTAAATTTGTTAAATTTAAATTATATTAATAAATAAAAAAAGTTAAAGTATTTTTATTTACTAAATTAAATAAGAAATGCACCTTGACAGCTAATTTAAATTAAATAAATAAACAAAAACATTTTTTTTCATTAAATTAAATAAGAAATAGACCTTGTCTGCTAATCAAATTAAATAATAAAATAAAAACATTTTTTTTTTATTTAATTTGAAATGAACCATTTTTTTCTTAATTTAAATAAAATAAAATAAAGAAAAGTAATTAAATTGAATAGCAAATGCACCTTGGCTTCTAATTTAAATTAAATAAATAAATAAAAGTAATTTGGGTTTATTAAATTGACTGCTAATTTAAATTTAAACTAAATAAAATAGAGAAAAGTAATTTTTCTTATTAAATTGAATGTGAAATGCACCTTGACTGCTACTAAAGGGTGGTTAAGTTTTAAGGGCCGGTGTTGATTTTGAATAAAATACATTTTTTTTAGGAAATTGTTGTCATTCGGCCAAATGGCGGCACACCTGCATCCGATAGTCCAAATTTTAGATGACGCTGAGGCATAATTGAGGTTCTATGCCGTTAATGTGCCGAATTATCTCATCCTTTAGCTCTTGAATTGTTGCTGGCTTATCGACCTACACCTTTTCTTTCAAATAACCCCAAAGAAAGAAGTCCAACGGTGTCAAATCACGTGATCTTGGCGGCCAATTGACATCACCGCGACGTAAGATTATTCGGCCATCAAATTTTTCGCGCAAAAGAGCCATTGTTTCGTTAGCTGCGTGACAAGTGGCACCGTCCTGTTCAAACCACATATCGTCCAATTCGGTCCATAAAAAGTTCGTTATCATCTCACGTTAGCGTACACTATTCACAGTAACTGCCTGACCGGCCTAATTTTGGAAAAAATACGGCCCAATGATGCCGCTGGCACATAAAACGCACCAAACAGTCACTCTTTGTGGGTGCATTGGTTTTTCGGCAATCACTCTTGGATTATCATTCGCCCAAATGCGGCAATTCTGCTTATTGACCAATCTACTGAGATGGATTCAAATTGAGTTAGTCTAGAATTAAAAAATGTCAAATGAAATACAGAAAAAACTTAAAGTTTAGGTGTGGTTCACATTCAACATCGGCCCTCAAAATTTAACCACCCTTTAGTTCGAAAATGTTGGGTAACAAAATAGAACTTAGTTTTCACTTGGCGTTGCCTCTGTGCAGAAATAGGAGCAAACTTGAGAATATTATACCACTATTTACCAAATTATGAGCTCAAGTCCATGGTGCTGAATTTCAATGAAAAACGGCTAACAATGCCACTACCCAGTTCATATTTAAAATCTCTACATGAATTCGAAAATCCAAAGCACCTCATTTGTCACTGCTTAACATTTAACATTTTAAGTCGCCTCAGAAAGGCAAATAGTATTTTGAGAGTCGCTTTTTTTGATGGCAGAAATACACTCAGAGGTTTTCCATTGCCTGCCGCGGGTGACTGCTATTAGAAAGATTTTTTTTCTATATTTTGAAGTCTCGAACTTTATAGAATTTTAGTTTGGATCGATGGATGATATTTTAGTTAGGGCTGGCTGTTAATCTTTAAAAACAAGGAATGCCATCAAGTTGTATGATAGCTTGTAACATCCGCCGGATGAACAGCAATTTAGTTTTAACACATAAAAAGTGGGCATAGTTTTGATACGATTTCGATAATATGTATGCCATATCCAAATGAGGTGGAGAGCAAGACGTCTACTAAGTTTTTGTAAGTCGGTACCATAATACACACATTTACCCAAAAGTTGGCGTGGCACCATCCATTTTTCAAAATTTTACTTACAACATATTTCTTATTTTGGAGGAAATGTAGGGGAAAGGGGAGTGGTAGTTGAAATTTAATTTTTTTAATATAAAAAATGCCATATACTTCTCTTATATAGTCTCCATGAATAGCCTGCTTACTGCGCTTGTGCATCCACCTGTCGCCTCCAGGATTTGGCTGGTCTCCCGCGTTTGCGACTCCCTTGGGGTTTCCAGTCCAACACAGTTACACGGAGTTTACACAGTATATGGCTGATCCACTTTTATATTTTGGCGTCATATTTCGAGGAGGGTGGTTTTGCATAGACAGCGATTACAAAAGGCTTGCAACGCAAGTGAATTGCACGTGCACAGGTTCCATGACCACCACCACCACATTTACAGGACAATATCCCTTTCATGAAATTTTCCATAACCGCATTGCAAAGTCCTCGATAGCCTCACGAATTCCATCTTTGATGTCTTGAATCGACCCTGAGCTGTTGGCGTAGACCTACTCTTTCACGTTGCCCCAAAGAAGAAAGTCACAAGGTGTTAAGTTCGAGAGATAACGGAACGGATAATAGATGTTAGCACTGCCTTCAAGGTCAGTCTTATATGGGTAATAAGAAGGAAATTTAAGGCCGATGAGTTTGAAAACAAAGGCAATATTGGAATTCCTATGCAAACTTGTAAGCTAAGGATAAAGGAGGGGCGACCGCTATTAGAAAAAACTTTTTCTTAATTTTGGTGTTTCATCGAGATTTGGCTACGGCGGCCATCCGTGTTGAATATATTTCTATGATAGTATGAAAGAAAATTATATTTGAGTATACATTTTTTTGTTTATCAACAAACGAGAATATGTTTAGCTATTAAAAACAAGCTGAGCTGTTATACAGTTTAAAACTTCACAAGTATTGGAAATGATTGACTAGCTGCTGTACACTTGGAAGCCACATAAATTTACATAGGTGTAGATTTTGCTTTTATTGTTACGTATGATTGATTTCATTCACTGTCTCACTCTGATCCACGTGAGTGTGCACACGCGTTAGTTTCGTTGCTCGTTGTATGCCAGTGCATGCATATGCAAGTGTGTTTGTATAAATATTCATAAGCCAGGCCAAGCTTTTGAGGAATTGATTGTCAAGCCACGGCAGTTTACAGTCATAGCCGCAGTTACATACAGATATTAAATGGCATCCTACACATCAATAATATATACGCGATGGCTTAACTTCCGTGATGCGTTAATGCATAAACATGTGTACCAGTGTGTAGGCGTATGTGTGCATCCATATCCTAGTGAGAAAGATACTTATTCGTAACTGCTGTTCTGCGCGAAAATCTGGAAATATAATATATCAACATAGTTCGTTTATACTCTCCTTTACACGTGACGAAAAAGGGATTTGTACACGACAATTTCCAAAAAAGCGAAATTGAATTCCATTGAACATTAAAAAATTATTGTACTTGGAAATTTTATTTTCAAAAGCTTAACGTAAAAAAATTAAAAAAAATTCCGGCAAATTTATTTCAGTTAAGTTATTTTAAGTTGAAGTGGCTGCTGATGGTTATGTAAGCACATCAAGGGCGCATAGCCTAGTGTATTTGTACTACCACAGGGATTAATGGCGGCCCAAGCCAAAGAAGTCCAGGAAATATCAAATTTAATTAGCATAAATAAATTCATATAAAAGTACAGGTCATCAATTATTTGCTGTTATTTACTGTAATTTACTGTAATTTTTTATAAGGGGAAACTAAACCAAACAACAACAAAGTATGCTTTTAAAGTACTCGCTCTATCTCTCTTTAAGAGGTTTTTGTACAATTCATTATTTATTAGAATTTTGGAATTAGGACTCTATTCGGAAATTAAGGGGAGATATACACCTAGAAGGTCGTGAAAAATCGATTTTTTTTTTGCATTTTCTTAAAGTTTGATGGCTCTAGAATATCTAGTGAAAAGGACAAGGTAATATTTCGATAAATAAGCTAGTTACAGCCGAGAACGTGAAACTTGATTTTATGGGCATTCATTCATTCCCAAATTTTCAAACGTGTTTTTCTCAAAACCACGTTTTTCAAGTTGGTACCCAAAATTTCTCGAAAAGTAATAAACCGATTGCCTTGAGGCTGTTTGTGGTTATTCTATACAACATTATCTAGTAGATGTCATAGGATTTTTTTTTCCGTTACATAGTTTTTGTTCTATAGGCAAAATAAGAACTCATTTTTAGCTCAATAATCAATACTTATGTTCAAACGTCCGCCATTTTGTTAAAAATCGATATTTTCAAAATCGGCTACGACAAAGACTAGATTTTAGTATCTGGTTTAATAATCTTTTTGGTTTTCTTATTTCTGATGATTTTTGGAGAAACGCCATTGGGTACCGCGGAGGCTGATTTTTTCAAGGACTTCCAAGGATTCTACATTATCCTTTACAATTCTTATTATTTTAAGCTAAAACAAATTTAACACATTTTTGAATATATGTACTTTTAGATAAATAAAACCCCAATCATACATTTTAAATAGTTTCCTTTGAAAAAAATTCATAAAAATGACCTTTTTTCCGGCTTTTAGGTGTATATCTCCCCTTAAACCTACGGTGACAAAATATGTGCAAATATATGTATACGAGGTGTGTTCCAAAAATAAGGTGAATTTTCATTTTTTTCAAAAAATATTTATTTATTCAACAATTTCTATTTTATCTCCTTCAAAGTAGTCCTCCATCAGATATAATACCAGCGTTTTTTCCAATCCTCGAAGCAGTTCTGATATGCACTTTTTGGTACTTCCTTTAGCTCTCTCCGCGATTCGGTTTGTATCCACTCAATCGTCGCAAAACGCCGTCCTTTCATGAGTTTTTTCAATCTTGGGAACAGGAAAAGGTCGCAGGGGCCAAAGTTGGTGAATATGGTGACTGAGTTGCTGTTTTTGGCCAAATAATCTTTCACAAGCAAGATGATGCAAAATACATGCATTTCTCTTTCACAATTCCGGGCGTTTTCTTCGTATTGCTTCACGCAAACAGCGCATAACTTCAAGGTAATACTCCTTCTTTAGCCTGCGATCTTCCAGTAAGATATCCTGATGTACTACGCCATGGTAATCAAAGAAAACAGTGAATAAAGCCTTGACATTTGATTAAACTTGGCGTGCTTTCTTGGTCTTGGCTCTCCTGGATTCTTCCATTGGGATGATTGGGCTTCGGTTTCGATGCCATAACCATACTCGTATACCCATGGTTCGTCACCAGTTATGACCCTTTTAGGCAAATCTTCACTATTGTTGACGTTATTCAACAATTCCCGAGAGATGCTTCATACCCAAAATTTCCGAAATGATTACATGACATGAGCCAACCGATATGCCGACATCCTCAGAAACTTTTCTAATTCTGGTCCGACGATTCTCCATAATTTTCTTCACTTTCTCAATATTTTCATCGGTTGTTGATGTGGTGAAGCGTCCAGAGCGAGCGCCGTCATTCACATCTTCTCGATCTTCTGTGAAAAGCTTTTACTATCTACTTGTAAAAATTTTTTGTGACTCAAAGTACTCTTACCGTATGCCACTGTCAACATTAACAAATTACCAATAGCGCTAAAGTCTCCTCCGTGGCCCTTTTCAGCGTTTTGTTTTTAATTATGCAAATTTTTGACGTGATAACGTCTTATAAATCGATGTAGCCGGATCCACGCACCAAAAACTGCGTCGTTATCTTGCTCATGTGTCTTACTTTGCTTGAACTGCAAGCGAGAGCGTGGAACGAACGACAAAGAGGCACAATCGGCCCCCGCGTTCGGCAACGTTCGACATCTGGCTCCCTTCTACTTGAGTGAGCATATATATGTATGTATATGTATGTATATGCGCATTTGTACATAAATTCACATACTTGTATTTGCATATGCCTTCTTCCTGCCATTTCTCTGTTGAGAATAGGACGATGATAGGAAAAGTAAGAAATAATGAAAGGAAGTGTTTCGAGTGTAATGTGTCTTGAAAAAGGCAAATCGATGATGGTGTCTCTTAGTGTTGTTGACTTATTAACGTCTGATGCACAAACGAAATTGAACATATCTTTCATGAATTTGATAAATGTTTCGTAATTTTTCACATTTGTGTAAATGTAACTTGATCAATTCCATTGCGATTCCATTTACCTCCTTCTCTATATCGATACAAAATATCTATTAAATATATAAAATTAAAATTTTCTTTTGAAAAATGCAACCATTCCATCAGTATTTTCTTATGACGTTGTCACGTTAAACTATCGTCAGTACACCGACTTTACAGACAACCTCTTTTTTACAAACACTTAAGTTAGCTTGAAACAAAAAACAAGAAGCAAACTCAAAAACTTTCGCATTTTGGGCCTAAAAAACACTAAACTTATTGTGAAGAGAAAAGGTTGCCAACACCACACAACTATGCTAGTGCAACGTCACGCACTCTCTGATGGGCGCAATCTTGTTTCTATCATCCTTGGGTAAAAGCTAAGTGATGAAATGCTTACACCACGTTGCCATTTATTATATTACATAGGTGAACTTGTAGCTATAGTGTCTCTTATGCTACAAGATTATATTTTCTCGCAGGGTAGCTCTGCATAGTTTACAGGTGTATTTGTGTCCTGAGTGCTGGTAGCGAAATTCAAATTACTATTGAGCATGACAAGTGCGGATATGCGAAACAACATTTGTGTGCATCTATAAATTAGCATAAGCGTGCACATACATACATACATAAATATGTGCATACGAGAGGTGATCAGAAAGTTTGAAAATTGATGAGGAAGGGGAATAGGTGTTAAATTGTTTTTACTTTTAAATATAACATATTTGGTATTAAGTTTGATACGTTTTTCAGATTTCATAAAGTTTATAATATTAACAAAAAGCATAATGTTGCGTTTAAGCATTCAAAATAGGCAAAAATTGCCAACTTCTCTTCGTCATAGACAGAATTATCCCTTTAGAAACTTTATTTCATATCCGAAAGTGATAAATCATCTCAAATCACTAAATCTGGTCTATAAGCAGGACGGTTACATATTCCGAAGCCACACTTGTACAGGACAGCCATCGCAACACGACTTGTATGAAATTTTCATACAAATAAAGAAATCTGAAATCCATTTTCCACCTCTGTTTCCCTTCATGGCATCTTTTATACCTATATTTTTAATCGATGCTTACACCCTTTATGGGGTTTTTGGCCGAAGTCCTCCTCCTATTTGTGAAGTGCGTCTTGATGTTGTTCCACTAATGGAGGAACTTACGGTTTCAAGCCGATTATGAACGGCAGATGGTTTTATGGTTAATGAGCAGCTTTTCCATGGCAAAAATACACTCGAAGGCTTGCCATTGCCTGCCAAGCGGCGACCGTTAATAGAAAAAAACTTTTTCTATCATTTTGGGGCTTCATGCAGAGAGATTCAGAGCTATGCATTTCCGAATGGTAATTTTGAACCAACTTTTTCGCCTACGGTGGCTGCCTTTCGGCTTATCTAAAAATATAGCGTACTATTCTCCAGTAATATTGGCAAGTTGGAGTCAGCAGCCTGTTTCGAAAACATGAACTTTTTAAACAGCGGATTCAGCTTTTCTGTAGCTCTGTATAGTTATAGAGACGAGGAAGAGACAGTCATTCAATGCCATAAGAGTCTAGGTACAACCTTCAAATTAAAATGTGTATAGCAATAATCTTACCCTTAATACGGCAATCTGAATACTTATTCAACTAGTATTTTCACCGGTGTCAAGGCAAGCTACCTGGGTTTAACGCTTGACAGAAAACTTTCATGGAAGCTGAAGGGTTGTTACGGCGCTTTATGAGTAGAGCCTAAACTTGAGTCTTACTCTGCTTAAAAAAACTGTAGACTTAAAATGGGACTTAGCTTACAAAATAGTTCACTGGTTAAATGCGGCTATTCCAAGATCAATTATACCCTACGGAGTTCTTTAGCGGTGACCAACCCCTGATAAGAAATCGCCAATCAAGAGGCTAGATAGTATTCAAAGCGCGGTAAGCCTCAGTATTACTGGAGTGCTCAAAATAACGTGAACTTCGGCTCTTAATATTATGCTGCATTTATTGCCAATTGGCCTATATCGTAGATGCCTAGCCACCAAAGCAGTATTAAGATTGAGGGAATCGTCGATGCTCAAGACAAACAAGCAGGGAGACTCATTCTCCATACAGAGAGGACTACGAAAAGTGGTGGTCGGCAGGTAATAGCAAACCTCCGAGTGTATTTCTGCCACGAAAAAGCTCATCATAAAAAATGCTTGCCGTTTGGAGCCGGCTTAAGCTGTAGGTTCCTCCATTGGTGGAACATTAAGACGCCCACCACAAATTGAAGGAGGAGCTCGGCCAAGCACCCAGAAAGGGTGTACGCGCCATATATATAATATATATATATATATATAAGTGGGAGGTGGGGTATATTCGGACTATAGCCACCAATATATTCTTTAACTTGCCTGATAATTGCAACGTATTCAAAGCTGAAACATTGGCAATCTCTGAGAGCCTTTTTGTGCTTAATGAAAGTGTAGCGCCAGTTAGAGAAAGAAAGCGCGAAGGGCAGCTACATCGCCTAACCTATCCTAACCTTCATCAAAAAAATAACTGCAATATCGCTCAATATAGATATACCTATAGATAGATCAAGCATTTTCGCCGTCATTCTCCATTAACGTTCGCCGCCTGCTGTTTGTAGTCGATCCAGCGGCTGCTCCTCAACCAGTAAAAGGAGGAAATATTTTATTAAAAAATTGTTTATTTATTGTATCTTTTGTTTGACTTTTCTCATTTGACTGAAGTACTTCAGATATAAATAAGTACTTTGAGATATAAATAAGATACGTTGCACGTATGACAATTTTGGAATATCTTATACATATGAAAGTACACAAGAATTTAATTCATTAAATACAAACAACCAAAATCTTATACCCAATTCTGCAAACAAACAAATCCAACAATTTAACAGTAGGAAATTGAAGAACAAAGCAGTTTGTTGCAGTTGCTGACATTCTGTTGCAACATCCACATGCATTCTTAACAATGTCATGCCTACTTGGATGGATAGATTGGTACATGCAAATTGCATTTGGTTAGATGAAAATTTGCACTCTGTTTGAAGGATTTAGGTCAACCAGACATGAACTTACAAGTACACTTACACATATGCTTATAAATGCGCATGTATGTGAAGGTGAAGAAAGAAAAAGCAACTGAGTTGACATTTACAGAAATAGTTTTTAGAAAATATTTTATTAATAGAAGTAGAGGAGCGCAAAAATGTGCAAAATAATCATAGCTGAGAGGATTTGACAAAACAACCAAGTCAATTTCAATGCAACACTAAATTTTTTGGTTCTAAAGTATATTTAAGTGGTGAATCGTATCGTTGAACTAATTAGTAGGGTTTATTCGAATAAATTTGTAATGGAGCAACAATTTCTCAATTATTGCAAGTACTGAATTCGTAATATTGGCCATCCTGCTCATCAGTGATGAATGAAATAAGTCTCAAGCAATTTTTAATCTGCATCGAGCTCTGGTAGAAGTGATCCAGTACGATGGTTGATTGGCCTTTGCACTGTGAACGTTGTCATGTTCACGTAATTTTTACTTATGACTTCAGTTGCAACAGTTTTCGTATGTACCCAATTTACAGCCAGAATATGCGCTGAATCGGATATAAGCACGATTTTATAAGATTTCAACTTAATATTGCCACAAGCAGTTGATGCATTATTTTGACTGCGAGCCACTGATTAAAAAATGGATGATTAATAAAAGTTATTCTCAGTGAGTAGATCCTAGAACAGGACAAAAAACAGGAATACTCGTACAGTTAAAGTAATCGCCCTTTTAACGAAAAATTTTGGGAAAAAGTTCTTCTAAATTTTTACATATAAGTATTAAAGCTAAGCACATATAACACAAATTCATTACATATTTAAATATTCACTTCCATTTATTTTTTTATATTTTAGGAGCGCTACAAATCAGACATAAATTTAGCGATACAACTGTTGCAGTGCAAACCAGACAGTTTCATGCCTCAAAAAGTATCATCGGTGAGTAGCAACGCATAATCAAATATTTAATATTAATCATAATAGGTTGTCAAAAAAGTCTTGCGGTATTTCCGCAAGCTTGTCTTTGCAAGCGCGTAGTTCTAGTTGTATTCGTCGCATCGGTTCACGCTAGAGCTTTTTGGAAAGCTCTTTTCGCGTGCTAACACGTGTTTGATTAATTGTTGTTTGCTTTTAGTCGTTCGTGAGTTATAGCGTCGCAAACATGGAGCAAAATAAAGAGAAAATACGGCATATTTTACAGTACTACTACGATAAAGGCAAAAATGCATCTCATGCTGCCAATAAAATTTGTGCAGTTTATGGACCCGATACAGTTTCCATTTCCACCGCACAACGATGGTTTCAACGTTTTCGTTCTGGTGCAGAGGTGATCGAAGATGCGCCACGGTCCGGAAGGCCTGTCGTCAAAAATTGCGATAAAATCGCTGAATTGATCGAAAGAGACCGGCATAGTAGCAGCCGTAGCATCGGCCAAGAGCTGGGCATGAGTCATCAAACCGTTATAAACCATTTGAAGAAGCTTGGATTCAAAATGAAGCTCGATGTATGGGTGCCACACGACTTGACGCAAAAAAACATTTTTGCCCGTATGGATGCATGCGAATCGCTTCTGAATCGCAACAAAATCGACCCGTATTTGAAGCGGATGGTGACTGGCGATGAAAAGTGGGTGACTTACGACAACGTGAAGCGCAAACGGTCGTGGTCGAAAAGCGGTGAAGCTGCCCAGACCGTGGCCAAGCCTGGATTGACGGCCAGGAAGGTTCTTCTGTGTGTTTGGTGGGATTGGCAGGGAATCATCCACTATGAGCTGCTCCCCTATGGCCAAACGCTCAATTCGGACCTGTACTGCCAACAACTGGACCGCTTGAATGCAGCACTCATGCAGAAGAGGCCATCTTTGATCAACAGAGGCCGAATTGTCTTCCATCAGGACAACGCCAGGCCACACACATCTTTGGTGACGCGCCAGAAGCTCCGGGAGCTCGGATGGGAGGTTCTTTTGCATCCACCGTGTAGTCCGGATCTCGCACCAAGTGATTACCATCTATTTCTGTCCATGGCGAACGAGCTTGGTAGTCGGAAGTTGTCCAGAAGAGAGTCCTGTGAAAATAGACTCTCCGAGTTTTTTGACAATAGGGAAGCGAGCTTCTATAAGAGGGGCATTATGAAGTTGGGATCTCGTTGGGAACTCGTCATCGAACAAAACGGCGCATATTTGACTTAAATCGCATTATTATAACCAATTTTATGAACAATTGAAAATTCAATAAAAATACCGCAAGACTTTTTTGACAACCTTTATATATTAGAAATATTTTAGCCATCAATCTTTATTAGACAAATAAATAGTTTTCGTAGAAGTTTTAGTTTAAAAATCAGCCGTTAGATTATCATGTGTCGAAATAGAATAAAGAATAAAGCTGGCTATTTACATATTTTCGTAATAAAGGCGTTCGATAATGAAAAGTTTGCCTTCATATACAGTGGCTCACAGCTTATTTTTGAAAAAATTTAAATATTAAATAATTTATACGCAATTGCAGTATAAAAAACGTACTTCATATATTTTTTTAAGCTTTAAATAAAAAGTATAAAAAACAAAGACTGATTGGCCTATAGGATTTGGGAGATTCGGGAAGCTTATTGCCTCCCTTTGGGAGGAATAATACCTTGACCTCCCGCCAAACCTTAGGGACATAACCCAAACTCACACTTGATATGAATATGTGTACCAGAATTTGTATTCTATTTGCAGAATCACCTTACCTCGCTTATTACAAGCAATTACATTTTAAATATTATTTAACTCTTAAACTTTTAATATACATCACATATTTTTTTCTTTTCCATCTATCCGCTCACAACACAGCTACCCATCGACATACAATCGAAAGTATCAGCTTACATGCGCCTAGAGACAAATTCACATTCTGATTCGGAAGGCAGCACTAGCGGTGTTGGCACCGCCACCACAGCTTCCTACAAAGTACTTCCTGCATCGGATTCACCGCCGCCAACAGCATGCCCCTTTCCACCTACTGCAATGGTATACTCAATGCGGGGGCTGGGTAAGTGTTAGTAGACCGTGATTTTAGTTTGTTTTTTTTTCTTTTTTTCAATTTTTTTTTCATTAATTTTATTTTTAATTTAGTTTTCCCTCACTTAATTTTAATTTTTTAGTTGCAGAATTTTTGGAATTTAAAGTATTCCACTTCAATGACTGGAGCATGAAAAATGCACATATTTATGGACTTTTACTCCTACACCAAAAAACTGAAATGAGAAAATAGTGCTAATGCCACTACTATGTAGTGCTTTTAGTGGGCCAAGTGGTACGGCAGCGCCTAAAATTTGCACCGAATTTTTTTTTGTTTGTTTTGAAACTAGTCAGCAAAAGTCAATCAAAAGATTTTTTTTTTCTGAACGGCACACAAAAAGAGAAAGAAAACGTCAGCCAACCCATACACAAATATTTATATAACACTTTACTTTGAAATTTTTGCTACTACACATGTAAGGGGTGTTGTTTTAGCTAGCATAGACATTTATTTCTAATGAAAAATATAAAATATTTTTTGCTAATAGCTTTAAAAGTTTATAACATTTAGTGTTTATATTGGGTACATGGCTTCATCGACTTCGGTAAGTCCAATTTTGTTAAGTTATTGCGGCAAAATTTTGACTAAGTACCAGTCGTCAATTTTTCGTTGAATTTTTTTCTGATTAAAATATGGGGAATTCGCAAATTAAACAAAAATAAAATTCACTGCTAAAGATGTCTTCAGGTTAAAAATCCTGTTCCACTTCCATTTGATGAGCTGTAAGTAATATATAATGGGTGAATTGCTCTAGAATTTTCGTAACCAAATGGTGAAGTTTTGAAATACATAAATGTTTGTAAACTTTGCTCAGGTGTGCATAAATCTTTGCATGGTTGGCCTTTGGACAGCGTATACTGACGAAGATGGTTCAACATAAGTTATTTCACCCATAAAATTGACAAAAGCAAACATGTAATGAATGATCAATTAAGAGGTATCGGATTTTAAATTGAAATAAAACAAAGAAATTTCAATTTGATAGTGCAATCTTAATCATTTTTGTGTAGAACCATTCATGACATTTATTTTTTAAAGATAATCTCTTTCAAATGTTGGCCGCAACTGCGCCCTAATTCAACTATCTGTAAACACCAATTTTGAATGACTCGCTGGAGGACTTCGTGCGGTTTCTCGTGTATAACTTTAGGAAATCTGGCTTCCAATGTCTCAATCGAAGCGGATTCATGCACAAAGCATTTAAACTGTACATACCCCAACTCATAAAAGTTCAAAGGTGTAAAATCACACGATCTTGGTGGCCTATCCACTGGTCCGAGACGAGAGTAAAAGTGCTCACCGAAACTACGACGCAATACGTCCATTGCTTTACGGACTTTATGGCAAAGAGCACCGTCCGCAGTCTTGTTGGAACCAAAAGTTGTGGAGATCACGGGCTTCAACTTCCGGCATCCGGTATCAAAAAGTCGTTTATCATGGCGCGATAGCGTTCGCCATTTACCGTTACATTGGCGCCAGCCTCGTCTTTGAAGAAAAATGAGCTGATGATTCCTCTAGTCTAGTCCATAGGCCGCACCAAACGGTTGTTTCCATTGGATGCAATGACTGTTCTTGAATGGCTTCGGATTGGTCTGTAACCAAATACGGCAATTTTGCTTATTGACATAACCATTAAGCCAAAAATATACCTCATCGCTGAATGGTTATGTACACCCAACTTACCCTGAGCGCGCGATGAACACTTTTCACAAAGCGTCGATTTTTGTAATACAACTTTAGAATTTGTATACATTTGCGAGGTCAAGGCGTATCTATTAAAGGTGGTGGTGGTAAATCAGCTGAATTGTTTTTTTTTCTTTCGCCGTGTCCATGTGGCTATTAGCCTAGAATGAAGTAAGGCGAATTCATTCTTTGATTTCTACTTTGCCACTACTTTGCTTTGACAATCAAGCGTACAAAACATTATTGTTGGTCTAGTGCAACCACTTTTAATGAATGCACCTTGGTGAGGTGTAACTCTTTCCATGAAGAAATGTCAATTAATACTGAAAAAAAGTATGTACATAGTTTGGCAGTAGTTGCGCGTGATCTGTCAAAAAAAGGCGATGCTTCATCCACTCTTGGCCGCTCTTGGGCGTTGGAATTTTTCAAATCAAATATTAAACTACCTTCTAATAATAAAAACTAACATCAAAACACGTAAATATTAAAGGAAAAAAAATTTCCTGTGTCAAAATTTGAACTTCGTACTTCAAGTGAGGTACATCAATATTATAACATCATCTCGCCAAAACATCACCGGCCAAAAAATGAAGAATGATCAAATATCAGTTTTGTTTCATACATCGGATATTTTTTGGCCGCGTGATAACAATCGATACCGATAACTATGGTTTGACAGCTGAGATTGGCAAACTGTGTTGGCACTTCTATTCAGTAAGGTTTGGCAAGTCGTAATGAATCATTTAACGTCAGAACAAAGCTTCCGAATTGTGGAAATTTTCTTTGAAAAAATCAGTCTGTTCGCAAAGTTTTTAGAGCGAAGTGGTGAAGAATATGACAAAATGTCGATTCCTCATCCGTTTCAACTTGTTGGCTGGCCGTGTCTATAACGTAAAGCTCGTGCAAGAATTGAAGCCAAATGACCATCGTTTGCGACGCATTTTTGCTGATTGGGCTCATTTAAATTTATTATTCACTCAAAATTTGATCGAATAGACCATGTAACTCGTAGCCAAGGCGAACATATGCCGGATATCACTTTAAAAATTTAGTGCCATGAAATTATCTACTAGATTATAATAAAAAAAATGCATTCCAACAATATTCCTGTTTTATTCTATTAATTTAAGTACTCAACCTCTTAAAAAAACACCCTTTAGATATAAATTGCAAATTTCGAGAACGACTAGTCTCACTTCACACCCGTTCGAGTACAAAAAACTACAATTAGTCTCTTTATAGGACATGTTCAAAAAAAAAAAGGGACGGTTGAATTCATTTGAAGAGATCAAAAGTGAAAGTATTCGCATACATCCGGGCCAAGTCGTATTTATTGCACCGTAATGTTATTTGTGAGATAGTTATTTGTGACTAAAGCTTGAAACACCTATATTCGGGGAAAATATAGGATGCTTTCAGGCGCTTCCAATTTCGCTTGAGGTCCTGTTTTTTCATACATTTGCACCAAATTTATCATTTAAGGCATAAGCGGCGTATGCGGCAAAGCCTTAAAGGACTGGTGTGATGTTCCAGCTTAGTGGTGGCAATTTTCAACAAGATTTTTTTTGTTACTCTTTCCGTTATTTTCGTTTTAGTAAAAAGAATTCAGTCTGGACCTGTCGCCGAATCCTTTATTGGAAATTTGTGACACACTGAAGCAAAACTTCACTTCTTGCGTTTTAATATTAAAATATTTTAAAATTCTTCATACTCTCATTCAAAGTAGTAGTCCTCAGATATAATACACTTGTGCTAGCGTTTTTTTCAATCCTCGAAGCAGTTCTGATATGCACTTTATGGTACGTCCTTGAGCTCGCTCAGCGATTCGGTTTTTATCTCCCAAATCGACACAAACGTCGTTCTTTCATGGGTCTCTCAAATCTTGGGAACAGAAAAAAGTCGCAAGGGACCAAATCTGGTAAATACAGTGACTGATAACAGAGTGACATGATAACCGTGTTGTAAACGGCGCATAACTTCAAAGTAATACTCCTTATTTACCGCACGATCTTGCAGTAAGATATCCTGATGCACTACGCCACGGTAATTGAAGAAGACAGTGAACAAAACCTTGACATTTGATTGAACTTGGCATGTTTGTTTTGAAATTGGTTCTCCTGGACTTTTCCATTGGGACGATTGGGCTTTGGTGTCGATGCCATAACCATACTCGTATACCCATGATTCGTCACCAGTTATTACCCTTTTAGGTAAGCAAATCTGGATCATCGTTGACGTCATTCAACAATTCGTGAGAGATGCTCATGCAACGTTGTTTTTGGTCAAAATTCAGCAATTTTGGAACGAACTTCGCTGCCACACGCTCCATGCCCAAAATTTCCGAAAAGATTGCATGGTATGAGCCAATCGATATGCCGACATGGTCAGCAACTTCTGTAATTGTGATTCCACCATTCTCCATAACAATTTTCTTCAACAAAATTTGCATCAGTTGTTGATGTGCTGGGGCGTCCAGAGCGTAACATCTTCTCAATCTTCTGTGAAAAACTTTTACTATGATACTTGTAATCACTTTTTTGACTCAGAGCACCCTCACCATATGCCACTCTACCTGAAATGTGTGTATTTGAGCACTTAATTCCATTTTCTACACAAAATTTGATGCAACTTCTTTGATCCATTTTTTCCATAGTGAAAGTCGGCGAACACGCAAATCACTTGTCTTATTTATGCCTCTCACAAACAAACTAATCGAGTTATATTGCTAAAACCATGAAAATATCTTCCAGACGAGTGTATCAACATAAAAAAGAGAATAATCGAAAATCGAATGCACGTAGCCTGCGAAATTTGAAGATCTCCCTTATTTCTTGAACAAACCTCGGATACTTTGTTGCATATGAACAGTAGCGATTTCATTTCTATAAAAGTAAAAAACTTTCTATTAGAGAAAATTATATGATCACATTATAAAGAATTATTCTTTTTGAATATTTTGTTGGATCTTTGTGGACCTCTAGTACATTTGTACACTAAAATTGATTGGCCTATAAAATTGCATTGTCCAAAATTTTCGAAGATTCTGAATGAAATGGTTAAGTGGAAAATGGTAGGAGAGATTTATATACATATTTTTCTGAATTCCGCACAAGGTACCAAACTTTGATTCACTTGACTTTCGTTGAAGAAGGAACTATATTTTTATTGAAAATTAGTTAAAACTAAATTAAAAATATTAAATTTCGAAATTTATAGTCACAATGGATGTTGAATTAGATTTTCAACATCAAAAGTAAACGAGAAAGATATACCACCTTGATCGAAAAGTTTCCGGAATATATTTGTGAAATTCAAAATACAGGTTCATTCCTCCAAATTCATATAATCGCCTTCAAAGTATTCCCCATCAACTGTAATGCACTTACGCCAGCGTTTGATGCAGTTCTCAAAACATTTCTGGAACTCTATTTTCGGTTTAGCTATCATAGATGTTTTCGATTTTCTCATTACTTTCTTTCAGCTGTTAAAACGGGTTCTTCGTTAAGATTTTTTGACGCGATCAAACCGGAAAAAATAGCAGGGAGCCACATCAGATGAATGCGATGACCGTTGGGTGGTATTCGTTTCGTTCTTGGTCAAAAATTTATCGATAATAATGGCACTGTGCGACGGTGCGTTAACATGGTGCAAAATTCACGAGTTGTTTTCCCACAAATATTTTATTTTTTGAGGAATTGCGTGAAGTAATCGTCTCATAACACCCAAATAATAATCGTTTTTAACTATCTGACCTTCTCACAAAAAACCATGGTGTAGAATACGTGTTATTTTTTGGTCTTGGGTCATTCGGAATTCTGCACTCACTCGGCTGACGTCTGGACAGCATTTCGTACTTATAAGCCAACGTCTCTTCTCCATAAATGATGCGTTTGTTGAATGTTGAATCAGATCCAGTCTTGAAAATTGTGTATTTGGAGATATCAACGCGGTTCTCCTATTTTGCGTGAAATTGTACCCTTAATTTGGGACCAATTTTGCAGCAACACGGCGCAAAATCAAACGGATCCATAAGAAATGTCCAAGCCCTCTGCCAGATCTCTGATGGTTAATTTTCGGTTATTGATCAACCTTTCTTTCACTTCATTAATGTTTTCATCAGTTTTCGATGTCGACGACCTGCCACTGGCAATCTACCAAAAAAAAAAAGCCTTAATTCAAACTTCTACTTATTTAATATCCGACTTTATACTAAGATTCAGAGCCAATTTTTACATTTGGCCACTCCTGTGCAAGAACTCAAAATCATGGTAATGGAAAGAGAGATTATGCTACACAGGATCGCCAAAAGTATTTTCTCAAAACTGACGGAACTTGAATTCATTGCATTTATTTTTAAGTTATTTTTCATTTCATTTGCTATTCAATATTTTTTTCGGTTTTATAAATTTACTGTTATATTTTTGTAACCAATTTCAATTCACATTTACATAAAAATAACTATAGAATCTAATGGTGCTGAAAAATTTTGAAAAATTTAATAATATAGTAATTTTCAATTAAAATTTTCAAAATATTTTTGCATTGTATATTCCATGAAATTTGAGTTCACACAAATTTAAATTTAACTTTTTCTCTCCTTTTACCCATTCACTTTTCAACCAGATGGCAAACGTACTTCAACAGATTCCAACATGAATCTCAACAATAATAATAATAACAATAATAACAATAACAATGGCAATAATGACAACAATAGCATCAAAGAGCCACTGCTTAATAATAACATAATAACCACCAATAACGATACCTGCGAGTCCAGCACTGAACTAAATGCTGACATCATAGCAACTAGCAATAATTCAAATATAATAACAAATTCATCACCACTCAGCAATGGTGACTCAAATAACCCCGATATGATTTCACCTATCATTATGGCAAAGTTCCTGGAGGCCGAACTGAAAGCAAGTGAAGTGAAGCACTGTGACACTTGTAAATGCTCCAAGCAGGATTTGACAGTGTTGGCCGACGTCTCGCGTTGCTATACAGTCTCTACGCAAACTCCCTTCCAGTTGCAACTCAGCGGCGGCAATCTCAATGAACCGCTCACACAATTGTGCCTACGTTGCCATAGCAATTTGAATTCACCGTCGCGCACTAATAGTCCTTATCTGATGAAATTGGTAAAATCCAGTGACTCTGTGATCTCGGAAACGAAAAGCTCCGTATCGGACCTTAATGATATGGATAAATTATTTACGCCAGCCAAAAAGGATGACTTAATGGTGAATCCCATCTTGGGGCATCATCGTTTGTGTGATCGCACGGCCGGTAGTGGTGCGCTACACCACCAAAATGGCAGCGGTGCTGGTAAAGTGAGCACTACAGTACTTTATCCAACCACACATTTGGGTGCATATGGAAGTGAGAAGTATTTGCTGGAGACGAATAGCCTTGCAGCTGGTATACAAATGAAAGTTGGCTATCAACGTCGCTTTATTGAGGGTGGTGGCACCGCCTTGGAGCTGCTTAATGGTGCCGCTGGCAGTGGTGTGAATGGAGCGGCACATAACACTACGAAAAAGGCAACAGACCAAGTAACACCGAAAACGATGGGTAATGATGAGTTAGATGATGAAGCAAAGCCATTGCTCAGTGCAGTCTCACAATCCAACCTGTTGGACTACGATAGACTCAAAACTAGTGGTGGTATTGAATTAGGCGAGACTGCGTTGGAGCAACAAATGAAATCACCAGCTAGTGTCTGTAGTGCTACCGATGTTAAGCAGGGTCTCATGAAGTCAGCCATCATGGGCAGTGTGAATAGTCTGTGGAGCAGAACGAGCAGCTGTGATGGAGCAAAGATGTTCGAGACTTTTAATAGGAATTTGATTAAAACTATAAAGGTAAGTGGGCATAGATGTTTGTCGTTAACTGCGGTTTCACAGATTTTAGAATATCTGTAGGGTTTGTTAATATCCAGCGAAATCAAATACAAGTTTAGTTTATTTGATGGATATACCTGCCAGTCGCAGTAAATTTGGCTCTTCGGAGTTATTTCTCCCTTAGTGATTTAAATCAAATACATGGAAAATATTAGAAAACACAAAATTCATTGAAACTGTTTTATTGTCTTCGGTTTCAAAATAAAATTACTGATCTCCACTTTACTGATCCCGCTAATCATTCCTTTCCTCTTAATGATATCTTGCCGCCAGACTGGCGTCACCGACTTTTATGACGAATGCTACTGTGGCGGCAT
This sequence comes from Anastrepha fraterculus, assembly GCA_037575425.1. Lineage (NCBI taxonomy): Eukaryota > Metazoa > Arthropoda > Insecta > Diptera > Tephritidae > Anastrepha > Anastrepha fraterculus. The sequence goes on along the minus strand of JAYXIM010015486.1, from coordinate 839,626 downwards.
CGACCGGAAAGGGTTAAACTACTCTAATGCCGTACATTTTAAAGGGCATAGAAAGGGGACTCAAATCGTACCTCGAAACGTCTCGTTTAAAAGATTTTTTTTTTTGTTATTTTTTTTTCTCCTTGTTCACTTCTCTCGGGAGCATAGGGCCTCGACAAGACTTTTGCACCATCCCATGAGATGTCGGCATCTGCTAGTTCGCACAACATCGACCTTCTCTAAGTGTTTTTTGGTCGACCATGACCTCTGCTCCCGTACGGGTTCTAGTCCACTGCTATCCTCGTGATGCTATCTGATGGTTTTCTCAATGTGTGACCTATCCATCGCCACTTTCGGCGTTCAATTTTCCTAATGGTGGGTTCCTCCATTTGTTGATGAAGGATTGTAGCCTATGTGTGATGGTGTTAGAGACCAACCATGTTTCGCTTCCGTACAACAATACTGCCTTTACCGATGAGCCGAATACTCGTAGTTTAATACGCCTGGAGATTTGCGAACTCCCCCATACTGCATGCATTTGCCCGAATGCCGCCCTTCCTTTGTTTAGCCTGCAGTTAACATCTTCATCTGCTCCACTGCCGTGATGATGCAGCCGAGGTAGTAGAAGCTTTCAACGACTTCCACCGGGTATCCATCAACCAATATCTGCCTTGCGTTATTGTGGTTACTCTTATGGCCTTGGTCTTGGCGATGTTGGCCTCCAGTTCGACAGTGCGTGGCAACGCTCCACGCCTTCGCTTGTAAGTCAGAGAGTTTGTAAGAGAGGAGGCAGATGTCATCGGCGCAGTCCAGATCCTCAAGATGTCTGGTGAAACTCTCTATAAGATCTTATAACTTCGTAAATACTAAGGAGCACGACCGTAGCCATGTCCACTTGACATATAACGGTTGTATTATAAAATGAAAAAATAAGATAATTCATTAACCACTGAAGAAAAATTGCGCAATAGACTGAAACTCGCACAGCTAAACATTGCTGAGGTCTCGTTTCGTCCGAGTTTGGAAACTTTTTTACTCTTATCAGTACTTTGCCGGTGACCAGCCCTGCAGAATTATACAATGGTTTAGATGGCAAAAACCAAGTACCAAGAGTTTTATTCGAGACTAATTAACGTCTTTGTAGTACCATCAACAAATTCTGTAAAACCTCAGAACTTTCTTAATCATTCAAATAAAAATTCTCATATTAATTATCTTTTTTTGCAGGCTGAAAATCCAAAACATCGCGGACCTCGTCTCTGCGCGATGCGTATACAGCAGAATGGCCAGAGCAATATACTGCTCGACAACATTGAGTCCATGGAAGCGGTAACACCCATAATCTATAAGCGACGCGAACGTCTCTTAGACGAAGAGCTGGACGACACCAAGGATATTATAACATCCAATGCGACAAGTGTATTGAACACCGAAAGGCCACCAATGAGCAACCAGGGCACGGATGTAGTATTAAGCGAATCAGCAATGAGAGAGGAAGAAAAATTGATAGATGCCATCAGCATACAAGCGGAGCCAATGGAAATGAATGCAACCACTGAAGCGGGGCAACGTAACGAAATCGAAGAAGAGTATGAGGCGGCTGGAAATGAAATTGATAAAAGCGGTTGTGTGTTGAATGACAGCAACACATATGAGACGGACGGGCGGTTATGTGGCGGAGGCGAAGAAAGAGAAAGCGCTGCTGCTGATATTACAAATAGTACGGTTCCAGCACTGATCGACCTATTGGAAACATCCACCACATCAAGAAATGTGACCAATACAAATGTACACCTAGACGCAGCCAATTTAAGAGTTGTTGAAAAGGAGTTGGATCAACGGACCTTAGGCCATCAAAAGTCAATTTCAAGTCAGCCTATTGGTGCGCTTGATGCGGCCCTTACGCAAACTGCAGTACTAACAGCACCAACAACTATTGGCACAAATAAAATGCGCAATGATACACAAAGAGGCCTGCCTACTATGGCGCAGGCTCTGCATAAGCCGAAGCACCTAAGCAATTATCACACGCTACAAAATGAGTCAAGCTCTAAAACTTCACACAATTCCAAGTCTTGCACACAGTCCAGCTCCATTAGCGATGCCATTGATTTTCAAGAGAGCATCATCCTACGCCGTCAACAGCTCAGTCGTGTTGCCGAATGGGTGCAGAGCAATACGCAACAGTTGGAGCAACAACAACAGCAACAGCAGCAGCAACGTGTGCAGCAACAACAACAAGCGCTGAACTCTGTAAACAATTGCGATTCCTCGGGTGGCACAGATCGGCAATCCTCCTTTTCAACGCTAGATCAAGTGGATTCGGTCTCTATGGAGAAGCTCTCAATGGATTCGGGTTATAAAACGACGCCACAACCGCAAACGAATGGCTACCATCAGCCTGGTTTGGATGATGCGAACAAATCTACCGAAGATTCACTCTCCCCAAAGACAGATACGAACTGTAGCATGAACAACAACAATTATAATTATGTAAATAGCACACACTTCAACCACCACCAATCGGGTAGTCATAGTCAACCTGCGCCATCAACACAAGCATGCGCCGCGAACACTTATTATCGCCGCACTACACGCTCCGGCCTGCCTGTAGCTTACACCACACCCGATCCAAACCAGACGTTCACCGCCGGCACATTCGCAAATAAATACAATAATAGCAACAGCGCTTGCAGCACAACGCCAACGCTGCCCGAACAACCTACTTGTGATATACTCAACTATAAGTACTATCCCAGTGATACGGATAAGACGCGCTCAATTAGCGCCGAATTGCACACCACAACTCAGCATGTGGACATCGCTCAAATGGAATATAATGTAAAGCAATTCTTGCTCAAACAGAATGAATGGTCGATGCGCGCAAGCGCATCACGTGGCGGACGTAAAGGCGGCGTCAATACTTCAGCGTCGAATTTGAGTAGCGCCAATTCGCAGGTGACACTGAGCAGTCAACGTACCCAGGGTACAGCGAAAACTTTACGACACTTGAAGCTATTTAGTGGTGTTGGTGTGGGACCGGGTGTTGGGGCAAGAGTGCAGCCAACAACTATTAAAGATGCTGGGGCGGCGCCGACGACGACTGCGACGATTAGCAGCCGTGACGAACGTGAGCTTAAAGCGAAGCAGATGACGAGCGGCTTAGATGGTGTGGCCGTAGGGGTAGGAGCGACCACTTTGCCACAAAGGACTGAAACGAATTTATAAGAAAATTTAGAGATTTAACTTTTATAATGTCAGCTTAAGCTTATCAAAAGCACACACACACACACACACATAAATACATACATACACACATGCATACTCAAGTTTAAACTAATGCGCGATTCAATGCCAAATGGAACAAGTATTTTGGATATTGTCGTAAATTTTTTGGGAATATTGGTTTATTTTTAAGCTTGAATGTAAAAGAAAGTAAACTAAAACAATTTGTAAAAAAATTAAAAATTTTTAGATTTCTCCAAAGTCGAATATTTGGTAAAGAGCGCTTAAAGTGAAATACCTTCTTGTGTTTTTGAAATTAAAAAAAAAAAATGAGGATAACCATTTTTAGGAAGAAATTTTTTCATTTATAGCTGAGACTTAACTTAGTAATACCTGAAAGTTTCATAGTGGGATTTTTCAAATAATAAAAAAAATATTTTTGAGATTTATTCAATGTTGAAATTTTTGGATAAGAGCGCTTAAAGTGAAATACCTTATTTTCTTGCTGAAATCAAAAAACAAAAAAAATTAAGATAAAATATAATTCTCATATTTTTTTTTTGTTTTCAAAAACAATTTTTTATAGAAAAAAAATTACTAGGAGAACATTTTTTTTTTTGAATTCTTAAACCTCTTTCCAATTGAAACTAAAAGTTTCATATTGGGAATCCCATAATTTTGAAAAAAAAACCTTCAAAATTTTGGTAAAGAGTGCTTAAGGTGAAGGCCCTCTGTTTTTTGTTACATTAAACACATTTTTTTGGGATAAACTTTAGTTTTTATTTTAATTTTTTTTAAAGCTGTATTTTTTTTTGTAGTTATTAAATTTGTACTTTTATAGCCGAGCCTATGCTCATGAATCCATGAAAGTTTCATGGTGGTATTCTCATAGTTTTTCAACTTATAGCAAGATTAATAATTTTTAGATTTATTTAACGTTGAAAGTTTTGGTAAAGAATTCTTCAAGTGAAATACCTTCTTTACATTTTTGCAGTAAAACAAAATTTTTTTGGATAAAATATAGTTTTTAAAAAGTGTTTTTTTCCTTCAAAAACGTTTTTTTTCTTTTAAAATAGTTTTTTTTTTTTTGTTAAAAATTACGAAGATTTTTTTTTTGTAATTTTAGAATTTTTTTTTATTTATGGCGACTATGTAATCCCTGAAAGTCTTATAGTAGGTTTAATTTTTGAAGTTCCGCAATTTTTAAAGCAATCAAAAAATTAATAATTTTATTCAAATTAATATTTTATTTTGGTAGAGAATAAAATATCTTTTGTTCTTTTTACATTAAACACCTTTTTTTAGAATAAAATATAGTTTAAAAATTTTTTTTCTTTTTTTCCTTTTCTTTCGAAAAAATTTTTTTTCTTTCAAAATCAATTTTTTTGGTCAAAACTACTAGAAACAATTTTTTTTTTGTATTTTACAATTTTTATTTCATATATAGCTCTGACTAAAAATTTGTTTATTTATAGTCGGGACTATGCTCACGAATACTTGAAAGTTTCATAGTGGGATTCCCATAATTTCAAAACAAACTTAAAAAATTTTAGATTTATTCAACGCGGAATTTTTTTGATAAAGATTTCTTAAAGAGAAATACCTACTTTTCTTTTCTACATTAAAAAAAAAATTTTAGTTTATAGTTTTTAAAAACAAATTCCTTTTTTTTTTCAAAAATAATTTTTCCGTTAAAAATTACTAGGATTTTTTTTTATTTTTGAAATTATTTTATTTATAGCTGAAGGTTTCATAGAGGTATTCCCATAATTTTTCAAGTTACAAAATTTTTCAAGCTATAAAAAAATTAATAATTTTGAGATCTATTCAACGCTGAAAACTTACCTTCCGTTCCTTTTTACATTGCACACAATTTTTTTTAGATAAAACATAGTTTAAAAAAAATTGTTTTTTCTTTCAAAAACAATTTTTTTTATTAATATTTTTTTTCTTTCAAAATCAATTTTTTTGTTCCAATTTACTATATTACAATTTTTTTTTTTGCAATTTTAGGAACTTTTTCATCTATAGCTGTGACTTTGCTCAGCAATCCATGAAAATTTCATAGTGGGATTCCCATAATTTTTCAAGATACAACATTTTTCAAGCTATAAAAAAGTTAAAAAAAAATTTTGATATTTATTCAACGTTGAAAATTTTGGTAAAGAGTGCCTAAAAGGAATTACCTACTGCTCCGTTTTACATTAAACACATTTTTTCAGGATAAAATATAGTTAAAAAAAAAATATTTACAATCTTTTTCCTCCAAAAACAATTTTTTTTAACTTTTTTTTTTCAAAATCAATTTTTTTTAGTTACTATGATACAAACATTTTTTTTGTATTTAAACATTTTTTCATAGCTGTAACTTTGCTTAGTAATCCATGAAAGTTTCATAGTGGGATTCGCATAATTTTTTAAGGTACAAAATTTTTCAAGTTCGCATTAAACAGTTTTTTCAGGATAAAATATAGTTTTTACAAATGTTTTCTTTCAAAAACCATTTTTTTTTTGTTAAAAATTCTTGGGAAAAAATTGTTTACGACAATGCTCAAAATACTTGGCTTGGCATCGCTCTAATTAGTCTTAGAGGAATAAGAAATCAATCGCAGGGTAAGACATTCGAAATGGCAATGCAATTGGTGAATGGCATTGGTGAGATGTGAAACTATAAAAATTAATAAAGCTACATTTTATCATGTATGTATTTGATCAGTAAATAGATTGTAAAAAAATATCGCATATTCGTATTTTCATACTTACATACGTACTTATGTATTTAATTACAATAATAATGAATAGAAAAACTTGCATGTACATATGTAAGTGGGCATATATCGCTGAAGTTTAGCATGAAATGCGCTTGGCATAAAAATAAGCCTATGCATGCAAGTATTTACATAAATGTACATAAGTACGTCGTAACAAAGATGCATGCACGCGTATGCAAATTCGAAACAAATATGAAAATGCGAAAAAACTCTTGACGTTTGTATGTACGTACCACTAAGTAACTTCCGTCTATTACCCAGCCCTGCCGCATGAGCCCTGCCCATCCTTCAGCGCTCAAGAAGCGCTGTACATATGAAAAGCATTCCAACTCACATACTCCTACATAGATAAATGTAATTCATTTACAAATACAATTTAGCTATCTTAACTAAGTAAGCATTAATGTATACATAAAGGGCATTCACACATATGTACATAGATATAAAATATGAATATAAAAAAATAAGATATGAAGAAAAAAATTACCGCTAAAAGAAAGCAAAAAAATTACAGCTAAATCGTCCAAAGAAAAAATATTACACGCAAAAAAAAAAATATATTCGAACTGAAACTCATGTGCTTACATATATACGCGCATACATACATACATATACATATATGCTGGCTTTTCTAGCAGAGTTCGCAAAATAGTTTCAAAATATTACACAAATGGCATTCCACTCTGCTTAGGAAAAATTGACTAAGTCATGATAGAGGAAAGAAAATAGTTCCGCCTTTTGTTTAAACAAAATAATTAGAATTTTTGATATTTGACGTAGCGCTGCCCCACTGGAATTTTGTGATGAAGTAGGAACTGTGCAGAGTGTCAACTTATTTGAAGCAGCCAAAAGCTATGAGAAAAATCCAATTTTATTTTAATCAAACAGGTTTTGGAAAGACATAAAGACAAAATAAAAACTATATAAAAGAGAGTAAAAGATAGTTATTTAAATGAAGCATTCCATATATTTATATTTTGAATGCACAGAGCCCATTAAAGCTGCGTTCAAATATTTTTAAGTTTAGTAAAAACTCTATATACATACATTACGAGCGTGAGCGGTGCAATTGTTGGGCACGAGGACGAGTTGAGGTGGACGGCTCCTCAACCACACTATCGCGAACAGCAGCAATTTTTTCTGCAGTACGAGCTGTACGAGCATGCACTGGTGTTTTCACATCTCCTATAGACCCAGTTTGCTCAAACTTTTACACAATTTTTCCGACTGTACGCACATTTGGACGATTAAATTGACCGAAAAAATCACGAAGTGCGCGATATGCATTTTGATTTGAACGCCCGTTTTCATAATAAGTCTGAATAACTTTACCGCGTTGCTCGATTGTGTATCTTTACATGGTTACAAGTTCAAGATGGCATTAAAGGAATCATCAGATGTCGTACCTAAGCACACACTTCTTTGTAGTCTGGTTAAGGGTTTTACTCTGGAATTAACCATAGTAGCCTTCCAGCCTTAATCAGGGTAATGCAGAACCAGTGCACTATCGCCAGTCTCAGACCCCAGCTGCAGGTGTAGGGAGGAACACCTCTCTAACCTCATTTCTTTCCACCCTCTTTGCTTCTCTTTTTGGGACTATTCGTGATATTTGATATTTAATTAAAAATTTGTGTACCAAAATATAGAAACCAATATTTCTAAACCCATCGAACTCGACATTATTGAAAAGGATTAGATTATTTATAGAAGCCAACGCAGATATTTGATTATACTGTAAAAAAGTAGGTACAAGCATCGATCTGATCTTTTGCTTATATGGAGAACCTCGTTCAACTTTTTAAAAACAAAAATTCTCAATATTTGGTCTTCAATATTTCAATAACTAAGAAAACAGAATGTGCTACCAATATTTTGGTAGAAAATATTTTCATTATCGCTTTTAAATTATGAGCTGAACTTATTAAGATTACTCAGACTGACGAAATTTTATAAACCCTCAAAACCAAGAACCAAGAACTCTTCACTTGCCCAAAAGCTTTTGAAGAGCTGAATGGGAATCGTACTCATAATAGTCCACCTGGTCAAGTTTTTGAGTGAATTTGGCTTCAAAGTGCATGTTCAGCTAAATTTTGGGTTATGCAACATCATGAACCTTTTTATTTTTGTTTGCAGATTCAAACAGTATCATAAATCACAACATTTTTCTTCTAAACTCAAAGTCTTTATTTTTCTCTGAGATATCGTCTATTTTAAACCCTCGCTTCATCTGAAATGGTATTTTTTGGGTGTTTCTTTAGAAGCGGGAAAAACGGAAACGAAAAAACATTTTTTTATTTTTGTTGTTAGTTGTTTATTCTTTGATTCATTGTTAAAAAATAAAAATTGGTTTTTGGCCATACAAGGTTCCTTCAAAAAAGTTGTCAGCCTTCAAATCATGGTCTTCCAAAAAAGGTATGTCGCTGGCGACACGGATTCCTGGACTCACAGGTTTCTGAAATCAAAAAGGCCAAGAGGTTTTTATTCGGTATGAATGTTGTTATCGTGTGAACTACGATCTTAAAAAAAACAAATTTTACAAAATGGCGGATGTTCAAATATGAAAAACCGATTTTTTTGACTTTAAATGCAAATTATAGTAAAATTTTTAGTATTTTTTCCGGAGTCAAAAATTTGCATGTATAGTATAGTTTTTGGTATTTTTTCCAAATGATCGTAGTTCACATGATAACAACATCAATTCTACGTCATTTTAATTTTTTTATTTATTTATTTAATATATGGAATATAACAATAAATTAAAATTTTACAAAAAAGGAGCACTAGCTACCAGGGCTTACGCAGTGAGCTAAAAAGGTTATTTTTTGACTAGAAAAGTTAAGCTATTAGAGAGTTAATTTTCTGGAAAAGATTATCATTTACATTTTATTTCATCAGAATCGGTTCAGTAAAACCGGCTATATCTGTGTCCATGTCCATGTGAAGACCATGTTTTGAAGGCTGACAACTTTTTGAAAGAGCCTCGTTTAGCCAAACAAAAAATTTCGTTTTTTAACAATTGATCAAAAACTTAAATACTCAAAATATAAATAAAAAAATCTCTTTCGTTTCCGTTTTACACGCTTCTAAAGAAACACCCGGAAAACACCAAACTCAAATGAGGTGAGGGCCTTAATTTACAAAGTTTGGCGGAAATAAGTGGAAATTGAGTAGAAGCAGGATCGTAAACGTAAAATTTATATTTTTATTAATAGATAATAGCTTTTGGTATTATAAGAATTTGCATTTAGAGATTATCGGTGTGAATAAGAAATGCGAACGAAAATGAAAAAAAAACTAAACGGAAACTATTCAAATTCCTTAGGGAAGAAAAATCAAACAAACACACGGCGAAGTATTAGGCACTCCATTATTTCCATATTAATGTATGTGTGTGAAAATTTATTGATGTAACTTTCATTTTGAAAATATATGAAACAAAAAATGTAATCAACTAAATAAAATGCTCAATTAACGTCTCCTTCAACAATTAGTTAGTAGGCACACGAAAAACACGCGGCATTCAAATATTTCATTCATATTCGTCCTTGTATGTACATGCGACTGCATCCAGCTAATGTACCTACATGTGAAATATGCAGTAATTAGATGAATATAAAACCACATTGACACAAATTTAGTATATTCCAAAACCCGAACATTGTAAGTAAAATGGAATAAAATTTAAGAAAAAAAGACACCTACTAAAGAACAGCTTTCATTACTCGAACTGTGCGTATTGAATCCTTCCTATTGTATACCTTGACTTAGTAGATATTAATCGTTTTTCTTATATACTTATATATATATATATATATATATAATGTATGTATGTATATGTATATAGCTGACAAATGCCAATGCCTGTACTCTTAACTACATAAATTATAACAGCATAAAATATAACAGCTCAAACAAAAAAATATATATTATATATGTATACAAGATATTTATGTACTTGCATATGCCTCCTAAATATAATACTCTGCGTACGATATAAATTCAAGAAACTGCATTAATATAGTATTTATTGTATTGTGAAAACTAATGTTTAACTTTCAAATGAAATTCGTGTTCAAATGAAGTAAGGCCGATAAAATTTTCCAAGTCCTGCAATGCCAATTCAGAATGAAAATTCAAGACGCATATAGTGAAACCTCAAACACTTTTTGCATTTTTGTATGGCTACGGAACGCAAGCTGGCACCACATTGTGAGGCTACGTCATGAAAAGTGGGATCATAATGGCACTCACCGACGTTATCGTAGTCGCTTTCTGTTGCCTGTAGGATACGCAAAATTGAGTAGTAAATAGCTGATTTTCTTTGGTTACATGCATCGGTTTGTGTGTGTTTGTATTTAGTGGTATTGATACAATTTTGCCTATGGTATTTTTGCATACAAACTTTTATATGTACACATCCGCTTTATCAGTTACAATTTTTCATTGTATAATAAGCCAAACTCAAAAACCACCAAAAGCAAGTAGTTCATTGATCTACAGTTAACATTATTCAACATTGTTGGTAAGTTATTGGGTATGGGAATAAGTTTCTGTGCTTTCTTAGCTAAAGTTACGAATTATTTAAACAATTAAATAATACATGAGATTATGTGAAGTATGTGCCATTGGAAGCCACAACTTTACCCCATCTTTCAGGCAGCATACGGATTCCTTTGACGAAAAATTCAAGTTCTTTTGATTTGTTCCATTAAGTGAGCCAGGGTGGGGCAAAATTTCCCAATCTTGTCCCTCAAAATATTTCTGTACCGATTTAGCAACATGTGGTCTGGCGTTTTCATGCAGTAAAACCAGTTTGTCTACCGTCCCATTCCGGCCGATTTTCTTTGAGGGCTCGATTCAAACGTGTTAGCTGGTGTCGGTAACGAACGCCAGTGATGGTTTCTGATGGTTTAAGAAGTTCATAATAGATGAGACCCTTCTGATCCCATCAGATGCACACCATAACCTTTGAAACATGAACAGTGACGATGCGATGCAGTTACCTGCTTTCTGCTCCCTGGGCCATTCGCATCGCGTGCAAATGTTTACCGATGGTTGATATGTCAACATCCAACTCTTTAGACATATCATCAAGTTTTCGATATGCGTCTTCATCCAATAATTGTTGTCGTTCAGTATCTTCTAATTTTTTCGGTGCCCTTTCGCGATCTTTACGTCGATCTCACTCATGTCGAAATTGCCACTTTAGAAGCGTCGAAACCACTCTTTACAAGTTGTATTTGATGGAGCGTGATTACCGTAACTATTGATCAATGTACGACACTTTACAGCTGTACTTTTCTTTAAAAGGTAATAATGAGGCAGATGCAAATGCTGCTCACATACGAGGTGTGTTCAAAAAGTATCACTAATTTTGTATTCTTTCTAAAATTATTTATTTATTCATTAATATCTAAGTAGTAATCCCCATGAGATATGCGCACTTGTGCCAACGTATTTTCCAATCTTCGAAGCACTTCAAAAAATCATTTTTTTTTAACTTGTTCAGCCTCCTTCGATGCCGTCTTTATCTCGTCAATCGTAGCGTAGCGTCGTCCTATCATGGGCCTCTTCAGTTTCGAGAACAAGAAAAAGTAAAAGGCTACAAGACCTGAGGAATACGGTGGCTGTGGCATCATTAGTGTGTTGTTTTTGGTTTTTGGCCAAAAAGTCGCGCACAAGCAACGATATGTGAGCAGGGGCGTTATCGTGATGCAGAGCCAATTTTGGTTCTTCCACAAATCCCGGCGTTTCTGGCGGATTGCTTCGCGCAAATTGTGCATAACTTGCAGGTAATATTCCTTATTGACCGTTTCACCCTGTGGCAAGAAGTCATGATGCACAACGCCCCTGAAATCGAAGAAAACGGTAAGCAAAACTTTTACATTCGACCGAACTTGGCGCGTGGCAGCTTCCATTGAGATGATTAAGCTTTTGTTTCGACGTCCTAATGTTCCTACGTCTAATGCCCAAATCATTAAAAACAAAATCGAATGGCTAAGTAGTCAGCAACTTCTCTAACGGTGATTCGACGATTTTCGTCTGTTTTTGAAGTGCTCGGGCGTCCGGCATGCTTTTCGTCGTTCACATCTTCTCGGCCTTTTGAGAACATTTTGTACCACCGATAAACGTTGCTTTGGTACAAGTAGCTTCTCCGTATGACACAGTCAACATTCGGAATGCATCCGCGCTCTTAATTTCGCTTTGCACACAAAATTTGATACAGGTTCTTTGATCCATCTCTTTCAATAGGTAAAAATCGAAGACGAGCCGAAGCACGTGCAAGCAAAGCAGCTGTCAACAATTAACTGAACATTCAAAATGGCCGAACTCGTCAGCATGAGTGAGAGACATGAGTACCAACATATCGCCACAAAAAATCGAATTTCGAATATACGTAACCTGCGAAAATTCAAAATTCGCGATACTTTTTGAACACACCTCGTATACATCTTTAAATCACCAGGATATTACTAGAGCGAACACAAAACTAGCGACACCTCTTGTACCAGGGTGGAAACTCATTCCCATACCCAATAACTAATTCCTCACAAATAATTTAAATTTTGAAGGTGTCACCATACCTGTAAAAAGCTGCAGCATACAAACAAACAAGCAATGAAGCGCGTAAAATAAAGATTTCCATAACTCAAAATCATTTTTTTTTATTCATTATAAAAAGTTATTCGAAGCTAAATTAGATAATTAATTTTGCGCCACCTTGATGATTATGATTCTAGTATTTTCATTCTGAATTGACATCATCACGCCCCCAAAATGGCCGTTGTACTGTGTTATGGGTATAAATATTCACCAATGTTCGGTCTTAAATTTATTTCAACACTTATTTTCTTAAGAATATATTCATGTGTTAAAGCGAAATAATATCATGAAACACGATAATAAACATACATACATGCAAACATATGTACATGAACATATATGCAACTACTCGTACATACCAAGCTTCGAACTTCGAACTCACCTATTCAAATCATATGAAAAGCAACGCAAACAAATCATAAAACGGCTTCAATACTAAAAGTACTTACTTTACATTAAATACATATGGCATATACACATTTACACATACATATATGAACACTTAATAAGGCTAAGGCGAGTAAGTGATGTGAAAAAGAATATTGGAGAAAAGGAGGACTTTAATTTTAAATATTTCGCAATATTTTTTATATTTTCAATACCTTAAATTTTACAACTCACTCAACAAGAAAAACAAAAAATGTTTATCTTAATACCCTTTTTTACTTTTTTAACATTCCGAAAGATTTTTCTTTAAGTATAAAGTAGCGAACGCTCAATCTGGATACTCAAATGCACACGTATTTTTCTTTTGTATTTCGGCATACCGGAAACCAATGGCGAAGTTAATTTTAAAAATGTATACTAGGCTGTCCCTTAGATGGCAAAAAATATTATTTTTCTAATTACGAAATGCATACATTAACAAGAATTTCATATTTCTGGCATAATTGCAACCAGCGCCGACCGAGTTTCAAAGTTTAGTACCAATCGCGTTTTGTTCTGATATTTCGGTCTGCTATAAAATCACTACAAATGCAATAAATAAAGCGAATAAAAGTAAAAATTAAATGAGTTGAACATTAATATTTAATTAAAAGCATAAAGTATTAACAATCTGTCAGGGTATACTCCTTTTTTACACTAGTTTTTTTACAGTCCGGATACAATTTTCTATATTCCCGGACACAGCGCAAAAAGCACTGTTTTTGTTCTTCTGCAGCCGTGATAAGTCCGTAAAAATCTTGCATTACTTTATCAGCCCTTTCGGTAGTATCATTCAATACTCTCAAATGACTTTTAGCTTTCAGAAAAGCAGCATTATTATAGCAAGAAGATTCATCTTCCTTCGACCTGCAGTCGTGATAGAAATTGCTTGTTCTTCTCCGATACGACATCATCCAGTGTTTTGTCTGAAAAAAAAAGAAAAATGAGTTAAGCAAAAAAAAAAAACCAAAATCAACAAAAGATTTAAAAATATCACGTATGAAATGACAAATAAAACATGTACAGGGTCCGGCACTCAAAGTGTAACCAATTTCAGACCGCTCTCGCAGCTGATACACGGGTAAAGTAATCTCAAAGTCAAGTCTTACAAAATCGAAACTCCGCTTGGCCAAAAGCGGCCAATTTCCGAACATTGTGTTTTCTGACGAGAAAATTTTTCAAATTGAGCAATTCGTAAACTCCCAAAACGATTGGGTTTGTTTGACTGACCGTTCTTACGAGAATTTGAGTCATACCAGCCACAAGTAATGGTAATCGCAGATGGGCGCTCTCCAATCATTTTATCGAGCCTGGCATCAATGTAAATGCGAATTATTATATGGAAAGTATTCTGGAGGTCTCACAAAACTCGAGTGAACCAAGAATGGCTAAAAAACAACGTTTTAAACTTCATAACTTCCACAAAATGGCTCTGAAATTCACCAGACGCGAATCCGATGGAATATTCTCTTTGTTTTGGAGAGCAAGGTCCGAACTAAAAGATTCACCATCTCGAGGCGCTGAAAAAAGCCATTGTTCGCGAGCCAAAATACATGCAAGTCACATACGGGCAGCTTGCGATTCGTTTCTGGAGCGTGTCAAAGCCATATTCAAGGCAAAAGGTTATCATATCGAGCAAGAGGAAATTGATTCTTAATTTTGTATTATTTTCATACATTTTTTACTTTAAATTGAATAAAAATAATTCTCCAAATTAAATTTATGGGCTTTTTAATTGGTTACACTTCGAGTGCCGGACCTTGTAGTTTAGGCCGGGTCGATTTGTGGGGAGGCAAAAAAATCGCCCATTGCTCTGTGAAAATCATATTCTAGGGATCGAAATAAGAAACTTTGCCGAAGGAACCATACCTCTAAAACGAATTCTGATGTCCCCCAATTTGGGTCGAACTTTTTAGTTGCTTTTCTATAACTCACTTAAATTAATTTTTTCATTTACATATGTTCTGACTAAATAAATTTCTTAAGAGAAAAAATAGATAATATTATAAATAAATAAAAATAAAGAAAAAACATAGCCATTTAGCATATTTTTTCATGTAAAGGCCAAAAATGATGATATTTTGAAATTGGGGGACATCAGAATTCGTTTTAGAGGTATGGTTCCTTCGGCAAAGTTTCTTATTTTGATCCCTAGAATACGATTTCACAGAGCAATGAGCGATTTTTAAATCGACCCGCCCTATTGTAGTTACAAGTCACAGCGCAGTACTCATGCAACTTGTATTGGCAAGTTTAAGTCGCAAGACGTCAGGGATTATCGTTTATAAATCGAGCTAATTTTTTTTCTAGACAATAGAGGGTCATTACGAAAATTTTAAGAAGGCATGCGTAAAAAAATGTTAAACTTGG
This sequence comes from Anastrepha fraterculus, assembly GCA_037575425.1. Classification (NCBI taxonomy): domain Eukaryota; kingdom Metazoa; phylum Arthropoda; class Insecta; order Diptera; family Tephritidae; genus Anastrepha; species Anastrepha fraterculus. The sequence goes on along the minus strand of JAYXIM010015486.1, from coordinate 824,252 downwards.
AATTTAAGGGACACGCTAATGTATACGCTACTGAACTTATATACATATATCATAACTAATATATTTTAATATAAAATTCCAAAATAAGAATGACAAAAAGAAAATATGGATATAAGCCAGAAAAAGAATGAAAGTCTGCTGAAGGCCTTCTGTTGTCAGTATCTTCAGATGCGGTAAATAAGACTAAGACTAAAAATGTTGTCCTTCACAACACCAATGCGAACTAGCTAATCTGTTAACAGAATGAAATAGTACTGTATTCAATGCGAAGGCTCCACAGGCTTGATGCATGCATAACTCTTTTATGGCAGCGTTAAGGACTGATTATGCATAATTCGCCCAACTTCATACAACTTTTTACAGCTCCGCACAATTTTAAACAATATAAGGGTATACCAACCGACAAACAGACAAACAATGGAGAGCGTATAGGTCAATATAAAGGCTTCCAACAATTAAATTTTTTTTTTTTTTATTTAGTAAAAAAGTTATTCAAAAACAAAGAAGGATATTTAATTTGCTCCACCTTGTATATCTTTCAGTTTATTTTCTTTTAGTTTCACAAATATAGCGTTACCGAAATTCGGTTTTTACTTTCTGAGAAAAAGTCACATATCCATTTGCATTTTTCGTCACCAAATATCTTTCTTTTTACATTTTCGTTTATAATTTACCCTTTAACTGTTTAATTTTGTTGCGAAAAAACGTTTTCTGCCTGCTTAATTATTTTCCAGCGAAGTCGACATAAACAGAGTAAAATGCTTCTGCCTGAAAAAGTAGGCAATTATGACTAAAACTCAAACGTTGCGCGTTGGTTTTTTAAAAAATATATATTTTATACAAAAAAAAAAATTATTTCATTCATACAAAATGTATCACATAACTATAAAATTTAATCCCGTAAATTGAAAATTAGTAATGCAAAAAAAGCAATAAACGATCAAAACAATTTGAAGAAATCTAAGTCACAAAACTAAAAATTTTAAATTAAGCGCAATGATAGTTTTTAAAGCTACCTGACATTTTGGGCACCAAAGCTGGATTCTCTTGTAATGTAATGGCACTTCCCCAGAATTGGTTTTCTCAACTTAACGGGTCCCGGTGGTCTAGAACTCGATCGGGGGTATTTTCAGGATTTTTTTACAATAAAACAAGTGAAAAAAGACATTTAAAATTTTTAGACTTCTTATTTAACTTCTTCTCAATACAAAAATGAAAAAAAAAAAATTAATTTTAATAATTTTAAAAATGGCGTTGAAGTTGACCCTTCCGAAAAATTGGACCTGGACGGTGTTGTCCATTTTGGCTCTTCTATTCATTTGAAACCCAAAAACCACAAAAATTATTGGTCAGTATGACTGTAGCTATGCCCCGTAGTAGAATACAAAAAAAAAAGAATAAAATTTGACAAAATGGCGCGGTTTTGAATTTGACACTCTAAAAATCGTTTTTTTGTTTTCAGTTTTTTAATACTAAAAAATACGAAATAATTGAAATAATAATATGATTCTAGTCCGGGCGATAGCCAACATATTAAAGTTTCAGACGATTCGATGGAACAGTTTTTTCTTTTTTTCTGACAACCCCAGGCCGAAAAAAGTCGTTTCGAGACTAATGAGTTTAAAGTTTGGGATACAGGAGCGCGCGGAGCGCTCTCTGCCTAGTTAATGGGCTGCAAAAGCTATAATATTGGGAAAGTCCGCTTGAAAAATGGACAGTATATTCTTAAAAGCCTATACTTTCGAAATATCGAAAAGACGAAAAATCGTGTTTTTTAAATTTCTAGCTCACCGGACCCCCTTAATACAACCTATTGTGTATTAAAATAAATAAGGGTGTCAGACTAACGAATATTCTAAAATGTACATTTTTTAAAAGATCTTTATTGTCCATTTTTCAGCGGAGAAAATTATAATTGATTCGTTGAATAAGAATACGTATGCGATTCTTTTTATCTTCACTTCGATTGTCCTTGATATTATGTGAAAAATTTTCGTTTTGCTCTGTCGAGTATACGCAACATAAACAGTTAAAAGATTAAAAGTGTTCAATGCCAGTTACGCAGATTTAGAAAAAAAAACACATTTATATCAGTACATATTTACACATATTAATACATTTACATACGTGCATACACTCAACCCTGCTAGGATACATAGATACATATATAAGTACCTACATATATACAAACGTGCATATACATACATATATACTAAACTGTACTATACACAACTTGCATTCTAAAAACTATAATAGAAAAATATTTATATTTAAATCATATTTAAGTTTGCATTTTTAAAATGTAATTTACTTCTTTTGAAATTTGTATGACTACATAATTTGAGTTTGTATGTTTCTATTGCAAATCTGAACTCTACCTGCTGTAAACCACCTTAACTTATAAGCGATTGGATAAAATGAAAATAATTACAACAATTTAATAAAGTATAAAAAATGTATACATAAATATTGGTAAAGTTTTTTTTCATTCGTATAATATTTTGGAATATATTCATCAAGTTCTTCTGCTAAATTTAAATCCACAAATTCAAATAAATACATCCAGACTTAGCGTATGCTCTAAGTATTATGATGAGTGATTTTCATGAAATTATTCAAGCAAAAGCCATGATATCCAGGTAAGGGGTTGAACTTAGTTGCGTTGGCGGGATTTTCGCGGAAACACATTGAAATCATATCGTCCACCTTATGCCAGAAGCATGAATGTGAAAATGTTGCAATTTTGAGTCAATGAGTTGTCTTGATTAACTTTTGGATGTTCTTCTGTTATACTTAAACCCAGCTTGCCATATCAGTAACGAAATCTTGTAATTTTAAAAAAGTAATAAACTTTCGAATTACACAGATTCCTCAATATTTTCATTTTTCCAAAATCATGTCTTTGGCATAAGGGAAACATTATTAGGGTTTAAATATTTTTTTTTAATTTAAGGGAATATCTGGCGCATTAATACATACAAGGATTCAAATTAATAGCAGCACGCGTTTACACAAGAGTTAACAGAAAATATACAGTCCTGTGCAAAAAAAACCGGACAACTAATTTACCCTATTAAAATTTCTATAGCTTGAGTATAAAGCTTCTTGGCGGTAAGTAGCTTTTTTTGTGTATAAATAGAACAGTTTTGAATTAATTTGTATCATAATTTAACCAATAAGTGAAATAGTTGATACGTGGCAAGTGTTAATATCAAAAATATGCCAAGATCGAAGCAAATGGGAGCTGTCGTTAAGGGGCAAATTATTGCACTATCACTGCAAAAATTGTCCGTACGTCAAATTGCTACTAAAGTAGGCTTCAGCAAATCATCTGTTGCCAATTTTTTAAAGAAATTCGCAGAAACGGCGTCAACGGAGCGAAAGAAAGGATCTGGACGACGGAAAAAGACGTCGCCTACTGAAGACCGGTTGATTAAGCGAATGTGTATCCAGGACCGTTTCAAATCTTCGGCAGACATCAGGAAGGAGTTCTTGGATGTAACTGGCGTCGAAATAGATTCATCTACTGTGCGTAGGAGATTGATAAATGCCAGTTTTGTTGGAAGACATCCCGCAAAAAAGCCGTTTTTGAACTCATGAAAACTGGACTGTCGAGCACTGGAAGAATGTGATTTTTTCGGATCGGATGGTATCCACCATGTGAGGCGCAGATCTGGCGAAAGATATAAAACTGGATGTATACTGCCTACTGTAAGACAGTCAGTTGGTAGAATGATATGGGGCTGCTTCAGCTATGACGGAACGAAAACACTGACTCTTATTGATGGTCGGGTGAACGGAGATGCTCACATATCAATTTTAAATAGGCATTTAATACCTGTCATTGAGGAGCAGTATTCTCTAAGAACGGACGTTATATTTCAGGATGATTCTGCGCCATGCCACCGATCTCACAAAGTAAGTTATGATTGATAAATCTCCCGAGTGTTTTGTTTAAATGTCGAATCAAAAAACCAATGATTTATTCCTTATTTGTTGCAGGTAAAAGAATTTATGGAAAAAAACGGAATTGTCCAATTGGAATGGCCGGGCAACATTCCCGACCTAAACCCAATTGAGAACCTCTGGGCCATTGTTAAGAAGCAGGCAGCTGAAAAAAAGCCAAAGAACAAAACTGGCCTGGATAACATTATAATGGACACTTGGCACAACGATATTTCGGAGGAATTGTAGCAAACCCTGGTTACATCAATGCCGAGACGTATTAAAGCGGTAATTAAGGCGAAAGGCGGTGCGACCAAGTATTAAAACTTCAAATTATAACATTTGTAATGAAATAATTAATTTTGTTTTGAATAAATTAGCTGTAAGATTTTATAATAAGGATAAACTAATAATAAAACATTCATTATTGACTATGCTAAAACAAATAAAGTATGAAAATATTTAAAACACGTATGAAATTTATTGATTTTATTTCATACTTTTGTATTAAAAACACAATGGAATATAACCACATTCAAACATATTTGATAAAATCCAAACTACTTCAAAAAATGGAGTTTTCGGACTGTCCTTTTTTTTTGCACAGGACTGTAATTATTTACAGACTTTACAAACATGTTACAACATAGTAATCATAGCCTGGGAATATTTGTTAATAAGAGGTATAATAATATTGGCCAAATGCTCCTACAGCTAGTGGAGAGAGCGCCGGAGCGATGACAATTTTGTGTGGTGGAAAGATGAGATCGCCAGCATATAAAAAAATTGCGATTACGGCTTAACAATTGGAAGATTGATTTTCAAGGAATATTTTATTAATGTGAAATCATCTGTCGTAGCTGAATGGGATTGTGCTTGACTACGGTCCTAAATTCTGTATAATAATACTCTTTTGGGAAAAAATTCTAGAAAAAAAGAAAAAAAAATCAAATCAATTCATTCAATCATTGTTACAATATAAGTCAAAAATATTGCTATAAATCAAAACACTATCACATACATACAGTCCCACTCAGCAGAATGGGTTCGGCATGATTTTCAACCTTAACTGCGCATTGCTACTAATATACCGATTTCTGGCTTATTTTTTTTTTTTTGTCGTGCTAATCGGCGCCAGTTGGAAACACCAAGGGAAGCCAAGTTATTATCCGCCTAATCTTTCCAAGGTAAACAAAGACCTCCTCGTCCTTTCTACAACCAGCTGGTACTACATGGAATACTTTCGGAACCGGAGTGCCTGTATCCATTCGGTCGACGTGACCTTGGAGAGCCGGTGGATTTTTATTCGCTGCAGTATGTCTACGCCGCCGTTATGGAAATCAAAAGTTATTGTTCCACCACCTGCGATACTTGCGGTCGCCAACGTATAGAAGTACAAAAATCATAGCATCCAAACACTGCAAGAAACGCCTCAACGAATATTGTTATCGTCCAAGCTTCTACGCCATACAATAGAATGGGCATGATAACCGCCTTATAGAGTGCTAGTTTTGATCATCGAGAGTGAACTTTACTACTCAGTTGCCTACTTAGTCCAAAGTAGCATTTGTTGGCAAGAGTCTAAGTCAACCTCAAAATCATAACTGTCAACAGTGACGTGGGCGCCGATACACGAGTTCGCCGACTGTTTGTTTGATGACAGGAGGTACTTCATTTGTCCTCGGGTGTTCGGAAGCTAGAGCTTAGAAGAAGCTAGAGCTTAGAGCGTAGAAGAATCGTCCTGGCCACTCCCAAGTGAATGACAATCAGGTACTTTCCCCACTTGCGTGGACTTAAAACAGAAACTTACATTAAAGAACAAATATGTTTCATTCAAATTAAGTCTCTATTACCCTTTAGTAATGTCTTCACGCTTCTTTATTGACTATATATATGTATATATATATATATATATATATAATTGGCGCGTACACCCTTTTTGGGTGTTTGGACGAGCTCCTCCTCCTATTTGTGGTGTGCGTCTTGCGAAAACTCGATCAGGAATATCATCGTAAAGAGATTTTGACTAAAGATACTTCAGGCGACACTTTTCCCATTACATTGAGGATGGCAGGTAAGTCCAGTATATTGACCCAAACAAATTTTAAAACTCTGCAAAAGCTACTTCAAGCGCTCCCTTGTGAGATAATACCATTATTTTTGTTTCGTACCGATTGTATCCAAATACGATATGGCGCCCGAAATCATTACTCCTCCGTTCAGGCTGAGATGGGATTCTGCTTTTTACCAAGATCATGAAAGTAGTAGCAATAGCCATGGAGCACATCCATGTTGACCTTCTTCTCACCCTTTTTCCACATGATATGATTTTTTACAAAACAGCAATCATTGATACCTACATTGAGTGTTAAACCTCCTGGTACGGATGAAGTGCCAAATAAATACATGAAGCTAGCGACAATACAGCAAACCAAAGCTTGTTTAATGCCCGCCTCTCGGAGGACAACTTTCTGGCAACTTAATTTGCTTCCAAAACCAGGCAAATCAGCAAAGGAACCATCTAGTTATAACGAATTTTATCCGATAGATTAGAAGCGGAGGTGAGATCAATAAGCGAACCGTTGGAAAATCAAGTAATTCGCGAAATTCTTCGTGAGATGATTTATTACGATTTTCGAAGTGGGTTATCGAAACAGGAGTGCATCGATCAACTTACTCCACTTTTGGTGTTAAACTACCGTATTTAGCCACTGTGCAACGATGGTACAATGACCTCTAACCGTGAAGGTGAAGGTGGCCAAAAACGGCTGTTGTGCCAGAAACAATCGATTTTGTGCGCCAGTTGATAACGCAAGATATGTGACATATCGCGAGATAAAGACACCCTTGGGCATTAGTAACACCACACCTCCGGCCATGTCGCAACGCCTGTACTCTACTAGAGAAATTTAAAACAACCAATTCTGAGTGGTACTCAACCATTTGTTACCCAGAAATTTTCGGAGAACAAAGGAAAACTCACCGCCGATGACGAATCTTCCATCCTTCACCAAGCCAAGGCAAGCTCTCCCGCCTCGGCTCACACAAGAGGGTTTTTGAGCACTCAATAGATTAAATTAGTGGATCATCTGCCTTACGGACCTGATTTGACACCTAATGATTTCTTTTTGTGCCCGAACATTAAAAATAAAATGCGAGGTTGACGTTTTTCAACGTCTAAAAAAGCTATTGAAGCCTTTAAGCAGCTCGTTTTAGAGGCTGTCAAAAGTGCTTTCAAGTGAATATAGACGTGTGGCGACTTCCAAGGAGGATATTTTTCAAATTACCATTTCATTATTATAATGCAAAAGGTAACCTTTTTAAACATGCTCGTGCTTCCATTCTAGAAAAAAATTACTTTACATAGCCTTTGGCTAACCTCTTTCACCGGAAACATTCGTGCAACATATGCTACGCTCAAAGGAAATGTGGAATGCGGTATGCGGTTTGGTGGTCAATACTATGAAAGAGATGAGACGTCTGGAAAGACTGAGATACAGTATCGACCCTCGCCCTCCCATCCTTATGGTTATGGTATAGTTTCGGCAAAAATATTTATATCCTTTATTTTCTTGGTAGATGGCTGTAGTGATCGATATCTCGCAAAGTATCGACCAAACACTTTAAATTTTATGTTCCTGGTCAAGTTGGCATTTGACACTAAAAAAATATTCTGCTGCGTTTGCTCCACTCAGTTGTGACTTACAAGGAAGTCAAAAAAGAGAATATTCGGTACATTTTACAGCTTTTCTTTGATAAAGGCAAAAATGCAAGCAAGAATGGTGAATGATGTTTAGGGTGCCAGTACCTTAACAGGGACCAGAGTGCCCAGAATGGAATCCATAAAGGACCAATTCTATTTACCCACGTCTGGGTCCACCATTTTTGTAGCCAGCTTTCATGCTATAGACTCGTCTTCTTGTGTCTCTATTTGTGCGGCTTCGCTTTGTTGCACTGTGTCGAGGTCTATCTTTTTTTCGTAATATGTTCTCGATGTATTTCTTTACCGCGTTCTAGCTGCCCTCGCGTTCGAGCATTTTGCTCGATGCGAAGTCGCCAATCTGCTCCCTCAGTGCATTTCTTTCCGTAAGCCATCTATTACAAATAAAAAAAAGCGTGTTCGTCATCGCTCAGAGCTTCGCAGTACATGCACTTGGTATCGCTTAGCTTGCCTATGCGGTATAGATATCTCCGGATGTATCCGTGGCCAGAGAGGAACTGAGTTAAGAAGTAGTTCACTTCCCCGAAGTTCCTTTGGACCCATTTGTCAATTGAGGGAATAAGTTTCGCCGTCCATCTGCCAATCAGTTCAGTGACCCATCGGCTTTGCCACCGCAGCATGGTTTAGCATCTCCATTCTGAGAAGTTAGTGATGACGTGTTTCTTCTTGGAGTCCCTCGCATCCATTCGACAACTGATCGGCACTCAGCCACAAGTTTGAGAGCTTCAGCTGGGATGCCATCTGGGTCTGGAGCTTTGTTTCTTTTGAGGCTTCTTGCCACGGTTTTAAGCTCTTCCTTGATGAAGGGTGCGAGCATCTCGTACCCTTGGTGGTCTCGGTCCCCGCACAGCATAGGGTGCTTGGGGAACAGTCTGTCCACTATTTTGCTGATAGCATCACTGTCTAGATGTACGGCTGTGGAGTTGGCGTTTAGCTTCCCCATTACAATTTTATAGCCCAGACCCCAAGGGTTGGTATTTAGATCCCTTCGAAGTTCCTCACAGTTTGCCTTCTTACTGGCGATGATTGCTTGATTCAGCGCTTTTTGGGATTGCCTCAAATCAGCAGCTTAGGCCTCTGCTCCTCTGTTTCGTCTGGCTCTGGTGTACCTACTTCTATTACGGAAGCAAGATCTTCTGAGGTCTGCAGTTTCTGACGTCCGCCAGTACACAGGTCGTCTTCCTGAGGCTAACCCCGCGCGGGGCGCCGATACGTCGCAACTTTTGGCAATGCGTTGCATCATGGCGCTTGCAAGGGAACCAGCGTCACCACTTACATATGTGCGGCATGGGCATTACATCAAACGACGGATATTGGAAAGGCATGCTTCTTCCCCTACTTTTCGCAACTAAAGTAAGTAGAAGAATTTGAGGATAATCTTAGGAGTGACCTCTTATTCATAACTTATTAGACCCCATATATGCATTCTTTCTTTTTTCAATGCTTTTCCCTTTTTACAATACAGAATATATATACCCTTTTTGGGTGTTTGGCCGAGCTCCTCCTCCTACAGTTTCAAGCCGACTCCGAACGGCAAATATTTTTTATGAGGAGCTTTTTCATGGCAGAAATACACTCGGAGGTTTGCCATTGCCTGCCGAGGGGCGACCGCTATTAGAAAAAACTTTTTCTTGGTTTTGGTGTTTCGCCCATTCTCTCTGTGAATTCCGAATGGTAGTCACGCACCAAACCATTCGGCTACGGCGGCCGCCGCAGAATAGTGCCATAAAATTTTTGTGGCCCTTGTTCGATGTCCACTGAAAATTTAGTTACTAATGGCAAGCCTTGAGAGTATTTCTGCAGCTCATTAAAGTCATCGGAAGTATCATAAAATTATAGAGCATTTATTGCTTCGATATCGACAAATAGCATCTTCTATGTTAAATTCTTACAAAACAACAGAGAAATTCGACTGATTTTCATCGATCTTACCCGGACTAAATAAAAGTGAACAACATTTAAAAAAAAGGTTTATTTAATCGATATTTGTTTTTAGACTAAAATTACATTCATGAGTGAAATAAATAGAATTTGATGAACTTATAATGATATAAATTACGTTTATAAAATAAAATTTAAATTTAAATTTTATAAAAAACCCATATTTTCAAAACTGATAATGTTGCATGGCTCTGCGTCAGTCTGTGTGTCTAAGTTACTACGATCTCGCACGCGCGTATACCGGCGCCAATCGAATGGCAAAGCAAAAAATGTTCCCTAAACTACTTATTATTAATATTATGCGTAGTTTTCTTATTTAGACCACAACCGCCTCCTCTTAATCTGCTTGCTGTTACTGCTGACTGGCGTCGTCATTGACAATAATAAACTGACCCTGGTTGCTGTCTTCCAAAGAGTCGTCACCAACTTCGGCGCTATTGCGTACTTCATTATCGGTCTGATCGATTTGCGCTTGTTCTTGATCCACTGCTGCATCGAGCAACTCATCTTTCTTCACCTCATCGGCATTCTCGTCCACGGAGACCGCGCTCGCTGGCAGAATGGAGCCAGCAGGAGCGGGTGCAACAGCTGCTACGGTGCCACTTGTACTAGCACTTGTTTGTGGCCGATTGCCGCCCTGTAAGAAGCTTATAATACCTTGGAAAGGTCCTTGTTGTTGAGCAGGATTGGCTGGAGCAGCGGTGGCTGCAGCTGCGCCGGCAGGTTGGTTGCCACCTACAAAATTGCTGAGCAGTGATTGTATAGGGCCAGGTGGACGCTGTGTAGTTGAATCGGAAGTGCTTAACGTTGTTTGTGCTTGGCCGCTCAAGCCGGACAGGGTGTTCTGAAATTGACTACCCAAACTGGTGGCGAATTGTTGAACGCCCTGGAAAGCTTGTGCGGTGGCATTGGCAACACTTTGGGCGGCGTTTTGCACTTGCGTGATTGCATTTTGTGGGTTCAGGAAACCGGGTAAGGTGGGCGCGGGCGTAGCAGGTTGATCTGCTGCCACTGGAGCACCCTGCGCAGCCAGCTGCTGCTGCTGCGGCTGTTGGCCGGTTAATTGTCCAAAGAATTGACCGAGTGGTGAATTTTGTATGAGCTGTTGTACAAAGTTCTGTTGGGTGGTAGTTTGTGTGGATGTGGCTTCGGTGACCGCAGCGACTGGTACAGCTTGCCGTACCTGATTCACAGACGCAGACTCATCGGTCGCAGCAACGGGCGCTTTGTCGGCTCCATTTGATACCAGCTGTTGCTCAGCCACAGCATTCTGAGATTGGGACTCAGCGGGCAAATTGTCGGCTATCAACGAAGCGGATTGCAATATGTTGCTGCTTTTAACTTCTTCCGCAGAGTTAGCCACTTCGGCTGGAATGTCTGGTGCGCTGAAATATGTGGCGGCAGCTTCCTCAGCAGCCGCTGGTATGCCAGTTTTCAATGCTGTATTGATTTCCTGAGCTTGATGTGCAAATTGCTCGCCAGTCTTCAGTTGCGTTGCCTGCTCCACAATTGCAGCTGCCTGCAATAATTCCCTATTCTCTTCGGCTATGGCCTGCTTGATCTCCTGCTCAATAATTTTTTCATCCTTCAGGCGTTCGTTCTCAAGCAAAGTACCCACATTTTGCAAATTTTCTACGGTTTCGACAGACTGAGCGATTTTCTCAGCGAGCGCCTCCGGTGTACCCAGACTTGACTTGAGCTGTTCAGTTTGGGCTGCTTGCTGAGGTTCTGATTGAACCTTTAGCTTCTCGCTGTTCAACTGCTGGCCATCTTGTATTATTTGCACTGGTATCAGATTCCCCGTTGCCAGCTCAGGTGCAGAGGCTGCGACCAAATTAGCATTGCGATTTTGTCTATGTACAAGCCCAGCCTGCACGCTTGCTACCAGAAGTAACAAGATGGTAGGCATCACACCACAAGTAGTTAGTCGCATTTTCACTTGTCACAATTTATTACTTGCTTACAGGTGTTAATGAAATTTGTTTCTTTCGTCGCAACAGTCGCCTTGAATGCAAATCCAATCTTGTTGTTGTGTACACTTTAATTAACAAGTAGAAATTTCAAAACATGCCGCAGCAATACAAACAATTTCACTATTATCCAAAACGTTTACTCGTGCACCTACGCCCTAAAGCCAACTGCCAACTGCCAACAGTCAAACGAAATGAATGAAGGAACAGGCCAAAGAAAATCAAACAAGATCGAAACGTTAAATGTTGCTTCACTTTCAGCTCACGGCCGAAACTGTTTGACTTTCTGCTACCGTAGCGCATTTATACCCGACGCGCCGCTTACGCGATGCCATGGCACGCAGACGCAGTCGCCAAGGCGTAGCAGAAGTGACAACAGCTACGCCCAATGTGGGCTCTCAGTTATTGGCACCAAAGCCATGCCAAGTGCCGAAGCGAGAGCCAGTGCAGCGCTAAAAAGCGTCATTGTCGGCATTTGATTACTTAGCCATTTAGTTTGTTGGCGCAAGTAAGTCTTGGCTGTCGGATGTTGTTGTATTGTTTCTCTGCATTGGCTGAAATAGCAGACACTGATTTCAGCAACCATTTAAGGAAGTTGCATCGCGTGAGAGGAAGCGTTGGGAAGTTGTGTGTGGAAAACGGACACACACAGATGATTGTCGTTTTTGCTGTTGGAGGTATAATAAAAATATTATTGCAATACTGCATTTTTATTTGTAATATTTATGCATTAGTGTTATAGACGGGGGAAAAAACAGCTACAAGAATAATACTTTGGTAGGTATAAGCAAATATGGAATTGCCTTTCAAGTATAAATACTTACTACATATATAAAGGGTGGTTAAGTTTTAAGGGCCGGTGTTGATTTTGAATAAAATACAATTTTTTTAGGAAGTTATTGTCATTTCTCTTTATTATGATAACATTGGTATGACTCAATTACGCATGGAACAAAATATTGGTCAAATAACCGCCACGGCCTCCATCCAAAGGTCCAAATTTTCGATGACGCTGAGGCATAATTGAGGTTCTATGCCGTTAATGTGCCGAATTATATCATCCTTTAGCTCTTGAATTGTTACTGGCTTATCGATGTACACCTTTTCCTTTCAAATAACCCCAAAGAAAGAAGTCCAACGGTGTCAAATCACATGATCTTGGCGGCCAATTGACATCGCCGCGACGTGAGATTATTCGACCATCAAATTTTTCTCACGGTAGCGAACATTATTCACAGTAACTGCCTGACCGGCCTCATTTTGGAAAAACTACGGCCCAATGATGCCGCCGGCCCATAAACCGCACCAAACAGTCACTCTTTGTGGGTGCATTGGTTTTTTGGCAATCACTCTTGGATTATCATTTGCCCAAATGCGGCAATTCTGCTTATTGACGAATCCACTGAGGTGAAAATGTGCCTCATCACTGAAGATGATTTTCTTCGAAGATTGGGCATTTCCTGCCACCATTCTGACCATTGACGACGCTTGAAATGGTCAAGAGGCTTTAGTTCTAGGGTCAATTGCACCTTCTAAGCGTGTAAATACAAGTCTTTATGCATAATGCCCATCAACGTTGGGCACGACGACGGGTTGAGGTGTACGGCTCCTCAATTACACTATCGCGAACAGCAGCAATATTTTCTGCAGTATGAGCTGTACGAGCATGCATTGCTGTTTTCACATCTCCTACAGACCCGGTTTGCTCAAACTTTTGCACAACTTTTCCGATTGAACGCACATTTGGACGATTAAATAGACCGAAAAAATCACGAAGTGCGCGATATGCATTTTGATTTGAACGCCCGTTTTCATAAAAAGCCTAAATAACTTTAACGCGTTGCTCGATTGTGTATCTTTCCATGGTTCAAATTGAGTTAGTCTGAAATTGAAAAATGTCAAATGGACTGCAAAAAAAACTTAACGTTTAGGTGTGGTTTACATTCAACATCGGCTTTTGAAATTTAACCACCCTTTACATACATACATATGTACATATTATACAATATGTATATATTATATTAAGCAAGTACTCGTACACATTTTCTTAAAAGAAATTAACATCTACAGGCATACACTTGCGGTACTTTTATTGATTTGTAAATTGATTAACATTTTTATAGCAACAATAACGCTTCTCGTTAAGGAAGTGGGCTCAAAATATTATATTCTGTTTGGCCATATATGCACATGCATACTAATCCGTGCCAATGAATTTTCAAGATGATTATAAAAAAAAATTGCCGAATATTATTCTGCTTATAGTCAGAACTGAAAAAAAAGATATATAAAAAAAATTTTATCAGTGAGTATATTTAGAGCGCCAAACGCGAAAATTACTAAGAGGAATTCAAAGTTCGCGCAATATGACAATATCAGCTGTAACATTGCTGACATTTTGATATTGTGGAGAATTTTACGGCTGATAAACAGCTGGGCAATGCATTCCACAAGCACTTAGGCACAGGTTTGATATGTTAAATAATTGGTGACTGTTCTTGAACAACTCAAAGACACAAGTTAGCTTAGCGGCTACTGACCGAATGCCAAGTCATCTCCTGCTGCAAGCTGCCATGGGTCAAAGTGGAAACGGTGCTGATCATAGAAACTTTTCAAACTAACAAGCTGAACCTATCGTTAATCATTGGCATCTTAACCGAGCACATTGTTTCGTAAGATTCCTTGCGATTGTGCGCCATTCTCCGTAGGCTCCTGCAGTTGTGGAACAACGTCCAGATATATGAGTACATATGTACATCACAAATGGGAGGAAAAGCACGAACAAAACACCTAACAAGCATCTTGCATGTAATCATCTCAACTTCTTGAATGCCCCTGTCCTGATTATGTGAAGCTGAGATCTGTTCAAAAACTAACCGGATTTTATTAATAAAACGAGAACGTTTGGCATTTATTTAATTTCGTTACCATAACATATAGTCCTACATTTCTTCCAATATTCAACACATTTTTGAACGACGGATTTTGGAGTACCCTTCAGCTCCTTCTGTGAATTCTCTTTTGAAATCAATCGTAAAAAAAATACTTCCAGCAAGGTAATAATTTGAGTTATAGGAACAAGAAAGAGTCACACGGGGCCATGTCATGCTAATACGGAGCTTGCGGAAGGGTATTAGTGTTTTTTTGTCAAATAAAAATGCTTAGAAAACAAACTTTGTTTAAGGTGGTTCAGTTAGTCTATTATAATTATGCAATATCAGAACTATTTGAAACCTAAAACCTAATAAATCGTGCAAAAAAATAAAAAAGAAATGTTAAAGAAAAAGTTGCAAAACAACTCTGAAAAGGTCGAACAGAGCTCAAATTCGATATTTTAAAAGAAATTCATAATATAATACATCCCAGAACTATAGTATAATGTTCATTCTCTTTCAAGAGCAATATCGATATTCTTTCGGATAGGCAAGCTGCAATCCAGACACTAGATTCGGCGACAACAACCTCTAAACTGGTGGAACAAAGTAGAAATAGCTTTACCATATTAAGTTAAAACCATAAAGTTACTTTAATCTGGGCCCCAGGACTTCGGGGCATTGAAGGTAATAAATAAGTACGTGAACTGGCAAGTGCGGGATCTGCCATGAATAACGATCTGGCAGAATCGGTATTCACTCCATTGGATGTTGTCAATAGATTGTAGATTGTAGTCAATAATACAATTTCCCTAAAATACCTCCGAATCGCAGATTGTAGATGGAGATACCAGACTACATGCAAAATTAGCAAAACGTGAAGGCCCACCTACAACCTTAAGCAATCGGCAACATTGATAAACATAAAACGACAGGACGCCTGGAGACTAACGGAAGTCATAACTGGCTTTTGGTCTGTCGGAGAACAAGCAGCCAAAATGGGCATCCCCACTGTCCTAGTTGTAAACAACCGAAGAAAAAGGCAACAATCTTCCATTTCCTATGTGAATGCACTGCCCTGTGGAAGCACAGAATGTTAACCCTGGGCAAACCGCTGTTCGAGAGTCTCAAACAACTATCTGGCTTAGATGTCAACAACCAAATAAAAAATAAAAAATAAGGTTCTTGAATTACACAGACTGGATACAGTCATGCCGTAAATGACCTTTAAGCAAATTGGTAACGAGGATGTGACAACAAAATGGAGCGTTAGTTGGATTCTGGACGAATCACCACTTAAACCAACCAACCAACGAACCGTGATGTTCAAAAACTGGTTCATTCTATGGGAAAGTTTTAAAGATGCTCGGGGAAGTCATAAAGCTATTAACTGCAAAATGACAACTGTATTTTAAGTTTCTTTATAAGAGGTGTTTTCAAAAAATAAGGTGAATTTGCAAATTTCGCGGGCTACGTACTTTTGACTTTCGATTATTATTTATTTTTTATGTTGGTACACTCGTCTCGAAGATATGTTCACGATTTTCGCCACTAAGAGAAGTGTTTTGCGTGTTCGGCGATTTTCACTATCGAAAAAATGGATCAAAGAAGTTGGATCAAATTTGTGGATTTTGTCTTATTAGAAATAAATGCTTAGAAATATAGGTGGGGTTCAATTAGATAGAAATGAGGAAACCATTTTCTGAAATTTTTTTATTTTTCAACATAGTCCCCTGTTAGAAAGATACACTTCACCCAATGCTCCGGACATTTTTTAACTCCTCCAAAAAATAGGATTTGTCGGCGATGACTTCCTCGTTTGAACTAATTTTTTTCCTGCGAGCCATTTCTTTATGTCAGGGAACAAGAAAAAGTCGCAGGGAGCCTGATCGGGCGCCAAATATGGAGAATGCGGCAGCAATCACAACACAATTCATGCAGTTTGGCTTTGACAACTCCGGATGAAAGTGCTGGTGCGTTGTCGTGGGGACACAGCACCTTCGTTTTCGCCAAATGCGGCCGTGTCTCGTTCAATTTTTTGTCAAACCAGTCCAATAAAAAATACATGAAGATGACGCCGTTCTGGCCGATGGTACTATCGTCGCCTTCTTTGGAGCAGATTCACCGTAAGAAATGCATTGTTTTTATTTTTGTTTAGTTTCTGGTGTTTAATAATGAATCCAGGTTTCATCAACGGTGACAGCTCGGCCCAAAGATTTCTTCAGATCTCGCTTAAATTGCTGTAAATACTGCTTCGAAGTTGACAGCCGCATCCGCTTGTTGTCCACGGTGAGCAATTGCGGCACCCATCGGGCCGACAATTTTTTCATCGCCAATTTATCAAATTATCATGCAAAATATTAATTGCCGTTCCGGTCGACACACCTACGACCTCTGTTACTCCACGCACTTTCCTTCGTCGATCAGCGGAAATCATGTCGTGGACTTTTTGAATGATTTCCTCGGTAATCACGTCTACCATGCGTCCTGGTCGCTCCTCATCAAAAACGGATGTTCGTTTATATTCGTTGAGCCAATGTCTAACTATGGCCATAGATGGCAAAGCGCCCCCTCGGTTAAAACCGTTGGTTCACAAGGTATTGGTGAAATAAATGGTGGCTTTGCTTTTACGTCCTCGCATTTTTACCCATCCAAAAACAAAAGCGATTTACTGAACTATGCTGCTCTTTTTCCATCTTAGCGAAAATCACGTCTTACTCAAATAGCTACTAAATCCAAACTAACCTATCTACCAGTCTGAAATTTGTTTTACCGTCATTTGATTGATGACAGCACACGATGCTAATACCAACTTGGCTCAGGAACGCCATCTGTCATCAAACACGGGTACTTATAGAACTGCTCTCGTATACCTCCGATTGTATTTCTACCTTTCGGAGGCGGCATTTGTGGAAATCACAACAGCTCCAAAAATTGAAAGATTAGCTCTGCCAAACCCAGAATGAAGGATGTAAGCGCCAATTATATATATATATGTACAAGGTGGCACTAAATTATTCATACAATTTTGTTTTTGAATAACTTTTTTATAAATAAAAAAAGATTTTGGGTGATGTAAATATTTATCTTGAATTTTTCGCACTCCAATACTTGCCTTTTTGTTTACAAGTGGCAAGAATTATATATCTTCCGATAGGGTGATTAATTTTGTGCCACTTTGTACAGCCAGTTTGTGTGCAAGTGCAACCCATTTGCTTTAGGTAGTTGAGTTCATTTTTAATACCAGTTTATAATTACTTTTTAATTGCCCGCTCGCATTTTCTCACATATTTTCAATCCATGCTTCGGAATTACCCTTTCCTTCCTTAAATCCAATCACCTTAAAAAGTTGAGAGCACCAAATAAGCCTAACCCTGTACGAGTGTAATATGATCGTGGATAACCGAGATATATTTGATAACAAACATTTATTTGCATAAACTCATATACAAATCCACGGGGTATTTTAAAAAGTATTCTACATGTTTTTTTCCAATTAAATTTATCGTGAAACGAATTAAAAAACCATAAAACCAGACATTTGTTACAAAAGTTATTGTTTTATGACTAACCAAGCACTGACCCATTTCCTTAGGAAAATACATTCCTCAACTTTCAATTTTATATAAAGTTGTTTTTTCTTCATTTTCCCGCATGAGGGCAATCCATGCATAATCCAGAAATCTAAGCGAGTGTGCGCTAGCACCAGCCACCATTGCAGACAGGCTGTTTGACTATTTATTAGCCAGTCTAACCACTAAAACTAAAACTAAAAAAAGTTACTAAAACCAAAAACTTAGTCTCAGCAGCGTCGAACTTGCACCACATAAAAGAGTTCTATCCGTTATTTGGGGTCATTCATGTTTACATTCATTAGCGGCGAAGGTAATAGTGCGCGTTTACGGACCTGATACAAGTACGTCTGCAGCTGGTGCATTTGCATATCTGCATCTGGTGCTTTGCAGCTTTAGTAACTACGGCGTTTTGAAAGTTTTGTTCCATTTGCCGCTGCGTGTGTTGCCAGAGCAACGCAGGGAAAGCTCATACGTACATATAATATGTATGCATGAAGGTTGCGTTTGCGCAAGCGCACATTTTTATGACAGCGGGTAAAAGTGTAGAGAATGACTGCAGCAGGCATAGAAAATCGAGGCGTATGCAAATCGCTCTGTTTGACTTATACGACGCATACTAAATGAGTGAGATTTTCAAAAGGACCGACCAGACCAAATGAGGAAAAGGCCACTTTGCTAATAGGCAAAAAAGCGTTTAGCAATTTGACCGTATCGCTGCATTCTTAATTATGTTAAGTGAATCAAATGACATTCAAACGACTAATCGTTAATTTTAAAATTTAATATACTCATAATATTAATGCTCGTATGCAGTAGAAATTTGTTAAATAAAAAAATTAAATTTTGAAAAAAACATTTTAATTTCAAATTTAACACAAATTTGGAATGGGAAATCATTAAATGTTCATTGACATACATATTTATATAAAGATATTTTCAAAATGTCTCCCACGTGCATGTTTACAGATGAAATTTTCTATGAGACTACGGCATAATTGGGTCACCCATCTGGATAATCTCGTGCTTAATTTTATCTTTCAAAGCTTCAATTATTTCGAGCTTATTCACATAAGCCCCATTTCGGAGATGAGTCCACAGGTGATAGTCCAACTGCTTTGCAGCAGGCAATTTTGACACTCAAATTGCTGCAGAGTAGCAGTAAATTGCTTGTTTAATTAGCTGCGTTCTATTTTTTTGTTTCGTTTAAATATTCATTTTTTAATTGGTGAAGTTTTTATCAGTTGCATTGAAGCCTTTGACTACCATTTTTCGATAAATTTATTTATTACATATTTTTTCACTGCACTGGACTGTTCTTAGACATAGCACAAACATTCAATAAGGTACGACACCGCGGACTAATTCACAAATTTACTAGTTTACTGCGCACGAATTGTCATCTCTTGCTGCACATCTACATCATAGAATGGAGAATTTTTTGTAAAGCAAAAATATGTTTTCTCTCACCATTGTAGAGTAGGCGTTGGAGTTCCACAGGTCAGCGTTCTAGGTCCTATTTTATACGAACTATATAACATTTGCCGATAATACTGCAATACTTTGCACCCACACAGACCCTAAAGTGGCGCCGTCTATTCTATAAAGACTTATTGATGGTGTACTTTATTTCAAGTCTAAAACATAATTACTGTTTTTACAGACAACTTAGATCTAATATAAGGTTAAATTACTACAGATATTTACTATTATATAGGTTGTCAAAAAAGTCTTGCGGTATTTTTATTGAATTTTCAATTGTTCATAAAATTGGTTATAATAATGCGATTTAAGTCAAATGTGCGCCGTTTTGTTCGATGACGAGTTCCCAACGAGATGTCAACTTCATAATGCCCCTCTTATAGAAGCTCGCTTCCCTATTGTCAAAAAACTCGGAGATCCAATTTTCACAGGACTCTCTTGTGGACAACTTCCGACTACCAAGCTCGTTCGCCATGGACAGAAATAGGTGGTAATCACTTGGTGCGAGATCCGGACTATACGGTGGATGCAAAAGAACCTCCCATCCGAGCTCCCGGAGCTTCTGGCGCTTGACCAAAGATGTGTGTGGCCTGGCGTTGTCCTGACGGAAGACAATTCGGCCTCTGTTGATCAAAGATGGCCTCTTCTGCATGAGTGCTGCATTCAAGCGGTCCAGTTGTTGGCAGTACAGGTCCGAAATGAGTGTTTGGCCATAGGGGAGCAGCTCATAGTGGATGATTCCCTGCCAATCCCACCAAACACACAGAAGAACCTTCCTGGCCGTCAATCCAGGCTTGGCCACCGTCTGGGCAGCTTCACCGCTTTTCGACCACGACCGTTTGCGCTTCACGTTGTCGTAAGTGACCCACTTTTCATCGCCAGTCACCATCCGCTTCAAAAACGGGTCGATTTTGTTGCGATTCAGAAGCGATTCGCATGCATCCATACGGGCAAAAATGTTTTTTTGCGTCAAGTCGTGGGGCACCCATACATCGAGCTTCTTTTTGAATCCAAGCTTCTTCAAATGGTTTATAACGGTTTGATGACTCATGCCCAGCTCTTGGCCGATGCTACGGCTGCTACTATGCCGGTTTCTTTCGATTAATTCAGCGATTTTATCGCAATTTTCGACGACAGGCCTTCCGGACCGTGGCGCATCTTCGATCACCTCTGCACCAGAACGAAAACGTTGAAACCATCGTTGTGGTTCAAGAGACACTCGTAGCCGTTTTAGAAATTGGACAAAAATGAAATTACGCAGGCCTGTGTAATTATTCAAAATTTTGAATTGCGTCCGTCGTATTATAATTGTTTTTATTATAAAATAAATTAAAACTGGAAGAAAAATCTAATAAACTGCTAATGCATATAAAAAATATTGTTTTTTTTAACTTGACTCATACAGAATTGAAACATAAAATTTTAGAGCATGATTCCAATGGGGGGGTCCGGACCCGAAACCGCCACTGATGCTATGTAATAGGGATGAAGAATCAATTTCTACTTTAATTACACTAAAAACAAACATCAGTGAGAGTATTGACTTTCTACTTTAATACTAGAGATTAGAGACCTGAGAGCATATTTAAGGAACACTTTCTGTTCACGTTCAATTCACTTAATTGCAAATTGGTGGCAAGGCCTCCAGATAAATGTTGTATATTCTAATCAAAAGCGAACATAACAAGTAAAAAGTAATTTGTGAGTGTAAGGGTCCGAGAACATCGAACTATTACGCCGTATGATACCTAAGATTGAGGAAGTGGTGGATACAATAAAGTTAATTGGACTGTTGAATGAAAAATGGGAATCAAAAATCACACTCACACCTTTGAATTCATGAACAAATTGTGGTCGAGTATATCAATGCTGTAAGATATATATATATATATATAATATATATATCTAAAATTGGCGCGTACACCCTTTTTGGGTGTTTGGCCGAGCTCCTCCTCCTATTTGTGGTGTGCGTGTTGATGTTGTTCCACAAATGGAGGGATCTACAGTCTCAAGCCGACCCCGAACGGCAGATATTTTTATGAGGAGCTTTTTCATGGCAGAAATACACTCGGAGGTTTGCCATTGCCTGCTGAGGGGCGACCGCTATTAGAAAAATGTTTTTCTTAATTTTGGTGTTTCACCGAGATTCGAACCAACGTTCTATCTGTGAATTCCGAATGGTAATCATGCACCAACCCATTCGGCTACGGCGGCCACCTATAAGATGAGTGGAAAATATTTTGAGTTTTAGCGAAAGTGACATGAAAACATTTCTTAATATTTAGAGAGGTACCAGAGTCACTGAAATATTTTCAAATCATGAGCATATAAAAGAAAATTGGGAAACGAAAAGCTGGCATTAATATCAATAATAAATCGAACGAAGAGAAGAGGCCCTAAAATACTACCTTGCGGCACCCCTGAAGACGCAATGAAAGATTCCAAACATTCGCCCTCAATCATTACCACTCAGAGTCTATCGGATAAATCAGAGTTCAACCATTGAAAGAAAACAGAATGAAAACCAAGCGAGGCTAATTTACGTAATAGAATTGTATGTTTTTGAAAAGTCTGTGTAAACACAATCGACTTGAAAACCTTCAGCAAAAGTTGAAAAGCAATATTCAGCAAAAGCAGCCAGGTTGGAAACTGTAGATCTAATGGTAATGATAATGGTTGTACGAGTTAGGCTAAGGCCTTTATGCACTGCGACTAGATTGATCAATTGTGCGCCCCTAATTACTTAATTATAATTATTTAGTATACTGAGGAATCGTCTCCTGTGCCCTAACGCCTCACAGTTGGTGATTAAGTGTTCCATAGACTGCTCTTCATCAGAGTAGAATCTGCATAATCTTTACTAGATTCTCCTACTGTGTACTGTAGACCTACCCGGGATAAATCCATGCTGACTGGGCGAGATTAAGCACTTAGTGGTAAAGTACATCTTTTCTTTTACAATTCCTTCGAAAAGTTTATATATATAATAGAAAGCTTCGAGATTGGCCTATAGTTGCACACATCATTTTTTTTTTTGCCACTTTTGAAAATAGGTGAAAGTGGTTGTGATTTTCCAATCGTTCATAAAAACTCCAGAAGATAGAGGATTATTAAAAATTACTTTGAGAGGAGTAACAATAGCCGGACAATTTTTGAGAAAAATTACGGACAGCCGTTGCGAAAAAGTTTTTAAACCCAAACCCCCATTCTCAATGTGCAGAAAAACAAGATTTAAATAGCCGAAATTTAAAGATGAAAGTAGATTAGCATGACAAGAAAAAAGGAGTAGTGGCAGATTTGTCATTAAAACGAACAGCAGAAGGGTCTCCAGCGCTTGATTTTTTAGATTTAACAAATCGGCAAAAGGCCTTTTGATTTTTGACTTAATATTCTCTACAATCTGTACAAAAATTTATTTAAACAATTGAATTTTTTTAAGCATTGCTGATAATTTATAAAGGTAGATTCTTTCTTAGATTCTAAAGATTACTTTGGAAGCTTATTACTCTTATTTTTAAATTATTAATTATTTAAGTTGACGCCATGTTAGCATGACTTAAAAACTGGAGAATAGAGCTTAATGAAACCAAATGCGTGCATATCACTTTTACTCTAAGGAAAGAAACTTGTAAATATTTTTTGTTCCTTTGAAGTGGTCAACATTATGGAATCAAAACGGCACTCTAGCGCTACTTGTACTGTAGCCGTGGTACTCTTGCCATCTAATCTACCTACATGCCTACCTAGAGTCGATGGAGTATTCAAGTGTTCTAAAAAAATATTTTGCGGAAAATTTTAGTTTCTCAGATGAAAGCAGCATGCATGTTCAGTTCGAGCTAATCAGCTGAGTAACGGCAACAGGCCTTCAAAAAAGTAACAGAGTCGCAATATTGCGGTAATTATTGAGCACCACGAACACACCCAAAATCTAAGAGCATCACGTCAATAAACGATCGCATTCAAATGGTTCTCTAAGTTGCTTGCAGAAAATATGGCACTTACGAATCAGGACTCGGTTGGCAGTTCGACATTTCTTATCGCAAATAATGAAATTCTAGTAAAAATATCTGCCATTTCGGGTTATTTCGATTTGGTGCCATGACAAAATGTTAAAATAACAACATTTTGCCATTTCGTGGAAAATTACATATAAATGTCGCCAAAAAATGGTATGACGGAAAGCAGACAAAACATATTAACAAAAGTCAATTTTCTCTTTACCTAACTTAGTATTTTTAGCTGTATTGAAATTCGTTCCCTTTTCCTAATCTCCAGCCCCACTATTTCGGGAACTTTTTCAGCAACCTCGTCTGCATATATATTAAATTTTCTGGCGTACATAAAGGGTGGTCCATATAGTGGTTTCTTCTGAACACAAATCAAATTTTGTCGGGATTTTTGTGGTTTTTTCCTATTATTTATGGATTACTATTCCATTAATGTGGCTGCCTCGGCTGGCTTTGCAGTAGCGTATTCTATTAATCTAGTTTTCCATGTCCGTGGTGGCGGTTTCTGCCTCTATAGCACGAATTGACTGCTCGATATTCGCCTTAAGGTCCTGAATCGTTAATGAATTGTTCATTTAACATAGGTAGGTACTTCACGGCACCCCTCGAAAAAGTCTGACTGCGTTAAATCGCAGCTCCAGGGTGGCAAATTGGCATCTCCAAGACGACTAATGACTCGATTCCGCACTTAATCTGCAAAATACCGATTGTGGCATTGAATCGCGCGGATTTTCCGATCCGCAGATATCGCAGTTTTGCTTATTTACATAGCGGACGAGCTGAAAATAAGCTTCGTCATGAAAGGGCTACACAATGTTGTTAATTCCGCTCCGGGGAAATATGATATTGACCTTCTGTCCAGACTTCCAGCGGGAAAGAGTTGTAACTATCTAAATAACATATCCTTAAAAAACAATATATAGGGTAGCCGTGATCATACAAAGTAAGCTCAAAGATATCGAACGCTCCTTAAGAGACGAGCAAGCTGGTTTTCGCCCTCACTGAAACTGTGTTGGCCAAACCACGCACTTCGGATTATAGTAGAACAAACAGTTAAGTGACGCTCCCCGCTCTACGTGCTGTTTGTAGACTTTAAGAAGGCGTTCGACTCTATCAAACGAGACGCAATATGGTTGGCACTGAGTAGAAAGGGAGTTCCCGTTAAGATAATCCGCCTTATCAAAGCCCACTTCAGAAAGGTGGTATCAGCGATCCATTCACTACCAACGCGGGGCGTAAGGCAAGGCTGTCCCCTGTCGCTCCTTTTCTTCGCCATCGTCCTTGATGACGTTATGAGCCAACTAACCCTGCACAAAAAAAGCATCGTATGGAGTTTCACCAGACATCTTGAGAACCTGGACTTCGCCAATGACTTCTGCCTCCTCTCTCAAACTAGTCGCGCTGGCACGCACTGTCGGACTGGAGGTAAACATCGCCAAGACCAAGGCCGTATTATTGTACGGAAGCGAAATATAGCTGGTCTCTAACACCATCGCATAGAGGCTACAATCCTTCAACAACAAATGCTTCCGCATCATCTCCAGAATATTCTGGCCAAACACCATCAGTAACGACGCACTGTGGATATTAAAGGACGATGAGACCATCGATAGGCAAATTAAACGCAGAAAGGGGAGATGGATAGGTCACACGTTGAGAAAACCATCAGATAGCATCATGAGTATGGCAGTGGACTGGAACCCGTAAGGGAGCAGAAGTCATGGTCGGCGAAAAAACATTTAGAGAAGGTCGGTGCTGAGCGAACTAGCAGATGCCGACATCTCATGGGACGGTGCAAGAACAACAGCACAGAACCGTGTACGATGGAAGAGTCTTGTCGAGGCCCTATGCTTCCGAGAGGAATGAACGAAAAAAAATATGGACCACAAGGTGTTGGTCTCAGATTTTGGTTTCTTTGTTTTTTAAATTAAAAAATAGTATTTCTATAATATGAATAGAAGGAAAAATAGAAAAAATATGCCCAAAACAGTTTTTGATTTTAATGGAACCTTCTTTGATTATTGAGTGATTGATTATTTTGATTTCCTTGCTAGCAAAATGTTTGCGTTATTGAAAAAATTCTTCTGTAAGCTCTTGATTTATTTATACCTACAATTTTAAAAGCTGTGCTCCTGCATCTTCACAATGAGCGTAGTTAAACAGTTTTTCGACTTAAGTGCCAACTCAGATTGCAAGGCATGCAAGAACTTTCATACACAGACAGCTCATTGTACTTTTACGTTTGTAAATATGTACCACATACTTATATATATTACTGTATACTGATGCCGATTAACTGGTTCTAACCGACTCTTCCAAATGTCTGCCTCTTTCTTCAATAC
Source organism: Anastrepha fraterculus (assembly GCA_037575425.1). Classification (NCBI taxonomy): domain Eukaryota; kingdom Metazoa; phylum Arthropoda; class Insecta; order Diptera; family Tephritidae; genus Anastrepha; species Anastrepha fraterculus. The sequence continues at coordinate 798,399 of JAYXIM010015486.1, read as the reverse complement.
ACTTTTTTCCTGGATGAGCAAAAAGTGGAATAGTATGTGGGTATGTGCACATTCACGGTACATGCAGTGGAGTATAAACTGTATTGGCGGAAGCAGGTATCATTGGCCATTAAAACCTAAAACTTTGGGTTCTTAGTTTTACTTATTATGTCAATATGGTGACCAATCAGTTCAATGACATTTGCAACCGCGCACAAAAGAACGAACATATTGGAAAAGTCGAAAAGTAAAATGCAATCACTTAAAAATGCGTGCATCAACCACTCTTAAATATACAGTCGACTCTCATTAACTCGAAATTCGAGGGACTCTTGAAATATTGCGAATCATCGAGTGTTTGAAATATTAAATGGTTCGAAATTTTTGAGAGAAAATAAATAAAACTTCGAATTATCAAGTGGTTTTATTTAACTGCTAATGTTTTACATATGTGTATTCATAATGTGAATTAATTAATCTTTGAAAAGAACTCATTTATACGGGTTTGCTTCGAGGCACATTGCTGCTGCTCAGACTTCTCAATAATTTTTTTAAAGAGCAAAAGTGCCTGACATGCTATGTATTTCATCAGTTTCGTTTTGTAGACAAAAGGCTCTTGAATAAGGCTCTTGCTACCTTAACTGACACCTCTGCCAAAGGTACTGATGTATCGTCTTCATCTTCATCGTTGCTCTTTTCGTTTGTATCTGTCGTAGATAAAATTTCCCTATCGGTTAGTGATCTTGAGACAGCAACATTTTTAAAAGTAAGCTTCTTGTCTGGTAAACATTTGAAAAATTGCTCAGTTTCAACAATATTCAAAATATCTTGGGCACCATAGATTTCAATCAGTGTCTTCAATTTACCATGCCAATTGAGCAAACAGCACCATTAACAGTTCCACTTTCTCCACAAACTTTTTTAAACACGACTCCATTTATCTTTTTCAAATTTGTAAGCCACCCATCACTTGCCGCAAAGTTTTGTATGTTTAGAATAGACGCGAACTCTTTTGTTTTTTTCCGTTAACAAAGCTCGCTAATAGATACTTTTTGTCCTCTACACTGTCTAAACTAAATGACCAGGCTTTCTTCCAGACGAGGAAATTCACCTTTGGAAGTGTGCGTCAAAATGTGCCTACAGGGTTTGATTGAAAAGTAATGAGCCTTATTTTTTTAAACAGTTTTATTAAACCGTTTGGCTTATACAACTAATATTCCTCAAAATAGGACCCTTCAGCGTCAATACACCTCTGGTAGCGTTTTTAAAACTCATCCTGGAGGTGCAAACTCCTTGTGGATGATGCCTCGAGAGTCGAAAAAGATGATCAGCATGGTTTTGACCTTGGATTTCGAAATGCGCGCCTTCTTGGGTCGTGGCAACTGGCTCGTGTGCCACTCTCTCTCTTGCCCTCAGGATCGTACTCAAAGCACCAGGTTTTATATCCTGTGATACAATTGTCTAAAGTATTATCCTGTTCGTCACTTTCCAATACTTCACCACTGCAAAATCCTAACACACTTTTAAAACAGCTATCACGCGCGGAGCGATGTTGACTGCACCGCTGTTGCCAGCGAACTGGACCGGTTTCTAGTGGAAGGGGAAGGTCAAAGGATAATTTTCCCCCACCAGCCGATTCGGTTGATCGCTTGGCAGACGCTCCGCGCGGGAAGCTCATTACTTTTCAATCAAACCCTGTATGTTTTATGCGTAACACGCAACCACGCACAGTAAAGATATTTTCAGGGGAGTCCTAAAATTCAAAGTTCTTACTGACTAAGAGACTTTTCAAATTTGAATTGTCGAGTGTTTGACCATATGAGTTCGAATCACGGCGTCGTAGCAATGATTTTTTCGTTCGAATTACCGAGTGCATAAAAATGTATGGACATAATTCGAAATATAAAGAGATTTTGTAGGGGACTCGTGCTAACTTTGAATTAATGAGAGATTCGAAATATCGCAGGTTTGAGTTAACGAGAGTCGGCTGTTCCAACAAAAAGGGTAAGATGAAATAAAGACTGAGCATCGATTTTTAAGGCCAAACCGAACCCAAACGAGTCCAGGCCAGTTTCGGCCGAAGCCGAACCGAGACTGAACCGAACCGAACATTTTAAAGGATCAATTTACAAACAAGTAATAATTAAAAAAAAAATCCAAATTTTTTTAATAAAAAGGAAAAAGATATTATTTTTATGTGTTCAAATGTATTAATTATTTAATGCTCATAGTTGTATTAAAAAAGTATTATAGAAGTATACAAAAAATATTGCTTTTTTTTACTGAAGTCGAAGCGAAGCGGAGTTTTGGTAGCTCTTCAATAAGAGCTGCGATACATCCTAAATATGTATAGGGGTATGTTCGTATATACATTCAGCCTTTGTCAGAAAACAGGTACCGGAATTATTCATGAAGTATATACAATTTTTTTTTACATAAAAGTATGTATAAAACTACGAGTCGCAATTACTCAATAAGCCGTGTAGCCTCCATCGTTGTCGAGTATAGCCTGGCATCTTCTCGGCATGCTTTGAACCAGCTTTTCTGCGTAGCTCGTCGACAAAGGTGGCCAAATTTTGCAAACTTGACGCACGAGTTGCTTTCAATCCTGGACTGGCTTTCCGCAAAGATGCGTTTTCATAGTTCTCCACACATTTTCAATGAGAATGACGCCTGGGGACTGGAAAGGCCAGTCCAATACTGTGACGCCATTTTCTTGTTTTGTTGTTTCCCAATGTGTTTTTCTGAGAGTAGTGCTTTTGATGATGTGGGACGATAGGATATGTTCGCCACCTACAGTCGGCGTCCGATGAGGTTGATACTCACATCTATTCCCTTTTTAGCAAGAACTGATCGTGCTTGGCGTAGTCACAAAGAAGCGTCCCGCTTAAAAAGTTGGACGACCACTTTAACCTGCTTTTTTGTCAATGCCTTTAGATTTTCTCAATGCCGTTATTGATAATTTTTGATAAGGCCATCAAATAATGCAAATGGCATACTCAAGGTGAGAACGTACAAAAGAGGTGTAAAGCAATTTTAATGTGTAGGGATCGGAGAACTCCGCCGAATGAAGATTTAGAAATGATTAAAATAATGTATGTAATACTATAGGAGCTTTCAAAAATAATCAGCGATTCTGAAGTAGCAGTTTCTTTTAAGTAACGTTTTTGTTTCATAAATATTACGAAATATTTTGATTTTTCTTTGTCCGACTACCGAAGCCGAAGTAGCTGAGAACTAGAAAAGTGTCCGTTAAGTAACGCAAAACGGCATTCTTAAGTATGTACATTCATTGAGTATATAAAAGCCATGAATTTCAACAAAAAAATGTGTTAAACTTGGCCAAACTCACTTGAATGATTATCGCACCAATGAGGAAGAAGAAGAGATAAATCTACAAGGTGAAGTCCAAATAAAATGTTTTTTATGGCGTCATCTTTTTAATGAGTTAGTGCGTTGGAAGTTACATCCCTAGCTGACTTTCAGTGAAAGCTTGCTCGCATTCGCTTCAGTGGAAGCGAGGTTATTGCGTGCGGTTGTGAAGACATAAATGACAAAATCAGTACTCACCGAAAACTCCATCGAAATTGTTGGTAAATTTATCAAAATAACCGAAATCATCATTGAAATTCATGGAATCGGAGTTGAATATCTCCAAAACATCGATTTTGCGCATTTTAACTGATCCTTTGGGATTACGAAAGGTCTGTGCACAAGTTTCACAAAAGTCTTATACCGACATCCTGTAGGGCATTCCGCTCAAAGCAACACTCTTTCGAAAAGCTTTCAGATCACGCAAAACAGTCTATCGAGGAAAGAGGGGACTATTTTGAATAAATAAACTGGAAGTTATCAGCACAAAGCGCCTGTCGTTTCTATTTTAGCTCAGTCTTGTTTATTTTTTTTGACTTCACCTTGTTCGCACTCATGAATTTTTATTGTCGTTTTTTCATTGTTGATCATTGGCATTTTTTCACTGAACGGTACTTACTCGCTACTTGTTACAAATGATACTTATTGGCTAATAAGTATAATGATACGTTTTAAGGTCTACCTACAACAAATCTTCTAGTTAAATAAAAAAAACGTATTAACTAATTCTTAAGGTCTGATTATATGCGTGTAACAACTCGGAATTTTTCTAAAAATTCTGATTTAAAAATTTGTTCTTTTCTTTTTAATTTGCCCAAAGTTTATAACTTGGACTTACCTAGATTTTGTAGGAATCTGAACTATATTAAAAAAAAATATTATTAAAATTAAATACGAAACACACGAATTGTGAAAATTGTCAATAATAAACGAATTTGGCTATTTTCCACTATTTTCTTGTTTTTAATTTTTCTTTTTATGGGAATGATATTTTTTTATATGCAGTTAAAAATAGAATTGAATAATAATCGAGAAATTGGGACTCATTGTCCTGCGTGAAACGTTTCAGTGTGCCATAAGCTTGCCAGTGGAGTCAAATGATGTGACAATAATTTGCATTCCAATTCAAATTTCAATAAACGATGGCAGACACATCTTTAGCCAGTTTGCGATGGATGCGAGCTCTCTGCTCAAGCAGACTTCCGGTTTCACACAGAGTTTTTCATATATTTTCACATATTTTTCTCATGACGAGTATGACAAAAAATAAAAATAAAAATAAATCAAAGAAAATGACAGGAACTCGCTAACCACATTTATGATATTCATTTAATAGCTTAAATTTTCCAAAAACCAGTTTTTATTAAAAGTTTTTAATTGTTGTAGCAAATTAGCATTGATGGCACAATCACTTCGATTTTATATGAAGGCATTTAAAATATTATTAACAAATCTGCTAGCACTGAATGTTATGAGAAAAGCTAAATTGAGCGCATAAAAATAATAGCAAAAAATCCATAAACATTAGTGCAACGCACATCAAATGATACGTATATATAATGTATGTAATGTGTATGTATGTATGTAATTGCAACTTTGCCAAACCAGTCAGCTAGCGAGACAAGTACAGCGGATATTTGTGGTAGCATTGAACAAAAAAAAAAACACGAAAATGACTTCCACACTTGTGCCGCAACAAGAGACCTGAATGTGCAAGTTGTCGCTCCACTGTGAACTTGACATTGCAACGCATTTTGATGCAAGCAGGCGTTCCTTATAAAATATACCGGCCGGCGAAAATTGCCAAAGCGATTAAACGCAATTCATGTCTGCACGTCTATGTGGCAACTTTACAAACGCAAAAAGCAGCTTTTTGTTGAATGCACCTTCATGCAATATTTATAGCTGCCTACAGACATATACATACATATATGTATATCTGTACTTATGTAAGTATGTGAGTTCGTATTAGTTTGCTGCACTGCCGCTTTTAATTTCCCACTGAATGCAGCATTGTTGTCATTATGTATTTATTTTCTGTCGTTGTTGATTTTTTTTTTTATTTTTAGTTATTTCTTCTTCTTGCAACTTTTGCGATTGCAGCATCATTTGATTTCATTTGCTCTTGCAACTCGCAATGTTGCTGATTACACTGGTTTACAGCTAAGGAAAAAACCAAGAACCAGACCATCCAATTCATATGTAAAAGCAGTCGATGAGTTTCAAAATTCACATACAATTTTTCAGTTATGTAATTTCGAAATATCATCCAAATAACGGTTTCGAATACACCAATCACCAATCACGTTAGAAGAAGTAAAACAAGCCATCAAGCATTCCAAAGACAATAAAGCCACAGGACCAGAGGAAATACTTGCAGAAATTCGAAAACGAATAGATGAAAAAAATCTCAATCTACTTGTGGAAGTTTTTAATAACATTTGTGATATGGAAGATTGGCTAAAATCTGTTTTTATTATTTTGCCAATAAAATCCCAGGCTAAAAAATGCAATGAATATCACTTAATTAGCTTAATGAATCGCTCTTTAAAAATTGGTTTTTTGAAGTGTAACTTCTTAGGCGTCGATGGACGAGCGAGAATGGAGAGTAAAATTTCAAGGCCATGCAACGTTTTGGGCATTTTCGTTCCGCGAGAGAGAAAAAATATATAACGTAGAGGAAAAGAAGAGAGAGAGAGCTATACCTTATATATTTTATAGTAATTTACCATCATAAATCCATCCATTTTCCGTTGATTATTTGCTGTTGCTGTGACCGTCTAATATTTGCCAGTTTAAATATTGTTTAATTTTATTACGGGCATCAGTCACAACGCTCTATTTAAATATCGACTTATTTAAGGTTTTTCGCAATGTTAATGCTTTACGTGCGTTTTCCGAATTGTTGCTGCAATGAATGAAAAGCGTTAAACAAAAGATTTCAGATTGCTCAGACTTGAACACAGGGAAATAGTGTGGGCAAAAAGTAAGGTAAATTAATTTGTCAAACTTCACGGGATTAAAATTTCGCTCTAGTTATTTTTTTCATGAGTTGGCAGCACTTTTAATAACATCTGGGCACCTTTCATGTGAATGCCATTATCAGTAATATATTTACGCTTGTGTTTACCAAACGACCAAGAGTGCATTTTTCGATTTTTACAATGTCTGATTTGATTGAGCAGAGAAGTGCCATCAAATTTTGTTTGTAGAATGAAATTTCGGCTGCGGAAACGTTTAGCATGTTGCAGAAGACATTTGGTGACTCGACCATGTCGCAGAAAAATGTTTATAAGTGGTACAAAGACTTCAAAGAGGGTCGAGAACGTGTTGATGACTTGGAGCGCTCCGGACAACCATCGACGTCAACAGATGACCAACACGTCAATAAAGTGAAGGAGTTAGTACTCAAAAATCGTCGGTTAACTGTTAAAGACCTTACTGATATGATCGGAATATCAGAAGGATCTGTGAAAACCATTTTGAAATACCATTTGGGCCTACGAAAAGTCAAATCTCGTTTGGTACCGAAAACTCTCAATTTCTTGGAAAAAAGTCGTCGCGTTGATGTGTGTGAAACAATGCTTTCAGACTATTAGGACAAACTCAAATGCATCATTACGGGAGATGAGACTTGAATTTATGCTTACGACCCTGAAACAACCGACCAATCAAGCGAATATCGTGCTAAAGGCGAGGCCAGACCGAAAAGAGCACGTCAAAGTCGTTCAAAAATAAAGGTCATGATGACAGTTTTTTTCGATTTTCGTGGTGTGGTGCACTATGAATTCCTTTCACCTGGCCAAACTGTTAATAAGGAATATTATTTGAGCGTTATGCGTCGTTTACGTGAAGCAATTCGTCTAAAAAGACCAGAATTATGGCCCAACAACTCTTGGTTTATGCAACTCGATAATGCATCGTCTCACACTGCACTCGTTCTTCGTGACCATTTCGCCAAAAATTCCACACATATCGTTCCGCAACCGCCGTATTCGCCTGATTTGGCTCCGTGTGACTTCTGGCTATTCCCAAAACTCATGAGACCACTCCAGGGAACGCGTTTCGAGTCGATTGAGGAGATAAAAACTGAATCGAAGAAGGTGCTGATGGCTATATCGGAAATGGACTATTTGGCATGTTTCGGGGATTTTATAAATCGTTGGCATAAGTGTATTTCATCGAGAGGGGATTATTTTGAAGGGGATGAAATTGATTTACAAGAATAAATAAAGATTTTTCATTTTACAACCAAATTCACCTTATTTTTTGCCCGGTTCGACATACTTACAATTTCTTAACTGCTGATGGCCGAGCAATCTTTTTGGTCTTAATTTTTTCGTCCAAGCTCAGATCCATAGCCGTTGCGTACCGTATTTCTTTTTTTCCTCGAATTTTTTAACTAATTTCCCTTCAAATATTACGAGAACGAAACAAATTTGTCCCCGTGTACGTCTATAAAAAGCAACCGATTGATGTTTAGTGCAAAGTTGGATGCGCTTGCTCCATTGTGAAAAGTATGTAAGCAGTGCTATTAGGCAAAAGCAAGAAAGTAACGCCAAAGCTAATTTTATTTCAACGTCGCTGCTAGGTATTCACAAGGCAGATACAATTTGAAGAATGTTTAGGAATTAACGCAGTTAGGGCCTCCGCACACGGGTCGTATCGTCAGTGGCTTGTCCGCACACAATGCAACTATCCATCGTAAAAGTAAGAGTTGCCAATATGTCGAGCGATGAAGGGGAATTTATTTGTAAACTTTGTCTATTTGTATTCTCTGCAAATGTTGTTAATTTATTTAGATATATATCCTCTCTCTCTCTCTCTCTCTCTCTCTCTCTTTCTCTCTCATTCTCTCTCGGGTCTCTCCCTCTTTCTTTGTCTGCCTTGAAAGTTTCACTTCTGTTATGTGCGCTACACTCACTTTTTGTTTTTTTTTTTCGAACTTACCGACCTATTTTACATAGAAATTGGATGGTCTGGTGCTGGGGTTAAAAAGTAATTAAATCTTTGTAAACCAGTGTTACCTGTCTGCTCAATTGCTATTTACCTTTTAAAGGTAGAATTCCTGCAACAAGTTATTCTTGTTTACATAAATAATGTATGTGTGTGATTTTTTTCGTAGTCATATCCATGTGTGTGTGTGTTTCCTTTTTGCCACTTCTGAAAAGTGTTTTCTGTTTGATTTCCTTCGGTATTTGATTTTGCCTGCTCGTGTCTTGAGCCTTTCATGATGTATACACATACATACATACACACGCTCATACGTGCATACTTGCATAAGCGCAGCCGGTCTTACTGCTTGAAGGCATAAATTGTGGAAACCAATTTGAGTGCATGTGTGCGTGTGTGTGCATGTACTATGCATTGTGTATAAATGTTACACCGCAAGGACGTTGACCTTTTAGCAGGGATTTTGGTTTTTTGGCACATTAGCGGCCCTCGTACAAACGTACAAATACCTGATAACCCAAATGGGCGATACAATCCACAAAATTGTAAGAAAATATGCACGCATACACATGCAAGATACGTGTATAAGTATGTGTGTAACTAAATTATTTATTTATTCTTTCATTAAATAATCTAAAAAGGCAATATTTCTTACCGACTATGAAAGAAAACAGATTAAAAAATAAATTAGACTGATAATTTATTTATTTCGTTTCAATGCAGACAATGCAACATTTCTTAAGGGGACAAATACCTGTAAAATTTCGAAAAAAAAATTTTTTTTATAAAATGTTAATATAATCCTTTAGGAATATGTCAAAAAAATTTTAAAACGTAAATTTAAGTATTTCTTATATTATAGATCGTCAACTGTGACGACTCTATTCTTTGCGTTCGAGCGCTGGGAGATGTATGGTATACCAGGTGGAAGAAGAAAAACGCTTCTCAAGCTCATATCAAATGCTTACAGAAGCTTATGGTGGACATGCTCTAAGTAGAGCACAGTGCTTCAGGTGGTTTGAAAAATTCCGAAGTGGTGATTTTAGCGTGCAGAACGAGAACCGTGGCCGGCCCCCGAAAAAGTTTGAGGAAGCCGAATTGCAAGCATTGTTAGATGAAGATGATGGTCAAACGCAAGAAATGATGGCAGAGCAGTTGGGAGTGACCCAAAAAACCATTTCCAAACGTTTGAAAGACATGGGCAGGATTTTAAAGGTCGGAAGATGGGTGCCGCATGAATTGACTGAAAGGCAGCAAGATAACCGAAAAACCACTTGTGAAATGCTACTCTCCCGGTTCAAAAGGAAGTCTTTTTTGCATCGAATCGTTACGGGTGATTTCTCCTATCCCAAGCGTAATCGATCGTATGGTCCGCCCGGCGACAAGCCAAAAACAACGGCCAAACCAAATCGCTTCGGCCGCAAGGCAATGCTGTGTGTTTTCTGGGATCAGCGTGGTATGATTTGGTACGAGCTATTAAAACCAGGTGAAACAGTTGATGGTGCACGCTACCAACGACAATTGACCGATTTAAACAGCGCTATACACCGAAAACGCCCACAATATGCCGATCGGCGTCACAAAGAAATTTTTCTTGATTACAATGCACCGCCACATCGAACAAGAGCGACCCGGGAATTGGTGGAGACGTACGATTGGGAACGGCTGGTGCATGCGGCTCGCTCACCAGACTTGGCGCCTTTCGATTATCATTTGTTTGCGTCGATAGGCCACGCACTTTCCGAGCAACGCTTCAATTCTCACGAAGAAGCCAGAAAATAGTTCGATGATTGGTTTGCGGCCATTTTTTTTGGCGCGGCATCCACAAATTGCCTGAGAGATGGGAAAAATGTGTCGCTAGCGATGGCTATTATTTTGAAGATTAAATTTGTAACCATTTTGTTAATAAACGTTCAAAATTGAAAAAAAAGTCTCATTTCATAGGTATCTACCTGGTAGTTACGCTGTATTCAAACCTTAGACGCGTTTTTCTCAAAACTATATTTTTGGAATTGGCGTGCACGATAACTCGAAGCGTATTGACCGATGTTCCTGAAATTTTGCACAAATGGAAAATTCATTTTTTTAAGCATTTTATTCCGCGAATTTTTTTTTTTTCATTTGCTTTTAATTCATATAGAAATTATGACATTAATAAACAAAAAACTTTTGGTTCTTTGTATTCAGGTCACTAGCGCCGTTGTTACAATGCGCGCCGATTGAGAAGCCCCGCTGCGACCTTCCTAGAAGAATTGAGTATACATCCGCCATTTTAAATGATTATAGTAAAAAAACAAATTTTATATTATTTTAATGTATAAATAAAGTGTATGGCAATTTTGAAAAAAATATATTGCCTTCTTCATTTTAAATAATTTTAATGAAAATCAGGGAAAATATGGCCGTTTACAGGTATCTGTCGCCTTAAAGTTTACAAAGAAATAATACAGGGTCCGCCATATAACTTTACGGAATTAAAAATGCTATAAAAAAGAAACTACTCAATATTTTTCCAAACTGTTTTTTTTATTTTGAAGTACAATCCTTCCGGTTAATGATGGAACACAACTTCATTCATATGGCTGGCTCGGCTAGCCATTCACCATCCCGTACGATCGGTCCAATTTTTCAACACATTTTCGATTGTATGCGGCTGTATTTCAGCGTATGTTGGTCTTCAGTGCATCAATTGTTGCTGGTTTGTTGGCATAACACTGGTCTTTGACGGCACCCCAAAGATAATAATCCAACGGCGCCAAATCGCAGCTCCGAGGCGGCCAAACGATATCAGAATTTCGGCTGATAATGCGATCTTCGAAGACAGTGCGCAAAAGATTGATCGTAGCATTCGCTGTGTGGCAAGTAGCGCCATCTTGTTTGAACCAAATGCCACCAATATCCTCCTCTTCAATTTCACGGAGCCAAAATTCGTTCAACATGGCCCGGTAACGCTCTCCATTGACGGTTACGGCCACTCCTCGCTCATTTTCGAAGAAAAATGGACCAATGATGCCTCTCGACCAAAATCCGCACCAAACAGTGACTCGTTGTGAATGCATCGGCTCTTCTTCAAGTCGATCCCAAGCCCATGAAGCGAAGCGAAAACGCATTGGGTGGTCGGTTTGCTTCAGCTGCCGAACCAATTGGACTTTGTACGGCGTCATACCAAGGTCTTTACGCAAAATTCGTCTCAATGATGTCTCCGAAATGTCCAATTGTTAAGAACGACGATGAACTGATGTTCCTGGTGATTCACGAACACTCTCGGCCACAACAGCAATATTTTCGGGTGTACGCACGGTTTTTGGTCGGTCACGCGTTGGTTTGTCAATAAGCAACCCAGTTTCTCTTACTTTTTTCGCAAAGTAACGCACATACGCTTCATTCGGTGATTTTCTTCTTCCCATTGCCGTACGTAATTTTCGTACACATTCTGCAACATTACCATGATTTTCAAAGTAAAGTCGCAATATTTCCTAGCGTTCTTTGAACCTATACACAACCATTTTCGTTCAGCGGAAGAATAAAACTAATTTTCTGTCAAATCAGATGACAGCTAAGTGTTACCATTCTTCAAATAATACCTAGTTCAAATCCGTAACGATAGATGGCGGGCCCTGTATTAGAGAACACTTAGAAACTAATGAAACACTTCGAAGTAATCCTTTGTGGAATAAAAATCTAGGCCAACATAATTTGAAAGCGTGTTAAATTCTTGAAAATTCTAAAAATCGGAGAAGTGGAAGCCGAATCAGTTCTAACCATCCCTAATCCTGACGTGGCAGGAAGTGAAAGCAAAAACGGAATGGAGTGGAAATATTTTGCTTTGTCCTATGCTCCGCAACGGAGCTCGAGAAACTACGATGGTGATGATGATCCCTAACCAGAAAATATCATGATTTCGTAGCTTACGAGGAATATTGAAATGAATTTTCAAGGAGTCAATCGCCCCACTTATCAAATCGAAAACGAAAGTGAGGGGGAGAATAGTCCTCCTAACACCTAGCGTTTTTATATTAATGAGCAAAGAGCGACTTTTATAAGAAGGAATGGATCAGTGAAATGCAAAGAACCCAAAGCATAACAGACAAAGATTTTCTGGACACGTTCAAACCTACTAATATGACAAGCATAATATCCAACTAAGGACGACATATTTCAACTTCGAGTGCACAAGAGAGGCATATAACAGCTTTAGGTAGTAGTCTGGTTAAAAATTTAAAAAACAATATATACATATATATATATTTTTTTTTAATATAATTTCTTAATATTTCAAAAGTAAAATATGTTGAAAATATAATGTGAAAATTTGAGCCTAAAACTCAAAATGTCAGTAAAGTTATAGCGCTTATTGAAGAGCACGTCGTAGCTGCGATTTGTTAGCCGCACGGCAACTGCAGATGTCTATTCGAAAACTTTAAATGTGTTTGCTCCAATTCGTCGAGATATTATATGTTAGCAGAAGCATTTAATATAAAATGCAGTGCAACAACCGTCAGAAGGTTTCTTCATAAGCTGGTTTACATGGAAGAATTGCCCGAAAAAAATGATTTGTAAGTGAAAAGAATAGGAAAAATCGTTTGGAATACGCTCACACCTACTACATGAAAGATTTCGAATTCTGGAAAAACGTAATTTTTGTTGACGAATCCAAATTCAACTTATTCGGATCAGACGGGAGGGTAAACGTATGGCGAAAACCGAATGAAGAGCTGGATCCAAAACATCCTCGAAGTACAGTAAAACAGGGTGGTGGGAACGTGATGGTGTGGGCTGCTTGTTCGGTGTTGGAAATTTGTGCTTCGTGCAAGGGACTATGGATAAATTTCAATATTTGCAAATTTTGCGAGAAAATATAAAACAAAGTGCTCAAAAGCTAGGAATAGAGAATACATTTCATTTGTATCAAGATAACGATCCAAAGCATTCTGCCCACATCGGCAAATAATGGTTATTGTATAATTGCCCTAAAGTCTTGACAACACCTCCACAGTCTCCCGATTTAATATTTAATAGAGAATTTATGGCAAAAATTGGAAGTTGAATTTCGGAAGCGAGCAATATCAAATATAAACGACCTCAAGACTGCCCTAATGGAGGAGTGGGAGAAAATATCTCCAGACTTTACAAAAAAATTGATGGGATCCATCCTTAAGAGGTTGAAATCGGTAATAAATCAAAGAGGTTATCCGACAAAATACTAGTTTTAAGGAAATTTATGATTTTTTTATGTTGATAACTAAATTTAAATACAATAATTGGGTTATTTTGAGTGGCGCGCCCTTTTTATGTGTTTTGTTCCTTTTTCGTAAATTTTGAAAACTTTATTTTATTAATGAAATATGTTTACGTTTAAGAAAAATAAGAAAGTTGGAAAAGAAAATGTAAGTTTTTGGAATTATACCACGTTTTGTAAACTTTTTACATGTGGGCCATTTTGAGTGGCACTCACTGTATAGTATACCAGCTAACATATTCCATTATTCATTTTTTGCTCATTTTAATTGGTATGCATTTCATTTTTCTTACATTTTTTAACTCTAGTGTTTCAAGTTTAATACTTCTTTATTTGCTTGCGTGTGTAATGATACTAAGAAATTAATGCAAAATTAAATGCTAAAATATTAATTTGTTAGTTTTGAAATGGCAAAAAAGCAGGCGGCGGTACTACGATTTAAATGCTATTTTATAACAATTTGTTTACCATTCTCCTGCGAATTCTCTTCACTGGGCATTTACTTTTTAGTAACGAAATTATCGTCGGCCACATCTGATATAAATATGCTTTCTCTCTTTGCGGTAGTCATATGTTTGTATGCATAGAATGTTTCTTGTTCCTCTTCCCACCCTACTTCAGCATTTCGTAAACAAAGCGAGCCGGCAATAACATTTTGCTGTGCCTGCTTGCGGCTATCAGCGCAACACACACACACATACATATAGCATTCAGGCGTGTAGTGAGCTCTTAGTGAAGCGCAAATCAACCACTAAAAATAGTTTTGCGTTACTAAGCAGTTGCGTTGTAGAAATGTGATCGAGGTGTGCTTGTGTCACATAATTCTGGTCTTGTTTATGAAAAACTGTATATAGTATGTTGGACGTGCTCTAAGTTAAGCATACTTACCTGGCGTAGAGGTTACCATGATCATGAAGGTGGTTCCTCCGGAGTGAGGCTTGGCCATTGCACATTCGGTTGAGTTGACCTCCGCGATTATTCCTAATGCGAATAACTCGTGCGTGAAATTTTTGGTAGCCGGGAATGGCGTTCGCGCCGTCCCGACGTTTATGAATAAATATAAAAATAAATATTTTATACCTATTTCTAGTTAAATGTTATTTGTATTAACAGCTTTAGATTTAAAAAAAGAATTAAAACATGGAAAAAGTAGCGCAAAACGTCCGATCAATTGCTTTACTGCGCTCCAAGCTACATACATATGTTTCGTTGCTGCTAGTAGTTCACAAGAATAAATGTAGCGTTTTTTTATACACAAAATGCGAAAGTTTTTAAGTTTGGTGTTTGTTTCTTTTTGTAATTTAAAGCTACCGAAACTTTAAGACCATATTATTAAGGGGTTAGGGGAAGTCGAGATTTTCAAAAAATTTGATTTTTTTGCATTTTCTTAAAGTAAGCTATCTTAAAGTTATTGTGTGAAAATTTTAAGTGAATCCGGCAAATACTTTTCGAGTTATTCAACAATTAACAAAGGGCGATCCGGAGCGTTCGTAACCAACAGCAAATCGATATTTTGGAAGCTGCTATGACGGCTGAAGACTATTATATGGCCCAGAAATAGATTGCACAGTGTAAGTAATTAAATAATTCGTATAACTCTACATAAATCGATGGCAAAACTTTAATTGCGTTTTCCTCAAAACTCTGTTTTTTGAACTGGTGATCACTGTAACTTAAAAACCGCTTGGTAGATTTCAAAAAAATGTATACTGCTTTTGAAAAACAAAAAACTCGTGCCTGATTGGGGGTTTTTATTTTTTCAAAAATTTAGATTTTTTTTAACAATTAATTGTCGGTTTTTTCTCAAAAATATGAAAAATATTTCCTGAGGCCGCCATATTGGAAATTTTGAAAAAAAAGCTTCGATCAGGTATAAGATTTTCTTTTAATAAAGCTAGTTTCTCTTGTCCGATTGATTTTAGATGAAACTTGTGATGATCACCGCAAGAACTTCTGGAGAAACGGGATCCACACAAACAGCGATAACTTTTACAATTACGATTTTTTTTTTTTTTTTTTTGAAATTTTGCTAAAGTGAAGTGCTATATTTTTATTTTTGCAAAATTAAGTAGTTGACTAGCAAAAAAATTATTGAAAATCATAATTTTTTCGGGCCTCTGACTACCCCTAATCCCTTAAACAAAAGAATGTTAAAAAAGGTCATTCTGAGAAGATTTTAGTGCTAATGAAAATTTGTTGTTTCTCATAAAGTTTGATACTTTGAAAGAGCAAATTTAATTTTTTTCTCCTTTTAAGGTTATGCAAGGATATTGGATCGACTACTCTCAACTCTTTTTAACATTGAACACCTTTTTATACATTTCAAAAAGCGTTTGAATTCGTTGAATGTAAATTAAAACCATAGAGGTGTAATCAAATTGACATAATCAGCCTAAACAACGGCGCTGTTTATCCTTTTTTTGGGGTTTTCCTATCCGATATTTTCATTTACAAAAAAGTTTTTTTACTTTCTTAGTATTTCTAAAATGTGTAATTGCACTAAATGAAACGCTAACTTTCGTTGAATATTTTTTAATACTCAATTATTACTCATATACCTAAAAAAATACCCCGATCTTGTTGGCCATATTTGGCCTAATCGCATTTGTGCACTTGTCAAGACATTTCTGTAAATATTGCACACCTACATAGAAACTTACAGCATAAACAAACGCCCTCTTCTCTCGTATTTTTCGATGTGCTAAAATGCAGACAGAAATTGTGAACACCTCGCATAATTTGTTGCTTATTTGATTTGGCAATTTAGCTTAGGGAAGAAAGGCGGAAAAATGTGACATTGTACAGCAAAATGATAAAAATGTGTGAAATTTGTGGCTGTGGTATTTGTTATTGTAACATTGCCAAATTAGCTTAATTATGTGAAATAATATAAGTACGTGCGCGCAACTATACATAGATACCTACATATATACGTGTGTGTAGGTAATATACAATAGGGCGGTTGAAACAAGTTTCTAATGTTAAAAGTTGAAATGCCAATGTGACCTCTGAAAATGTTTCTGAATTGAAAAATACCCCTATTATTTAACAAAAAAAAGCAAATTATATTTAGAGGTGCCTAAAATCTATGAAATTTATTTGTGTAGAGACACTATTTAATTTTTATTTTCAATAACTGGTGTTAGGTGTTAAATAGATGAGGTGATTAACGATTTTTTATGGCCGGTATTGCATGGTATTGATCTGGACAACGTTTATTTTCAACAAGACGGCGCTACTTGCCACACAAGCAACGAAACCATTGATCTTTTACGAGAAAAGTTTCCGGACCGTGTTTTCTCTCGAAGAGGTGATCACAAGTATTGGCCACTGAGATCTTGTGATTTAGCACCTAGTGACTTTTTTCTTTGGGGCCACGTGAAAGAGAAGGTCTACGCCAACGCCAACAGGTTCGATTCAAGACCCCAAAGATGTAATTCGTGAGGCTATCGAGGACATAGGGCAGCCACTTTGCAATTCGGTTATGGAAAATTTCATCAAAAGGATATTGTCCGGCAAGCGTTGTCGTGGTGGTCATTTACCTGATGTTATTTGCCACTATTAACGGCATGCCTTCCACCTTTATAATGAAATAAACATCCGATCATTTATATTAAAAAATAGCATTTATCTTTGAATATCAAAATAAGACCTCTTATTGGAAAACCCTCTTTTATTAGGCTACTGCGCACTGCGACCAAGGGTAGATCTATTGTGCAAAGTCTGCTGAGATTCCCTATAGGACATTGGACATAGGACAGGACATTTGCAAAGAATGTGTTCTGAATTTTCAGTGTCTATTTCACAGCATCGACAGATGATTGTCTCTGAAAGGACAATTTTGTTTCAGTGATATTTCAGGCTACAGTAGCTTGAAAAGTAACCAGTTAAAAGTCTTAAGTCTACTCTGCTAAGTGAAAGTAGCTTATCAAAAATTCCTCTGTCCCGCGTTAGGCACTGTTTCGCTTGTCGCTGACCGATGGAGTTTCGCCAGTGTTCAACAACTTCTTCACCTCCCAGCTCCTCCGAATTTCTTTGTTGTGGCCTTTTGTAAGTCCACAGAAAGGTTCAGGACCAATTAGGGGGGCATGTTTGCTGCCTTTTTTTGCTAGTTGCTTCATTTCCTTCCTGCCCTTCGTCTCTAGGAATCCAACCCAGTAATGATATGTTGATGTTCCCTAGCATATTAAGAAGGTTCAGGCAGCCATGTACCATTTTGAGGTGATTGTATATAGTTGATAGAAGCACTTGCAAAGCCGCCTGACTATCTGAAAGTATGTAAATGGGAGTTACTCTCCTTTTTCCACGGAGACACTCCCTCACACATATCTCAATAATATATACATATTTCTGCCTAGAGGATAGTTGAGTAGATACCCATTGGAATCGATTTTTGGAATTTAGGCCCATTGATTGCCGCTCCTGTTCTACCATCTTCTAATTTCGACCCATCAGTGTACCATATCTGGGATCCGGATTTGAAGGTGATAGAATTATTTTTCCAAACCGCATGTTCATTGATGAGAACTTGGAAGTTCCTGTAGAGAATAGGAGTGTGTCGGAAGTCTTCTAAGATCTTTAGATGTCCTTTCATATCTCCACTTTGTAGGTCGGATTTGCCTTTAGTCTTGATGCGCTCAAACGAGCTTCTTTTTCAATTAAGGGGACAGATACCTGTAAAATTTCGAAAAAAAAATTTTTTTTTCATAAAATGTTAATATAATCCTTCAAGAATATGTGAAAAAAATTTTTAGAAAGTAAATTAAAGTATTTCTTAAATTATAGATCGTCAACCGTGACGACTCTATTCTTTGCGTTCGAGCGCTGGGAGAGATATGGTTACGTTGCCGCCTTTAGACGCGTTTTTCTCAAAACTATATTTTTCGAATTGGCGCACATGATAACTCGAAAAGTTATTGACCTATCTCCCTAAAATTTTGCACACATCTTTTTTATGATATTGCTTTCTATGTGTTTCAAGTTTTCGAACATTTTTCAAAAAAATTATTTTTTCGAAGCAAAAGTAGTAAGAAAATTCGCCCCAAAAATTTTTTTTTTTTTTTGAAGCATTTTATTCCGCGAATTTTTTTTTCATTTGTTTCTAATTCATACAGAAATTATGACATTAATAAACATACAAATTTTCGGTTTTTTGTATTCAGGTCACTGACGCCAATGCTACAATGCCCGCCGATTGAGAAGCCCCGCTGGGACCTTCCTTGAAGAATTTAGTGTACATCCGCCATTTTAAATGATTAAAATAAAACAAAAATTTTGTATATTATTTTAATATATAAATAAACTGTATGCCAATTTTGAAAAAAATATATTGACTTCTTCATTTTAAATAATTTTAATGAAAATCAGGGAAAATATGGCCGTTTACAGGTATCCTTCCCCTTAAGATGGGAAGCGATGGTATGCAGAGGAGCACACCTCATGCGTCAGTTGGGCATGTTATCATTGCTCCTGTTATATAAAGGGTGGTTAAATTTCAAGGGCCGATGTTGAATGTGGACCACACCTAAACATCAACGACACCGTTGGACTTCTTTCTTTGGGAATATTTGAAAGAAAAGGTGTACGTCGATAAGCCAGCAACAATTTAAGAGCTAAAGGATGATATAGTTTGGCAAATTAACGGCATAGAACCTGAATTATGCCTCAGCATCATCGAAAATTTGGATCATCGGATGGAGGTGTGCCGCCGAAGCCGCGGCGGCCATTTGGCCAATATTTTGTTTTGTGCCTAATTGAGCTTTGCCAGTATTATCATAATAAAGAGAAATGGTAATAATTTTCTAAAGAAATTGTACTTTATTCAAAATCAACACCGGCCCTTGAAACTTAGCCACCCCAAGCCCCAGCATTCAATCGGGCTGCTTCTTTTTTATTATTTTTTTATTAAAACTATTTTTTCAGTGCTCTGGAAAGCCACATGAAATGTAAAGGTAGGGAAGAGTCCTTAAGTCAAACTATTAAACTTACACTTGTTTTATAGTAAATACGCAATATGTCTTTGCAGTAATCTTAAATTTTGGAGAAGTTTCTATGAATCCATTTTATACTTTTTTTTCATGTATTTTTGGACCATCCTAATACAAAAAGATATGTATGCACCTCTGATTAAGTGGAAGCACATAAAAAATATAATATTTTTATACATGAAATGTTTTTTGAATAATAAAGCATACTCATACATATGTATATATGTCCATGTAATACTTGCCTATTTATAAAAAAATACTTACTCGGCCCAAACAAAGTGATATTCATCACAAACCATAGATCAATCCAAGTACATTTATAAGTATAAATATTCATATTGTTTGTGTTTTGGAAATTTTGTTGACACGCTAAGCTTCAAAGTTTCCCACAAACAAAGCGCCAAATAACCTTAACCTAGTTTCTACTTAACCAAAATTAAAACGGAAATTTCTCTAACCAGACGAAGGTCATTGTCACAAAACTACGCCCAAATTCTTTACTTACCTATGGCAACAAAACAAAAATGTGAAAAGCAAAATAAATTCACACCTTCGTGCGCACCAGTTGGTTAAAAAAAAGTACAGGGTGGCGCAAAAATATCGTTTAAGTATGCAAATTCTCTTAGAGAAACGAGAAGAAATAATTTACAAGTTTGCAAGTTGTACAGTACGGCAGATCGTTTGATTTTTGTCGAGAGTTGAATGGAGATCTTCGCTAATACCAATTGATGTATTTATTATTTTTTCTTTGGAGCAACCTCAAGTCATTGGTCTACACCAACAAGCCAATTACGTTAAAAGACTCGTAAGGTAATTTTATAAACCTTGAGAACTGGCGGCCGCC
This sequence comes from Anastrepha fraterculus, assembly GCA_037575425.1. Taxonomy (NCBI): domain Eukaryota; kingdom Metazoa; phylum Arthropoda; class Insecta; order Diptera; family Tephritidae; genus Anastrepha; species Anastrepha fraterculus. The sequence goes on along the minus strand of JAYXIM010015486.1, from coordinate 778,025 downwards.
GTGGCCGAATGAGTTCGTGCGTACTATTTGGAATTAAGAGAGAGAACATCGGTTCGAATCTCGGTGAAAGATCAAAATGAAAAAAAAAGTTGTTTCTAATAGCGGTCGTCCCTCGGCAGGCAATGGCAAAGCTCCTCATAAAAAATATCTGCTGTTCGGAGTCGGCTTGAAACTGTAGGTCCCTTCATTTGTGGAACAACATCAAGAGGAGCTCGGCCAAACGGTATTATTACCTGCCAGCCAGCCTAAGTTTGTTTACTTGCTCATAAGTCGTATGGAGCGACAGGTAGCCTTTTTTTTTTTGTTTTTTTTTTGTGGGTGAGGTAGAGTTCAAAATTAATTCATATTTACAGCGACCGTCGTCTAGTGCGTCGTGTGGTGTGGCCACTAAAACGATCCCTCCTCTCCTTCTGGGGAGATACCCTTCCCGGAACTGCTCTCTATATTACTTCGAGAGGGCCCAGAACGGTATCCATAAGGAACCACGTCTGGGTCCACGATATTTGTAGCCAGCTTTCATGCTATAGGTTCGCCTTCTTGTGTCTCTAACTGTGCGGCTTCGCTTTGTTACACTGTGTCGAGGTCTATCTTTTTTTCAAAATATGTTCTCGATGTATTTCTTTACCGCGTTCCAGCTGTCCTCGCGTTCAAGCATTTTGCTGGTTATGTTGCTCGGGGCGATGTCGCCAATCTGCTCCCTCAGAGCATTTCTTTCCACGAGCCATCTGTCACAACTAAAAAACTTGGGTTCAGCGTCATCGCTTACCTTGCCCATGCGGTATAGGCATCTTCGGAAGAATCCGTGGCCCGAGAGGAATTGAGTTAAGAAGAAGTTCACTTTCCCGAAGATCCTTTGGACCCATTTGTCAATTGACGGAATAAGTTTCGTCGTCCATCTACCACTCAGTTCAGTGACCCATCGGCTTTGACAGCGCAGCTGGTTTGACATCTTCGATCTGAGAAGCTAGTGATGACGTGTCTCTTCTTGGAGTCGCACGCATACATTCGCTCCAGTTTTTTCCTGCATCAACGAGGTCTAATGAAATTTGCTTAATATCCGAAGAGAGATTTAGCAGTATTGAAATAAGTGAGTTACTCCATGGTGAAAAGATTTGTAGAGGTGTACTACCTAGCAGACCATTATTTGGCTCTGAGCGAATTTGACAGATGTGCCGACGTCATTCGTTTTGTGTTTCACTGAGCTAAAGTTAAATTTTGGGAAACACAAAACGAATGACGTAGAATCCAAGACCTAACGAGGAAACCTTGTATTTATCATCCTTGCCGAATAACGGTCTGCTAGATAGTACAGCTCTAAAAATATGTTCACCTTAGAGATATGCTCTTTAGCAGACAGTTTTTTGGCTCTGAGCGAATTTCACAGAATCAGTTGATGGGCTGACGTGACTTGAACAACGACTGATTGGAGGAGTGTGTGAATATGTGCGAAATTATCGTGCAGATTTCTTTTGGCGCTAAAATGGTGTGAGTGATATACGAAAAAAAATTGACGCAGTTTTCGCTCAATTCTCTACAAGGCAGTGCTGAGCACTTTCGACAAAAATTCCAACACATTTACAAGTATTTTATTAGTCTCTAATACATGCGCATTATCAGAATAGCATATACAACATTTTTTAATGAGGAAATCAAATATTTCATTTGATATTCTTTTCCCTTGTTCGGTGTGAATTCTATCTCTCTTTTACCATTAGCAATTTCATATAAGTGAAAAATATATCTACTGTACTTTAAACGCCAAGGCGGCAACTCATTTGTACTCGTATGCTTATAATGTGGCTGCTCTGAAAAAAGTTCTAGTGTGAAATTTGGCTGTTGTTGTTGTAAGTTAGCTATAGCCAAATTAGTAAATGCTTGGCTAAAACTTGAAAATTCGTGAGTTCGAAACTCGGTGGATGAAACACCGAATTGGTGTGTAAAAGTTATTTAATGAAAACAAAAAAAATATAAGTTTTATAATTTCTAAATAAAACATTTTAACGAAACTCCTCAGTCTGATTACTTTTTAACGAAAATGAGGAGTTATTGAGGAGTTTGATTACTTTTTGATGACGAAAATGAGTGCTGATTACTTGTTGAGAACAAAAATGAGAAGTTGCCTTGCCTTTAGAGCATAGTAGATATATTTTTCAGTTATAACAAATTGGTATTGGTAAAAGAGAGATAGAATACCACACCGACAAGGGGAAACTATCAGAACTTTTCCATAGCTAGAACAAAAATGTGTACTTGGATGAGGATAGTGATGATGATAATATGAGTGCTTATATGATAGTCAGCTGTCTTGTAGGGGATCATGCAGAAATCGGCTGCCGAATATCCTAAGTGATGTGGCAGCCGAAGTTCCTCTCACAATGTTATTGTTTCATCATACTTAAAGAGGAGATGGAGCGGGAAACAGATTGGAGTCTTCAGTGACAGTCAGGCTGCATTGAAGGCCCTGGAGAACGCGAAGCAAACCTCAAAGATTGTTCAAGAATGTAAGAAGAAGCTTAATTCTGTCGCAAGACAAAACAGGCTTGTACTTATATGGGTTCCGGGACACTCCGGTGTTCAAGGAAACGAAATTGCCGACGAATTGGCCAACCAATAATCGGAATCAGTCCCGCAGGAATCAAGAATTGGATCAGCGATTATGTAGGCAATCTACATAAAGAGCGATGGTCCGGTCTGGAGCGCTGCAGAACTGCAAAGTGTTTTGTGACAAGTCCGAACAGAAAACTGTCAAACTTTCTACTAAAAATTAGAAGGAAAGATATTCGCTTGATGGTCGGCATCATTACAGGACAGGGGTCAGCATATGACCACCATTGGAATCATCGAGAACCCATGGAGGAGGCGGATAGCACTGAGCACTTTCTCTGTGAGTGCCCTGCCTTTGCTAGAGCAAGGCTACGAGTATTGGGTTCCGATGTCATGAGAATGAGTAATATGCGTTCTCTAAAACTGGAGGATATTTACAGATTTGCCAAAGAATCTGGAAAATTCTCACAGGACTAACTATCTCTATCTCTGTCTCTATTCTTTCCTATCTCTTTCTCTGATACTTTTCCCCCTCCCTCCTGGACTATCTACCCCCTTTCCAGAGCTTTAAATACAATGGGCTCTTTAGCCTGAGTGTTTTAGGAGCCACCAAATCTCCTGGTGCTCCTTGTCTCGACCTTTTCAAATTCAAATTCAATTCAATACTTAAAGAGCAAACGTGCGGAAGCGCTAGTTGGATTCTGGATGAACATTACTCGCTAGCAGCAAATATTGCGCGATAACTTTTTTCGTTGCTTTCACAAGCAAATTTTTACTCAGAACCCAACCCAATTATAATAGTGAGCAGAGAAATGGTGAATCGAAGGCGCCTTTTCTAAACTTAACTTTCAATATATCAACCTTGCTGAAAGAGAGCCCCATTGAACTGGATCTAAAAAACCAAAATGTTTACGCCAATCTTAGTAGATATTTTTATTATTTTTAAACTTGTCTATAATGAACATTCTTTTTTCGATCTTGATTACTGATTTTTTACACTTTAATAGCCGTAAATATGAGGCGCTGCGATGAAAGTCAGGTATTAGCAGAGGAAGCATATGGCAAAAACAGTTTCAAGCTTTGTAAAAAATCGCCATATTTTACTTAAACTTTAAAACTTTTTACTCAGAATTTTTAGAGAAATTTCGAGTGTGCAGTGTCGTAGATCATTGAATTTTGGTGAAATAAAGTGTCAGTTCCAAGTGGTTCCAAAATCGTGTTGATTTTTGACAATTTTTTCTGCTAATGGTGTTGGGTGTTTTCTTCCACACAAAAAAAAAAAAATGAAATGTAGAGTAGGCGTTAAATGGAGAAAATGCTGACTGTACATACCTACACAAGTATGTATGTATCTCTTCGGAATTTAAATGAAGCTGCAGCGGCATACGCATGTATTTATAACCGGCGCTCCAAATTACATTGTCTTGAAAGCTCAATTTGAATGACAGAAATTAGTAGTCACTTCGCATGCACTTCACTGGTGTTAAAGTGAGGTAATAAAATAATCAACGGGATCATCTACCTAAATTTTATTGCAAATTAAAAACTCGCCTTGCTGTCTTCTCCGTCTTGATTTGCAAGCATTTTGTGCCGCATTAAAAGAAAGTAAAAGCGGTTTCGTGAAAAAAATTAACTAAAGGGAATTGGCAACAATCTTCTATTTGCAAGTCTGTTTAAAAACTAAATTTAATAGTCCAACAGCATAGCAAGATTATGTAAGCAGATCGAGGCGCTGGGCATACCAACTCCTACTTCCGTTGATGATATTGATCAATTCCACAAAGCACGTACATACATATATACATATGTACGTATGCACTTATGTATGCATATACTGACATATCTTAATTTAAATATACCAAGCAATGGAAAGCATAACTACTCAGCACAGTTCTGGTTTATAAAATGGTATTTAATGGAAGAAATAAGACTAGTTCGAAAGTGATTAGAATTCTACCAGTTGCAAATTTTATTTATTAAAAACTAAGTGTAACCAATAACCGGTTTAGGAGGCCAAAATTTTGGTGTTTTTCGAGAATTTTTTTAACAAATTTTTTAAGTTTAGAGGATATTTTATTTAAGTTCGGTTTTTCAATTTCAGAGGATCCAGTTCAGAGATCTAGTGGTCACAGCAAAACGTTATTTCTGAGAGGTGCTCCTGGAGTTCAGCTGTAGCTCCCTTCCAAATAAATGTTTTTACCAATACTAAGTCTTAAAATACAGTTAAAAGATACCGTCTTTTTCTGAAAATAAGAAAATGTCTTACTTTCTTTTTTAGTCCAAATACGCGCTAGGGCTTCGGTAGAGGGCAAAAATAAAAGTATATTTATATATTTTTATTTAATATTTATTTTAAACAGTATAAATTTATTCAATCACAGTCATGTCATCTTCTTCTGGAACATCATCATAAATAAAATTCTGAATTATATTCTGATTTACTTCCAAATCCATTTCCTGTTGAATCCTTGGTCCGCATCTCGTATGTCTTGCGATATAGCTATCGTTAAATGAATACTTCTTGTCTAAGTAGCCTCTTCGTAGTGCATTGGAAACATCGCTATCAGTTATTTAGTCCCATGAATTTTTTACCTAATTCAGAACTTCTTGTAGGCCTGGTTTTACAAAATTACCTCCATGAGTTCTCGCCATTCTGTTTTCAATATATTCATTTATTTTCATCCGCAAATGATCCTTGAAAGGCTTGTTTATTGCAATGTCAAGTGTATGGAGGTAACAAGTCATTCCTGCCGCAATCATTATTTGATCAATCTTCCTCTCAGCAAGAAAGTTTTTCATGTCTTCAGCGCGGTGAGTACTGGCTGAATCCCAAACTAATAAACCTCTATTTTGCCCCCCTCATCAGTGGTGGCAGCATAAAATCAAACCACTTTCTTATAACTGCTTGGGTTCACCAGGCTTTTTCACTTTCAATGACATAATTCCTGGTCTTTTATACCTTGAGTGTTTAAAAATGGTTATATGTACTTTCTTACCATCTAGACAAATCGCCAAAATACAGGTAACACGTGCCCTATCGTAACTGGTAGAAGGAACGTAAATTGACGAAGAAGCTTTGTGGTCAACTTTCGTTTGAGCTCCTTGGCGATGCTTTATTTAAAAAAAAATTCCGAAAATCACGATAGGGCTTATTTTCGGAGGATATGTGTACACATTTCTAGATCAATAAATTTAAAAATTTTGGAAATTTCGTTTTTTTTCGGCCTTCTTACTGTATAGGTATAACCCCTTAATGTATCTTTTTTTCATAATTGGTGTATCGATTAAAAGTTGCTCCCTGTTTTCTTTTCATCATTTTTGTTCATGAGTTACAACGTTGGGTTGTGTTGGATGAGTTTCTATGTATGTATTTTCGAGGATGTTGTGGTGGTGATTATTTTATATAGCGTAGGGTCAATAGCATACTGGTCTACAGTTGAAAGGGGTGGCAGTTTCTTATTATATATATTTTTTTTTTGGTTTGATGTGTGCTTTGCCTATTGTAAGAAATTCTGGTAGGGTTTGTAGGTGATCTATTAATTTATGAATTGCTAGTGCTAGAAGCTTATGTGTTGCGGTAAATTTCGTGTATCAGAAATTTTGAATGTTATCTATTCCTGGGCATTTCCAAGTCTGGACTATTATTATTATTATTAAATTTTTATATTTCATACATATATAAGGAAGCAGCAGCACTAGCAGTATGGGCTATCGTCTCGTCTGAATTTAACTACCCACTGTTTTACAAGTCCCACAGAAATGCATTGCTTTCTTATTTTAAATAAACTATGTACACTCACGAAATGTAAGTCTAAAAAGTAAACGTAAATTTATATCTAATCTGTAAGATTTCCAAATCATAGACTCGATAAAGCAAACAAACACAAATTCAAACTCAAATATGCCACGTTACAGAGATAAGTAGACATCATTCACTAAACAGTTGTAGTTGTCAATAAAAGTTGCTTCAATCCGAGCAAGTGCCAGCAAAAAAAAAAACTAAAACGCTGGCCCGCGTAAGTGAATACAATTATGCGTTTTTTTCACTTAAGGCAAAAAAGCTGGCTGCTGAAAGTCAGTGTGAATGCAAATATGTAATTTAAAAAATTAACACCAACCTGTTGTTCGAGGTGAGTGAGAGCGCGATGAATACTGATTAATTTGAATGAACTGCTATCAAGCGGATAATGCCGATTTACTACTGCCGCTTAACTTCCGGTTTGATTGCAAATGCGCATACGCATATGTATGCATGTATGCGTGTAACTATCAATCGCATGCAACTCAACGGTTGGGGAAGCAAAGGAGGTGTGAAAATATAGGCGCAGTGTCATAGTGCAACACTTTAGTTAATAAAATAATTAAAAGTAAAAGTCGATTTTGTTTTTGGTATTCTCACTAGTCAGCTTAGTAGTCAGGCGCTAATTAATAACGAATTTTTTAGTTGGTAAATGCACTGAATTAGCAATGCTGTAAAAATAGTGATATCTTTCTGGGGCTAAGGCAAACATATCGTAACTCAACTAATGCTTTTATAAGTTAATAATTCTTCATTTTTTTATATTAGCAATCATTAAAAACAAATTCGAAGTTGGCGGCTTTTTCTAATAGCGGGCGTCCCATTCAAGTATGTACGCACTATTATAAATACAGGTAAGCCTCCTATAACACGGCAGATAGGTTTTAAGAAAATAAGAAAATGCTGTGCTGTGTGAAGCCATGTTGTAAGAGAAAACTTATTAAACTTTTTTTTTAATTCTACATAAACAACTTCATTTTTGTTTAAATATAAATGTATGTTCAACAAAAAACAAAAAAAAGCATTTTAACACATCTCTATTTTGATAAATTTCTTTCACGTTATATAAAGGGTTTTCCTTGAAGAGGTGTTATTCCTCAATAGCCATATCCACAAAACTTTCGCCTCCGAGTGCTTCAGCAAGTTCTAATATGCCACCAAATTCATTTTCTGAGGATTCAGGCACGTTTCCTTTTTCAACTGAAGATAGCCATATTTTCTTCCAACAGGCATTTAAGATTGATGTTTTCAGTTCTTCCATTACATTAATTGAGTCAGTCCCTTTTAAAATACAAAATCAGACCCTTTTAAAATATAAATCTTATGTAATACCTTGATCCAATGTTGGACCAACGAAGTAGTGTTAGGTGGTTAGAACAGTATTTTGACGTTCTGATGATTCAAATCTTGTGGGTGACATGGATCTTTATCTAGTAGAAATAGCACCTTAAAGCTCAAATATCTCTGCTTTAAATAATGTTCAACATCTGGCACCAAACAATTTAAAAACAAATCTTGAGATAAATTTCCAGTTACCCAAATTCTTGGACTTGATTTCCAACATACCAATAAGGTGTTTTTACTTACGCCTTTAAGTGCACGAGTGTTTAAAAATCTATAAACTAGCAGGGGTTTTACCATAAAATCTCCCGATGCATTACTGCATGAAAGGAGCGCTAGACGATCTTCAGACACCTTAAATCCGGGTGCTGTTTTTTATTTTTTCGATATAAAAGTTCTACTTGGTATTTTTTCCACCAATTTCGTCGGCATTGAAAACTTGATCTGTTATGTATCCCTGTTCTTCTATAATGTTTTTAATTTTCTCGGGGTACGTCCTAGCGGCTTCAAGATCAACCATCACAGACTCTCCTTGGATTCTTATGCTATATGAATTGCAAAACGCTTTTTGAATTTTCGAACCAACCTTTACTTGCCACAAAATTTGGGTTGACAGAGGATTCTACTTGTTCTTTACGATGTTTGTAAATTTGTAGTTCTTTTTGTGCGCCTTTGGGTGGTGGCGTTTGGAGAAGTCAAAAATCAAGTCGATGCTCATTTGTTTTTACGATTCCAAAAGAATTGTCCACAAAAAGTTCGTGTCAACGGACCAATATGCAATATTCTATTGAGATGTTATCTATTCCTGGGCATTTCCAAGTCTGGACTATTATTATTATCATTATTAAATTTTTATATTTCATACATATATAAGGAAGCAGCAGCACTAGCAGTATGGGCTATCGTCTCGTCTGAATTTAACTACCCACTGTTTTACAAGTCCCACAGAAATGCATTGCTTTCTTATTTTAAATAAACTATGTACACTCACGAAATGTAAGTCTAAAAAGTAAACGTAAATTTATATCTAATCTGTAAGATTTCCAAATCATAGACTCGATAAAGCAAACAAACACAAATTCAAACTCAAATATGCCACGTTACAGAGATAAGTAGACATCATTCACTAAACAGTTGTAGTTGTCAATAAAAGTTGCTTCAATCCGAGCAAGTGCCAGCAAAAAAAACAAAACAACACGCTGGCCCGCGTAAGTGAATACAATTATGCGTTTTTTTTCACTTAAGGCAAAAAAGCTGGCTGCTGAAAGTCAGTGTGAATGCAAATATGTAATTTAAAAAATTAACACCAACCTGTTGTTCGAGGTGAGTGAGAGCGCGATGAATACTGATTAATTTGAATGAACTACTATCAAGCGGATAATGCCGATTTACTACTGCCGCTTAACTTCCGGTTTGATTGCAAATGCGCATACGCATATGTATGCATGTATGCGTGTAACTATCAATCGCATGCAACTCAACGGTTGGGGAAGCAAAGGAGGTGTGAAAATATTGGCGCATTGTCTTGGTGCAACACTTTAGTTAATAAAATAATTAAAAGTAAAAGTCGACTTTATTTTTGGAATTCTTCATAGTCAGCTTAGTAGTCAGTCGCTAATTAATAACGATTTTTTTAGTTGGCAAATGCACTGAATTACATAGCAATGCTCTAAAAATAGTGATATCTTTTCGGGGCTGAGGCAAACATATCGTAACTCAACTAATGCTTTTATAAGTTAATAATTCTTCATTTTTTTATATTAGCAATCATTAAAAACAACTTCGAAGTTGGCGGCTTTTTCTAATAGCGGGCGTCCCATTCAAGTATGTACGCACTATTATAAATACAGGTAAGCCTCCTATAACACGGCAGATAGGTTTTAAGAAAATAAGAAAATGCTGTGCTGTGTGAAGCCATGTTGTAAGAGAAAACTTATTAAACTTTTTTTTTAATTCTACATAAACAACTTCATTTTTGTTTAAATATAAATGTATGTTCAACAAAAAACAAAAAAAAGCATTTTAACACATCTCTATTTTGATAAATTTCTTTCACGTTATATAAAGGGTTTTCCAAGAAGAGGTGTTATTCCTCAATTGCCATATCCACAAAACTTTCGTCTCCGAGTGATTCAGCAAGTTCTAATATGCCACCAAATTCATTTTCTGAGGATTCAGGCAAGTTTCCTTTTTCAACTGAAGATAGCCATATTTTCTTCCAACAGGCATTTAAGATTGATGTTTTCAGTTCTTCCATTACATTAATTGAGTCAGTCCCTTCTAAAATACAAAATCAGACCCTTTGCAAATCTAAATCTTATGTAATACCTTGATCCAATGTTGGACCAACGAAGTAGTGTTAGGTGGTTAGAACAGTATTTTGACGTTCTGATGATTCAAATCTTGTGGGTGACATGGATCTTTATTTAGTAGAAATAGCACCATAAAGCTCAAATATCTCTGCTTTAAATAATGTTCAACATCTGGCACCAAACAATTTAAAAACAAATCTTGAGATAAATTTCCAGTTACCCAAATTCTTGGACTTGCTTTCCAACATACCAATAAGGTGTTTTTACTTACGCCTTTAAGTGCACGAGGATTTAAAGATCTATAAACTAGCAGGGGTTTTACCATAAAATCTTCCGATGCATTACTGCATGAAAGGAGCGCTAGACGATCTTCAGACACCTTAAATCCGGGTGCTGTTTTTTATTTTTTCGATATAAAAGTTCTACTTGGTATTTTTTCCACCAATTTCGTCGGCATTGAAAACTTGATCTGTTATGTATCCCTGTTCTTCTATAATGTTTTTATTTTCTCGGGGTACGTCCTAGCGGCTTCAAGATCAACCATCACAGACTCTCCTTGGATTCTTATGCTATATGAATTGCAAAACGCTTTTTGAATTTTCGAACCAACCTTTACTTGCCACAAAATCTGGGTTGACAGAGGATTTTCCTTGTTCTTTAAGATGTTTGTAAATTTGTAGTTCTTTTTGTGCGCCTTTGGGTGGTGGCGTTTGGAGAAGTCAAAAATCAAGTCGATGCTCATTTGTTTTTACGATTCCAAAAGAATTGTCCACAAAAAGTTCGTGTCAACGGACCAATATGCAATATTCTATTGAGATTATTTATTGAGAGACAACAATACTGCTCTCAAATCCCTCACGGCGTAGCAGCCACAGTTACTCTCACAATATGATTACTGTCATTCTTGACTTTATAAGGCTCTCATCATGCTTGTTCTATTGTATGGCGCAGAAGCGTGGACATGCTACGGCTATTGGAGAGTTCGAGAGAAATATTTTGTGGTTGACGCACATTGAGGGCAATGGACTGATGAGCTGTATGAGCTGCATGCTGACACAAACATAGTGCAGCGAACTAAGACTCAGCCGCTTCCCTGACTAGGTCATGCCGGCTCTGAAAATATTCGATGCGATGGCCGAAAGAGGTAGCGGAGGAAGAGGAATGCATCCACTGCGTTGAAAGGGCTAAGGTGAATTTGGCTTCAGGTGGCACGTCTATTTGACATCCGTTAGTACATTAAAGAAGTGACTTTTCTTATGCGGTTACTGCAACAAGGATATGCTGACAAGAGGAAATAGCTGAACAAAACATTGATGTGTCGGGTAATAATTGCCCATTTCATGAGCTAAGTTAAGTCTACACTAATTGAGTTTTTAGACTTTAGATTCTTAAAAAAATGTGTTCGTTTCATCCGCTTGAGCCTTTTCATTATTCTAATTTCTCTGTTTAGGTTTTTAACCAACGACACTCTGTATGTGATTTAAATAGTTATGGAGCATCGCAGTTAGCCTGAAATTAGCAACAGCACAACCCATTAAAGCTTTGTCTATAAACCGCTAGAGGACGCCGGACAGAATATCTTTATTTATTCGAAGCTGTGTAGTTTTCTTACATTATAAGTATTAATAATCTTAATTTATAATAAAATTTTTATTGCTCAATCTATTTGAGCACATTGATTCACATTAATTTAAATATCACAATTAAAAAAACAATATTTCTTATTAGTTCTCCAATGCATTCCTTCAAAGCAACCCTACCATTACTTACATCTCTAGTTGTCACCTCTTTTCCTTCAACTCATTTGCATTTCGTACACACATACATACGCATTCCTTCTTACACATTTGTATGCGTTCGTGACATTTCGGCCGTCATTTGGCCACTGTTTACAAGCAGTTTGTAGAAAAAATTTGCCGCGTTAGGTTATATTGCAAACTAGTGTCGGTAAATTTTTGAACGTGCGAGGGCGAAAATTAAACAATAAAAATGTATTAACTCTTCTGTCAGTGTAATTAATTAATTGCAGACATTACTGTGAGCTGAAATAGTACCATTAAAAGTGCTTAGGTTATGAGTTGTGAGGAAAACACATCACATTAAGAGGCGGTGAATCAGTACATCGGAAGGAATTGCAAAAATAGTTTATAGCAGCCATTAGTCGGTTAATACAGCCAACGATTTTCACGTTGTGTGTGTGTGGCCGTTCATTTCGTTGTTCCTTCACCCGTTGCCCGGTTGCGCAGAATTCATTGGACCAGAAGAGCATGTAAAAAGAAATACGCGTACACATAGGGCTCGCTTTGCTTGCCAGTTTTATCGCACTTTCGTTATTTAGTTGGACTATTTCGACGCGACAGAGCTGCGCTGCTCTTTGCTGCTGAGTAGTACACTCGTTTTAAGTGTTAACTAAATTCCAGTTGGCGAAGTGTTAGCTAAAAGTTTAATCTGTGGGTGACATAACTTACGTTTTTCATTCATTTTATAATTATCAAATAATTATAAACTAACATTTCGTTTAACCTCATGCCTTGTTATGCATACGCATAGATATGTGTAGATTCGCTAGTGTTAATGCAACCCTGTGTCGTGCATAAGCAAACGTCAATAAGCAGACGGCAACTGCCCGAATATTTGCTGGTTGCTTTTGTGATGGTTCTTCGTATTTTTCGTCATTACTGTTTGTGCTTCTTCGCCCTCTTCTACTCGCATTTCCTCCAGTCGTCCAACATTAACGAACACTCCATCCAATCAGTCATCCATCCAATTTGAAATATTTTTATGTTCGGTTCTTCGCGTGTGCGTGAGCTTGTCAACCCACACACAGCTGTTCGAAATGTGTTTTTTTTTGTTTGCTAAATGACTGACTGATATATTGATGCATACGACACACGTACATACATATTGGTGAAGGAAATAAATATAAAAGTTCATGCAAAATATAAGTAAACAAGCACCAGATTATTTTGCGAAAAAAATGTGTAAAGAAATTGCAAAATTATATTAATAGAAGTGTCACAAAAGTGAAACGATTTCAGAAACTGACACCGCCTCCCACCGCCATTCCACAAAGCTGCTGCTGCGGTTAATTTAAAGCATTTTGTTGCTCTGTGTGAATAAATGAAAATAAGAAAACCGGAAAAGTAGTAAAATTATACATTTTTGAAGATAAGCATTTTGCTGTCTTGGCTACCTCTCTTTCTTCATGTATTTAGTTGTTTTTCGTTGCTAATTTCTATGCATTTAGTTTGCTGCAAACGTGTTGGTTTGTTGGAGGCGACATACCTATGTATCTTTGTGATGATATAAAAATGAATGGCATTTTAGTGAGATTTGAATATATCGTTAATAGATAAAAAAGGTAGAAATCAAACAAGTTAAAGCTGTTGAAAAAATGAAACTTACCTAAATTTCATATAAACTTGATTTCGCCTAACGAAGTGTACAAACAACAATGTGTAAATAAATAAGGCAGTCTGTAGTGTCCTAAAACTGATACAATCCAAACCGTGGCCCATTAAAGTACCAATATAAAGGTATTTATCACAGTATCCTTGCAGCCCCGTCCGCAGCATAGAAAAACTGCTACGTTTTCCAGCAATTGAAATTATACAAAAAAAAAAAAATCTTGTGAGATCTACGCTTCTATTTTTCCAATACTAAGAGAAAAAAAGAAAGTTTCGAGAGTGCAGTGCAGTTATAAAAAGTGATAAAGCAAGAAAATTATACAATGGAAAATTAATATCCGCTTAAAGTGTTTGAAGAGCGAAATTATTAAAGTTCATAAAATAGAAAAAGTGTTTAAATATTATAAGTGTTGAAAATATAACCAATCAATTTGTCATTCCGTCACCGGTTATCAATTAAGCCAATAGTGCACGTGATCCGATGATGCACTACTCAATGGAGAGGAGTCTATCAGCTGGTGGGGCTGATTCCTCCATGCACAATAATAGCAACACCAACAACACCACATCTACGACAACACTCGCCATGCCAGCAACAAAGAGCGCAAAAGATGGTAAGTAAATGTTAGTGAGAATGCGAATAGAAAGAAAAAATATAAGTACCTGTGCAAGTATTTTCTACATCGTGGTGCCTACCTACCTAACCATAGAAATGGAGCAAAATTAAATAGAAAAGAGTGTGTTTGTGACATAGCTTCGCGAAATAAGAGGCAGAAGAAAATCGTAGGCAAAAGAGCAGAAGTATTCAATGTTATTATTATTATTATTTAAATTATTTTATTTATTTATTAAAATTATTGTTTTCCATATTGGACGTGATTATTTTAGAACTGAAAAAAAAAACAAAATTAAAAAAAAATCGAAATATGAATTATACACGGTACTTAAAGGTTGCTATGAACTAAGTTGAAATATATTTTAAAATGCACTATGCCCCACCATTAAATATCTTATAAATTGAAATATATGTAAATATGAACTTGTGAGTTCGTGGAATGACTGCAAAGTGGTTGCATAAAATATTATAAATTATTTGCCCATTAAAGCCGTTTGCTTGCCCCTTGCGATTGCCCAAATTATATATGTACGAGTATACTAATTGACCCAAATTTAAGTTTTTGCTACTGCGATACAACTACAACTACCACTACTATAAGTGTTGGCTACCCAATGCCCTAACTCTTCACTTTGAATTAAAAAAAAACCACTGGGGGGCTGCTTTGTTAGTGGTAACTCTGATGCTACTGCTGCCACTGCGCAAAAGTTCAAGGTCTAACGTAGCTCGGGTCAGCTTTAATAGCATCTGCGTACCAAAGTGTATACGTATATGTATGTGTGTATGTACATAGGTATGTACATGTGAATTTCCAAATGAATGCTGCTTTAGAAAAACTCAAAAATTGCTGGTCTACCCATGATTATAATGAAAAATATATAAACAAAAAATGATAGGTATGCGGTAGTATGAGCCATAAAAATTGTTTCTGTTTTTTTTTACATATGTATGTGTGAGTATATTTAGTAGGGCTGTGAAACGAGACTTCATATAGATTTACTCCCTTCGTATAACTTATTCAATCTGACTTTAGAAAAGAGTGTTCGAGATGCTGAATTCGGAGGATCGAACAAAACAAAGCTTAAATGAGTCTGGTACTTTCGAATTATGACCACCTTTCTCATGACGCCCACTACAATGGTTTTAAGAACTATGATTGCGAGTAATATATGGATATTCTCGACTAATTCATAAACGAAGAGTTATTATGGTCTGCGAAAGATAACAATGCCATTGGGCCTTGCGACATCTGCTACAACACTGGGGCGCATATTTGGTTTTCGGATTTGTAGTCGGGTAAATACTTTGCCAACAAGTACCAACTTTCATTTCAATGGAAGAACGTCCTGCAAAAATCTACAGTAAAGCGAGGTTCTTAAGCGTCTCGCTAAATTCAGATTGAGATGCTAAACCATTGAAAAAAACGAGAACAAATTCAGACAGTTCAGCGACTTATAGAAGGTTCCAAGGCCGTGATATTTTCCGGTAAGAAAAAGGTTGGCAAACTGATGACTGACGTGTAGACCATTCCACCTGCTGAATAGTGACTGCAGTTGAAGTCGCAGCGCACCTGAAGTCCCCACATGGTTACGTTACCACGACAGTCGGTTCTACGAAACCGGAACAACTTGGATTTATATCCGCCCAATGACTGTCACTTCAGCAGTATTTCTCATATATGCATGGGGAATGTTTGTGATGCTACAACAACAACATCACCCCGAAAACTATGTTACCGGAGCTGCCGGAATTTTTATCCGCCAAGGACTGTCACTCCAGCTGCATTCGGTGAACATTTATGAGGAATGCTTAGCCTCTTAAAACATTCTATGACGAAACTGTCTATCCGTTATTCGACTATGACGAAATGCGATTAGCAATAACGTAGCTAAAGAAAAAAATCCGTGGGAGCCGGCGAACTGCCGGCTGAGTTTTTAAGTGTGGCGACGAGTACTTGGGAAGGGGCATGCATCAGCTCCTATGCAAAATATGGTCGAACAAATGCAAGCCTGCCGACTGACTATCCATAAAAAGGTGGTCCCACAAATTTCTAAATCGTCGGAAATTTCTAAAAATCGTCACATATAATGACCTATCGAGCGTACTGTGCGAAAGACTGCAGATCAACATCAATAAAGTGATTAGACCTTATCAGTATGGCTTTAGATCTGATAAAGCGAGTTATGGTAAAAATCCGGCAAGAGAACAGGCACGCAGATCTCCGTGTAAATTTCGAAGGTGCTTTTGACAGCAAGAAAATAATGGTGGCATTGCTATGGTCGACCGCCTGTTACTCACAAAAAGTGGGTGCATAACAACCAACTCTGGAACTTGAACTAAAAATCAATATAATCATCAGAATGAAATTATATACTCGTATACATAAAAAAAATGGCGCTTACACCTTTTCTAGCGAGTTTTTCTGTATTCCTCCTATTTGTGGCGTGCGTTTTGATGTTGTTCCACAAATAGGGGCCCTACAGTCGCAGCCCACTCCGAACCGCAGATGGTTTTTTATGAGGAGCTTTTTCATGGCAGGATGAAAAAGGAGGAGCATACACTCGAGGGTTTGTTATTGCCTCCCGAGGGACGAGGGTCATAAATACCTTTATGCACTTAAATGTGTTCACCTGCGTTCACAATAATAGTAGTGCGACATATTGCAAAGTTTTGACTAATTATTTCATTACTCACCGATTGGTCGACATCCTCCTTCCCCGCATTTTGGTTCTTGTTTAATTTTTTGCCCTCCATTTTTCGTCTGTATGGCTTCACAATGGACTAATTTGATTCTTTGTCCAATTGAGCCCTCCTTTGAGCAGCAATTTATTCTAACCTAACCCGAACTGACTAGTTATTTATTTTTTCTTAACCTGTTTTTCACAAATATATCATTCATACTACAACAAAAACCATATAACTCAAAGTTTCAAATTTTATACAAAATGCATAAAAATCTCATGTAATTTTCATCAAGCTTTGTAGCCAGAATTTTTAGAAAAATATGTTTTTAAATATTATGTCGGTTTTAAGAGCTTAGATGTAAAGCTCGGATTGATTTTTGATAACTTTCAGCATTTTTCCCGCCGCGAAAAGATCATGCGAGGTAGCACAATGTGGAGGAAAGGGTGAAAAAGGCCAGTAATGCGTTGTACGCATGTAAAAGAATGCTGAGCGTTACTTGGGGTCTGTCACCCTCTCTAATGCATTGGTGCTACACGGCAGTAGTTAGGGTTTGCACTTTCAAAAAATCTATTTTTGTTTATATTATCTTATTGTTTAACGTTTCAAGAATATATTCCCAAAATTTTAACCCGATCTGAGCAAAATTTTTGGAGTTATTGCCCAATTAGTCCCGTGTCTTAGCTCTGACAGGTGCGAGCGTTCGGGAAGGCAGCGCGGCTGACAAGTAGGTATTCTCAAAACTACTTTTTGAAAGTCGGTGATCACTGCCATTTAAAAACTACTTGACCGATTCATTCCAAACTTGGCACACATTTTAGTCATATAAAATGTCTCCCCCCAACGTTTAGTTAATATTTTTTTTGACATGAAGGGGGTTTCCCGCCCACAAAATGGCGGAAATTTTCGTTGAATATAGAAGTTTTCACTTTAGACCGCCGCCAAAATTGTTTAAACGAAAAAAAAAAATAAGTGGACTACGTTGGGAAGGAGATTTAATGATACTTTGACTAAACTTGAATTGGTTTTGGTTTCAGATCATTTCCGACCGAGATACAGTGATCCCTGCAAAATGTTTTTTTTTTTCAAGACATTCCCGGACATGGTCTGTCACCGGCTTATTTTTAAGTATTTTCGCATGAAAAAATTTCAGAATATTGTTAAAAGTATGCTTAATAATGCACAAACAGTTTTAATAAATTTACTCAATTAATATTTAAGAAAAAAATTCCCAAAAATAGTGTTTTTTTTTCGCTGAAACCTGAATCTGGTATCGCTAGGGACCAAAAGGTCTATCCGTGGCTTATTGCCAACCAGACTAACCTAACCTAACCTTTCCCGCCAAAAACAAAACAAAGAAGGTAAAAAATCAACGCAATTTTTTTTTTAATTTTGTGGGAATACTTTTTGTCTGTAGTATAAAGTGTGTCTTTTTAATAAAAAAAAAAAAAAAAAAAAAACTTTGCAATATGTCGCGCTGCTATTATTGTGAACACCAGCCTATGTCTGTATTTAAAAAAAATTGTGCAATTAAAAACACAAAAAAATTATAAGTACCCACCTCACAGTGGGTGAGCGCATCTGCCTACTTATTGACGTCAAAGTGCCAAACGCAACAGTCACCTGGCGAGTTGACCACCCGGTCGACTAAATTGCTGCCAATGGGCCGCTCGATTGCTATAGAGAAATCACATCAAATTACAAAAAATTGAATATAATTGAATTGAAATAGAAATAAGAGGTTACAAACACCCAGACACATACACACCTCCACTTGTGCATATCAATTTACGGTAAGTGTGTAATGAAACGAAAGCTGTCAATAGCAAACTATAGTTGAATTATTGGAAGGGCGCTGTCGAAAGTTTTTAATTTGAGACTATAAACGACTAACGAAGTACAAATTAGTAATGATGCGCGAACAAAGCAATGGCAAATTACAGAGCAAGCAATTTGTAGGTGGTGGCATATGGAATTTCAGCGCCACGCTATTAGAGATCACCATAGGAGAGGGGGGCGGTGCGCCCAAGAGGTATGTCAGATAGTTTGCAAGCGATAAGCGGCGTGTTTGAAAAAGTGTCTGCAGCTGTGCGGTAGTATTTGTGCTTTCTGTGCAATTTGAAAGGGTCGGCTGATTACAAAGTTCACTCGACTCATTACGGCAAGTACGAGTAAAAAAGGCGGCATGTGATTTGTGTGCTCGGTATGGATAAATATTGCTAGATGTGGGCAGCTTTGATTTGATTGAGAAATGCTCAGTTGAGTTCATAGAAAAATTACATGATTGAGAAATGCTCAGTTGAGTTCATAGAAAAAATTCTATATAATGTTTGTATGTTTGTTTATAATCACTCACAGAAAAGAGTTTATTTACCTAAATATTTTGGTAAGGTCTTATAATTTTCTAATTCAAACCGCCTCAGTGCACATATACACATACACTATTTGCTTTGACATTTAATTAGCGAAATTTTAGGAAAAAGTAAGCCGCCGAACACGCTGATAATGTTTCTTAACTGCGCGAGAGATAAAAATTTCTACACTCCTTATTGAAAATGTAGGCGTGTGCACAAGTGTCATAAAGTGATAAGAATTCTAATTTCCTACAAAAACGAGTAGTTTTTCATGTACTCAGATAAAAAAATGTATATAAGTTTGCCCTTACAAACGCTTCAAGAGCAGTAAGCTGTTATGTGCTACGCTTCTTTCTTATAATAGCCGTGGAATATTGTTTGTCTATGCCGAGATTTTAGATAAAATGTAAATATAATTAACTAAAAATTCGTCTGCCAACAAGTGAAGCATCAATTTCTACTAAACTGTTTACCTTTTGTTTTATATGTATTTCCAAAACAAATAAATACATTTTATGAGGAACTTTTTCATGGCAGAAATAACCTCCGAGAGAGTTTGCAATTGCCTGCCGGCCCTTAAGGGGAGCCGGTGGTCTTGAAATTAAAAAAAAGAAAATTTTTTTTTTTTTTTTTTCAATATTTCAAAAGTTTAGTATCTTAAGAATATACCCTGAAATTATCATGCGGAAATTTCCAATATAATAGCTTCCACAGCCATTAACTAGACAGAAAGCGGGCCGCGCGCTCCTGTAGGGGAGGGGGCCCAGTTGTGACGCGGGTTTTGAAAAAAATTAAACTTTTTTCCTCAGTTCCGCAAATTGAAAAATGAAGAAGTTTAACATTTAACTATTAACCAAACGCAACTTTTCTCCAAAGAAAGTATGTTTATTTGAGTTACTCAAAAAATTTTGGAACAAATTTTTTCAGGATAACTTTTTTAGGACAAAAAAAAGTGGCCCAGTTGGGACGCACCTCAAGAAATTTACTGGAAATGAGAAAATATGAAAGGAATGTCACACCAATTGTTGTGATTTAATGATTTATTTATTTTGAAGGCTTTCAATGGCAAAAATAATGAAAAATACAAAAGAAAATGTCCTTCAATGGCCATAAATGACAACGATTTTTATTCATCATCGTCATCTAAATATTCCTAGTCGTCGTCCACGTCACTTTCGCAGTGTTTGCAAGTGAAATAACTTGCTTGCATGTTGGCGCACTTCAAATGAACTGGACGCTTGCATACGTTGCAATTGATCGAGTTGGCAGCGGTCAATTTCAGCGGCAACAGCTTTAAGCAAATGATATGATCGTAGTGCAAAAAAAAGGTGCGTCATAACTGGGCCACCCGCTGAGTCACAACCGGGTCACGATGCTATTTTGTGTATGACAAGCAAGTTTTTTATAGACACCACATAATCACATAAATCCATATAGAATCACAAAATATACGGCAAATACAATATTTTGATGCATTACACTCGCCTTTTCACTGTTAATTTCACAAAATTTTGGTACTTTGAAAAAAATCAAAATAACTTTTTCGCACGATTTGCAACACGATGTTTGGTGCGTGTATACACAATGCGACTACTAACGTTGGTGTCTGCACAAAAACTGCTGAACGTCAAACGAACATGATTGGCAGGGCTCAAACTGTCATTTTCATACCGCATGTCAAAAATATTTAGCTGCTTCGCAACTGGGCCTGCGTCACAACTGGGCCCCCTCCCCTACCTCAAACGGCACGGCGGGAATGAAAAAAATGTATTCAACCAAATCACTTAAAATATAAATATGTTATTCACAACCATACCAATATGTATGGCCATCGTCGGGCCTAGAATCATAATTTTATTTAAATAATTTCATATTTCTTATACTAAAAAACTAGTGAAAAAATACCCGATTTTAGGAAATTTTTTTTCAGAAGGGAACCCTTTTGTAAATTTTTTTTTCGATTTCCGACTATAACTGCACTCTTTGTGATTAAGAATCTTCTTGAATTTTGTGTTTTGGATGAGTAGAAGTCTCGAAATCATCTACGCCGTGCAGGGCCGTTTTTCCAATGGGGTCATATTCAGCGGTATTTTTATAATAATAAATATTGTTTTTAAAATAAAAATGTGTTGTTTTTGTTTGCTAAATAGATGTAGTAATAAACACGTAAAATTTAAAAAACGTGGTTTTAATTTTTAATGGCAAAAAAAAAAAAACTCTGAAAATAGGTTAAATTTTCGCTCTATGGACCACTGGGTCCCCTTAAGAGGAAAGGTTATATGCTTTTGCCTTTTTGATGATTGTTTTTTTTTTGTTTGGGATATCATAAAATCCAGTAGCTCGGAACTTTTCATCATGTACAAGGTGGCGCAAAATTAATCACCCAATGTGTAATTTGTGAAAATGGCGTCGTGCCTCAATCATATTTCACACTTATCAACTATGTAGACAGCTGCAGTATAAGAGTACATACTACTTGCTTGATTGGAGTGGGTAAAGATAAGAATAAAGATTTCTATCACTCAGAACCATGTTTTTTATTTAATAAAAAAGATATCCAAAAACAGAACAGGATGATAAATTTTGCTCCATCTTAAAAAAGAAATACAAGATTTAATTAGTATCTTTAGTTATGTATCGTGTATGTATTATGAATATAATATCCGGCATATGTCCGCCACGCTACGAGTTACATTGAATAAATTAAATTTTTGTCTACTTTTTACAATAAATCTGGCCGTATGGAGTCTATGGTGGCTGAATATTGCAGCATTTTAATCTATGATATATATAATAAATTGAAATTTTCGGCACGCAGTTAAAATATATCCTATGTATTTGTGTTGTTTTATTTTATTTTTGTTTTATGTAAATTAAAAAAAAAAAACTTTTTTTAATTTTTTTTTATTTTTTTAAATTTTTTTTAATTGTTTTTTTTTTTTAATTTTATTATTTTCATTTTATTATATATATTTTTTTAATTCAATTTATTTTAATTTTATTTTATTGAACCTTATGTTAAGTATATTTGAATTTATTTCATTTTACTTTATTTTATTTTATGTTGTTTTAATGCTCTTTATTTTCTTTTATTTTTATTGAATTTTATTTTAATTTTATATTCCTATTTGAATATATTTTATTTGAAGGTTTTTTATATATATATTTTTTATTTATTTATTTAATTTATTTTATATATATTTTTTTTATTTATTTATTTAATTTATTTTATTTTGTAATTTATATAACTTAATCTTATTTGAACTATGGTTGGTTGGTTGGTTGGTTTAAGGGTGACCCCGCATCGGAGTGCCACTAGACCGCAAGTTGTGTTGCCCCAGAGCTCATTATATTATATGATTTCCCCACCTAACCGAGATTTTTATTATAGATTTTGGTCAAAGATATTAATTCGTTTCGAGAATTTATTGAGAGGTTCGATTTTCAGGTCCAAGAGTACTGAAAGATTGTCAATTGTTGGAGAGCCTAGAAGAGTGAGTCGACTTCTGGCTAGGCCGGGACAACTGCAAAGCAAATGCCTGCTCGATACTTCCTCATCTTCGTCCTCGTAGTATCTGCACAGGTCGTTTTGAGGAACCCCGAGCCGACGTGCATGAGTGCCCAAAAGGCAGTGGCCGGTGATAAGAGATATTATATGCCTTAGTTCATGTTTCGAAAGTCTTATAAGGGTGCTTCTGTGTTTCAGATTGTAGGATGGCCAGATTTGTCTGGTCGTAACGCAAGTAGTTTCCACTTAACTATATTTTTATCTTATTTTATATATCATATTTTAATTTATTTTATTTTAATTTTTTTAATTAATTTAATTTTATTTTCATTTATGTGGGCTTATTTTATTTTATGTTATTTTAATGCAGTTGATTTTGTTTTATTTTTATTTAATTTAATTTTTAATTTATATATAATATATTATTTTTATTTCATTTTAATATACTTCCTTTGAAATGGTTTATTTTTTTAATTCAATTTATTTTAATTTTATTTTACTTAACCTTTTTCGAATTTTGTTTGAAACTGTTTTATTTAATTTTATATTGTTAAATTTATTTTAATTTCGTTTTATTTTTACTTTATTTTTTTAAATTTATTTTGATTTCGTTTTATTTTATTTTTTTAATATATTTTATTTAAGGGTGTTTTTTTATTTTTAAGTTCAGTTTATCTCATTTTTCACTACTTTATTTTTCACTACTTAATTTATTTTCACTTTATTTTATATTTTTTAATTTGATTTTATAATATTGTATTATATTTTATTATAGCCAAAGTAGCTTATTTTAATTAACGTTTTCCAATTGATGTTGTTTTAATGTAGCTTATTTTGTTTTATTTTTATTTAATTTTATTTTGAATTTATATTTTTACTTTTTTCATTTTCTTTTTATTTATTTTTTCGTTTTAATTTATTTTATTTGTTGTTGTAAATTTTTTTTAATACAATTTAATAAAATTTTATTATTTAATCTTATTTTAATTATATTTTAATTTATTTCATTTTACTTTACATTTTTTATCTTAATTTATTTTTACTTTATTTTATATATTTAAATTAAATTAATTTTATTTATTTATTAATTATTATATGCTGGCTTATTTTATTTTACTATATTCCATTTTAGGCTATTTCTAATTTCATTTATTTTGTTTTGTTTTATTTCGTTTTATTTTATTTTATTTTATTTTATTTTATTTTATCTTATTTTATTTTATTTTATTTTATCTTATTTTATTTTACTTTATTCCATTTAATTTATTTTATTTTAATTTTACGTTTTATTTTATTTTAATTTTTCATTTTATTCTCATTTTTTTATACATTTTTGTTTGTAATTTTTCTTAAACTTATCCCATGCTATTTATTTTTTTCCTATTAAACTGCCTTTTCTCAATTTATGGCTATTGGCATTACTCACCTCTCTTTTCGCATATTGCTTGCCTTCCACTCATACTCCATTCGTAATGGCTAAAGATTATCTTAAGCATGTGTGGGTGTTACAAATAATAGTTATACTCCATTAAAGGCTATAAGCAGTTACGAGCAAGTTATTTTCGAAGGCCATTACTTGGCTGGTTTTAAAATAATAGAATAAAGCATTAAAACCCAGCAAAGCGAAGAGATTAATAAAAGCAGCGCTGCACGAGCTCAAGCTTTAAGCGGGTGTTAAGCACCAGTAAAATGCGAATTAAGCGAAATGCCTCCAACCGCAGCAATGCTACCTAGTTTCGTAAATACCACCGTTATTTTTCCCCCAGTTTTCATGCTTTCCACGCTGTTTGCGTTTTCTAGCTGCTTAAACAAACTCAAACTAAATACTACAAATCGTAATGGCACAAGAAAAATTCAAAAGATTAATGAGAATCTCATAATAAGAGAGGCATGAAGTTCGTACATACTTACATGCATTCATATGTAAATTCTACTCATAAACATACATAACCACAAACCTGAAGTAGTAGTGTTAACGTGCATATTTGCGCGAAATGTATAAAGAAATTTCGCAAATAAAAGCATGTTTAGTATATACAGTAAATTTGTATGTATGTATAGTTGTGTAGCGGTGTAGCTGTGTATCTCGCCCAAGAGTGTTTACCTTGTTGGAGAATTTGTGATGTGAGCATGAATGCTTAACTGTAACTTTGAGTATTAGCGTGCGATTTCCGTGCAAAAATTATAAGAGGAAAAAGCAACAAATCAGGTCATTCAAACAAACGCAAATACTGTAAAAATAAATACATACAAACACATATTTAAAGCACATAGATGAGTTGAATGGCAAATATGTAGATATCCCATAAAAAATGCAAACAAAAAATAAATGCATAAATGAAGGTCGCTACAGTTGGATTTGGAAACGTTTTACGCAAGCTTTACAAACAAGATATGGTAGAAGCTTTATTATTTTCCGCTATTCATTGATGCAAACACACAAACACCCGCTAACATGTATGTATATATATACATACGCATACTGGCTGGAAATATATAGGCATTATGTACATTAGGGTGCGTCACTCTCCATATAAAAACAAAAAAGTCGCTATTGATTTTCCATGGGAGTTTTAAAATTCTTTCTATTTTAAGACTACTGCCAAAATATTTCCGAACACTATTGAGATTTTCGTGAGATAGAACAAATTAGCTGCACTTTTATAAATTCCGTTAAAAACCGCATTTTTTTTTTGATGTAGCAGCGTAATGTGCGTAACTGTGTTCAAAATAATAGGAGCACGATGACTGACAAGGTTTTAACTTTTTTTGGGTACAATTTTTTTTTAAGTTTTTATAAAAGCATAAAATGCATTCTACAGCAAAAACCGTAAAACTCACAGCTCCAAACTTTGTACAAAATTCACAAAAATTCAGTAAATATTCCATAAATCTCAAAGAATAATACATGAAATTTTGCAACTTTTTGAAGCCCATTCAGTAGTCGTATAACAGAGTGAAAGATTCAGGTGACCAGTTGAAAAATTCTGTTTGGTTTTGACAATTTTTTTTTGTCTGCGATGCTGAGCAGTTACTGTGGAAAGTTGAGCAGTTATGGAGCAGCTTGGGTGTGCATGAAAACTGAACGATGACTGAGTTACAGTTGGTTAACCGCTTCAAGCTGCTGATAAAATTAATCATGAGAGTAGTAGGAGTAGTATCAAGGCTGGTATATAAATAGGCGTAACAAAGGAGTGAGAGTTAAGGCAGCAGGGCCTGTAAGGAGAAAATCCAGATATGATTCCACCTTATCCTCCATACAGCTTACGCAAAAATGCACTATTCTAAAATCGGACTACAATTAGTTGAAATTAATCGTTATTAAAAAATTTTATTTTAATTTCAAAGTAAATTTGTTTTTCTTGTTCAGTCCACTCGAGAGTATAAGGCCTCGATAAGACTCAGTCTTGCGTTGGCTTCGTTAATCTATTTTGCTTTCTGGCAGGGTAGGTGACTAGCCAGCCGCTGCCGAATGCCCTTCACTGCTTGGAGCGCCATCTGTGTTTCAAATTTTTCTGCCAGAAGGATCACACAGATGGTTGAGGACTTCGCTAAATGTTTGTGCGTCTGCGCTATTATCGCGATTGCCCGCTTCCTTTGCTTTATTTTAGGAGCCACAATGCAAGTAAGGCGCTGACTTTTTTTGTGCGGGAGTAAGGATTCGAAGCATAAGGTTTTTGGGGTTGAGGAATTAAATTGTTTTTTTGTTTTTAGAAACTAGAAAAGTAGGTAAGTTTGGAAAGGTGCGAGGACCGTGTTTACGTAGCCTCTGAACCCACAACCTCCGGGATGGCAGGCTAGTGCACTTACGCTAGACTACCGAGGCCGAAAAAATAAAATAATATTAATAAAAGGCGTGATTTTTTTATTTTCCTTCCTTTTTAATCCATTTTCTGGTTTGTCGATGGTCAATATTAATACAAATAATTTTCTATTTGAACTTAATATGCATACATATAAAAGGTGGCGCAAAATTAATCATCCTATCGTAAGAATTATATTTTTTAGCAAATGGCGTCGTATGTCAATCATATTTGACCCTTGTAAACTCGACAGCTGCAGTGTACAAACAAACAAGCAATGAAGCGCGGAAGGAGTAAAATAAATATTTCCACCACTCAAAATCTTTATTCTTATTTAGTAAAAAAGTTATTCAAAAACAATACTGGATGATTAATTTTGCGCCAACTTGCATAATGCACATATTCTGCACTATGTAAATGCATCTACGTTAAAACCGATTGTTGCTGCATTGCGATTGGGAAACCATCCAAGTTGGGCAGCATTTTTTTCGTTTGCTACAGTCAACGATTCATTCTTTTTAAGGCTTTGCTTCGCATTGCTCGGGTTTAGGTATAAGAAGAAGCTTTCAACCGTTTGGGCAGACGTTCAAAATGTGGCAGTGTAGTATTGCAAGGGGTAAAATAAAAAATACGGAAAATGTTGTGCAAATCGCTGGCAGCATTACAGTGCGGTCAACTGCTGTTGCAGCATTTAAATCAATAATTTAAAGTGCTTCACAAAAAAGAAATATTCAGATTAATTCAGAATGTGTAGATAAAATGTAAATGCCAGCAATAGCTAACTCACAGATCTGGTGAATTGAATTGATAGTAAATGAATTGAATTATGTTTTGCCCGAAAAATGCGCAGAATATCACAGAGCGAAAACATCGAGCAGAGCGCGGCAAGAAAATAATGAAGACACTTAGTGGGGAAAAATTGCGCCATGTAGCTAATTCTTCAGATGTAGTTCCATTTAATTCCTATTGTCGATGAAAGCCGACTTATTTTCTTGAAAAATTAAAAGAAAGATTTCGTTTGACTTAGAAAACCTTTTGCTTTGTTCCCACGAGGCATTCACGAGAAAAATGGTTGCAAAAAGGTATATCTAGTAACTACCATTAAATACGTGCCTTAAGGGGGTCTCATGAAGCGTCGCTTGGAGTGTTTGAGTGTTCTGCGGAAGATTTTTGGTTCCTTCCACGTTGGCGACGGCGAAGATCGCAGGCGATGGAACGATGAGCTGTATGAGATTTAGGACGCCATAGACATAGCGCAGCGCATAAAGATCCAGTGATATTGTTGGCACGGTCATCTCGTCCGAATAGACACAAACGCTCCGGCGCTGAAAGTATTCGATGCGGTACCAGTTGGTGGTAGTAGAGGAAGAGGGAGACCTCCTGTGCGTTGGAAAGAGCAGGTGGAGAAGGACTTCACAACTGTCGCCGGTTAGCACGACACAGAAACGACTGGCGCACTTTGTTAAGTGAGGCTGTCCAATTAACAAGCCTACTGAAACTGTCCACTGGACTGAACAGTTCTAATGAATGCTAAAAGGTTCTTGGTAAACAAATTTCTAACGCTTAGCGGACGCTACAATGTTTCAACAATGTTTCTGCCTGGTAAAAGCAATCGGCTATTTGCACAAAAATTGCTTAGATGTCTCCAGAAAACCGGCTAACCTATAGGAAAATCTATGGTATTTCAGTGAACTGACCTAAAAAACCCCTGCGAAAACGCAGTCGATTTAGATTATTTCGGTAACCATTAAACAACCTAATGTTAGCGTACCCAACCCGCGAAAAGGATAATTAAATAGTTCCGGCTGTCTGAGTTCCTCTTGCTCCTCTGTACTAATTTTGCACTGTATTGTCGTTATGTATGAATAGTTAATTCCGTAATTTGAAATCTGGAAGTTGAAAAACTACAGATGACTTCCGGTTCCATAAAGACATTTGCCGTTTTCAGGATGAAAAACATTGGGCCATTTGCATTAGAAAGTTGAGACTTAACGTAATGGATTCCACTGTTTCATCCATCTGCGACCCGTGTGCATACATATTCCGAAATCAATCTAGTCATTAATAATTTCAGCGTAAATTTTTTGTGTTTAACAATTCTGCTAATCTGAAATATCTCGGTTGCTGAAGCTCTTAAGTCTACTGAACTCAAATCTGTGATTGGAATTGAAAATTTCTAAATTTCGTATCCAATATGGAAGACGGCGATCGTCACGTTCCCCCGACAGTCGGTTCTACGTTACCGGAACGCCCCGGATTTACTATCTATCCGGCCAAGGACTGTCGCTCCAGCAGTAGGTACTCCCCGTACATGTATGGGAAATGTTTTTGCTACTACAACACCAACGGGAATCGTTAAATCATCATGGAATCTCAAAGCCAATATAATCCGGAATCAAAAATTCGAATTGGCATCTAAAATAATGGAATTTTTAATTGGAATACTCGAAATTTTTTTATATATGGAGAAAATGCTCAATACCGACAGCGAAAAAATGTATAAAAAATCAACGAAAGTTTTGAGCCATTTCTCGCACTTTGTTATGCTAGAAATTTAATGGGCTATAAAACTGCGTACCCGAATTTTTTTTCTGAAAATTTGTAAAATTTTTATAAATCTCGTACAAAGCTCGAAACTTTTATTTACTTATATTTATTGTCGACAGAACTACATTTTCATAAAAATATAGTTAAAATTAAAAAGACAAGAGAAAAGTAATCAAAACTGTTGAAAGTATCGCGTTTCAAGCACCTGCCAATGGGTGTATACGTTCTATCGCCTATGAAAGGGTTAAGGTCCTCGCCTCGTTTGAAATGGTGTTTTTTGGGTGTTTCTTTAAAAGCGTGTAAAAGGGAAACGAAAAAAGATTTGTTATTTTTGTTTTCAGTATTTTATTTCTTGATTTGTTGTTAAAAAATAAAATTTTTTGTTTGCCCATACGAGGTTTGTTTAAGAAGTTGTCAACCTTCAAAAAATGGTCTTCACACAGAATGAACACTGAACCGATGTTGATAAAATAAAATTTAAATGATGTAGAATTGATGTTGTTATCGTGTGAACTACGCTCATTCTGAAAAAAAAATTTTTTAATATTTTTTCGAACCTTCAAAGTAAAAAAATGGGTCAAAAAATCGGTTTTTCATATTTGAACGTCCGCCATTTTGTCAAATGTTCTTTAAAGGTCGTAGTTCGCAAGATAACAACATTCATACTGAATAAGAACCTTTTTGATTTCAGACACTTGTGGATCCCGAAATACGTGTCGCCAGCGACATACATTTTTTGGAAGACCATATTTTCAAGGCTGACAACTTCTTGAACAAACCTCGTATGGCAAAAAAAAAAATATTTATATTTAAAATAAATGCTGAAAACAAAAATAAAAAATATTTTTTCGTTTCTGTTTTACACGCTTTTAAAGAAACACCCAAAAAACGCAGTTTCAAATGAGGCGAGGGCCTTAAAATATTCTCAACGAGTTAAAATTTTTCTACTTTTTCAGTCAAACATGAATCAAAGATAAATATTTTTACACACTATTGATGTAGATATACTTTGTGAGGTGTTTGGCCGACCTTTCGCTCCAATTTTCTTTCGTGCTTCTTAAAATTATTTCACAAATGGATAGACGACCTTTAGAAGCTTTTTCATGACACACAAGCTCTCGTAGGTATGCCATTATCTGCTAAATGTCTTTCACAACTTCGAAAAAAGATTTCCATAATTTAGTTTGTGGCCACCGAACGCGCGACCAACCCTATGGTAGTCACGCATAGAAAACACGGCCACTCTGCGACAAAAATATCATATAAATTAATTAATAATTGAAGTCGAGTTCAACAAAGGATTATTAAACCTTTTGATATAAAAAAAGCCATATTCAATTAATAACGGTAATTTCGTTTTGCTATTATTTTATTTTTTGTTATTCGGGCAAATTGTTTAATACCTTTATTGCTGTTATTGTACCAATGCCCATTCAACCATTTTACATTCCCATTTGTGTAAATAAAATTGCATAATTACGAGCTTTGAATAAATATTGACTGTTTTTTTTTGTTTTTTTTTTTCTTTTTAAGAATGCAAACAAATTATTCAGCCATCTGCATGCTGGGTCGCTTTGTTGTCATAGTTGTAGCGCCATCAGCGAAAGCAAAAAAAAAATGTTGGAAAATCGAGCTGACAGATTTTTGCTCCCTGGCCTTCCTCTTACTGACTTTTTTGTTATTGTTATCGCTATCGAATTGCCTTGCACTGAAAATCGTAATAATAAATAAATGCTTTAAAGTTATATTGATTTTCTTTATGTTGGTATTTGTTTGCGTGTTTTTTTCTTTCTTTGCTCGTAATTTATTGCATGCTGCCAGTTCTTGCCACGCTTGTTGCTTATTGCTGTCGCCATTGTTGCCGCCGCTATTTCTGTTGTCGCTGTCCATGTTGACAATTGCTTGAAGGCAATGAGTTCGTATCTTATTGTCGATATCTCATACGCGTGTGGTGGATTGTTCACTTTTCGGTTCTACTCCGTCGCCACGTTCACCCACACAAACTTATGCATGTACAGGGTGGTTCAACTAGCGTTTGAAATTCAATGCTACGCTCAATACCAGCAATAATAGGCAAATGCCCTAGCCGGATGAGTCGGTGCGTGACTACCTTTCGACAGTGCTAAGGTGTATTTGGGAAAACGTGGAGTCTTTCTCTGAGCAAGATCCTATGACAAGATTAACAATCAGATTATGATAAAATTATCACCTATGCATCAGTGGTCTGGATGAGTAGACTCTCTCTCGTGGGAGTCAGGAGCACCTTATCGAGACTACAATTCACTGTGGACATCTGTTGCACCGGAGCTTTTCCGACTAGGTACTTCAGGTCGGGCATTAGATGTTCTGGTTAGTCTACCACTATTATTTTCATCCAAAGAAAGGCCCTGAAGGCCATCTGCTGGTTGAAACACAATGGGAATTGGTACGGCTCTTGTCCGGCATTGCATAACAGAGAAAGCATGGACTTCGATCCAATGATTCTCGCCATGCCCTTTGACTCCATGCCACCCAGAGTCTTGCTTGACAAGAGATACAGTATGGTGTTGTCAGAGGCTCAATAGTGGTCAAACCAAGGCGATTCTATTAAAGGGGGTGTTGGTAAATCAGCTGTAGCTGTCAGCACAGAATAAAACAAGGCGAATTAATTTTTTGTTTTATGGCTCCCTGACCTGCACTTTGCTCTTGGAATGTACGCACCTGTGCTTCAAGCGGAGGTGTATGCTATTCAAGAAGCAATAAACTTTGTTGTGGATAACAGATGGAGAGGCAGATCTATATGTGTCTGCAGCGACAGCCAAGCTGCGCTTATGGCCGTAGACAGCCCTCCAACCACTTCAAGGGTAGTTGAGTCCTGTAAATTCAGGCTGAACTATGTCGGCAGATGCTAACATGGGTATCGGGGCACGTGGATATCGCAGGTAACGAGATCTTTGACTATTTAACTAGGATGGATGGACTCTGAGGCCAACTTCTTTGGCCCGGAGCCCGCTTCTGCACTCTTTTCTGCAGCCATCAAAGCCACGGGTAGCAAACAAGCTACTTCAACGCACAAGCGAGCTTGGTCGACTGAGGGAGGCTGGAGATGGACTTGATGTTGCCTGTCATGTAAAGCTGACTATCGCAAATCCTTCTGTCATTAAGCAGAAGGACTGTAGACAGCTGGTTAGACTGATGACGGGCCACTTTCTATGGACGAAGCATATGGAAAAGGTAGGCATCACAGACAGTGCACTCTGCCCAGCTTGTGAAGAGGACGATGAGACGCCGGACCACTTTCTGTGCATCTGCCCGGCCTTCGCTCGAATCTGGCTTGGGGTCTTTGGCAGTGATATATTAAGAAGCTACCAGCGCCGATGTCACAATGAGCTTCATCTGAAAAGATGATTTTTTGACAAAAAAGATTCACCACATGAGAAATATTATATGCTTCCAATATTTCTCAACTTTTGTAAAATCTAATTTTGTAAAAATCGAATCATAAACTAAATTTCAGACACATCACGGATGTTAGTTTAGTCGCCGAACTCAAAGGCAGTTCAAATTCGAAACGGCGGATGAACCACCCTGTGTGCGCTAAATATATTTATTGAACTGTATGCATATGCACTTATGTATGTACATATAATTAATTGAAGTGGCGTCATGTTTGCAGCAGATAGCGAACGTTCGTTCTTGGTCTCAATTACCGCAATATGGTTATAATTGCAGAGCTCTGCTTAAATTGCTCGCATGCAAGTTTTTCCAAAGCAAATTTTCCGCAGCAGTACCACGAAAAGGAAATGGTTGCTGTTTGATATTACATTATCAAAAATATCCCCAACCCATCTGATTTCAATGGGGCTTGTGACTCAAGCTCTGCTCTTTTCAGGATGCTTGCGAGAGTAAGGACGGCAAAACAAGTAGCACCAGCGCCTTTTACTGCATTGCTAACTCAGAAATGAACTCAAGGTAGGTACTGACGTAGACAACGTGTAGCTATATAAGCAGGCAGAGTCCAAAAAGACATAACCAAGCCACGAAGAAAAGCAAGAAAGACGACATAGGCATCCACAGCACCTGTTTAAAAGTACATCTAACATTTCTGTTGGGTAGGCAAAAATTCCATAGCTGCTGCGCTAGCCTTCATATGTAAATTCTTAGACAACTTGAATCGTGAATCTTAGCATTCACGAGCAGCGCTCCCGCTTTTATCCGTTGCCTAAGTTTTTTTTTTTGCTTATTTAGTTGCATTTTTAAAAGCAATTTTAGATATTCCCTCTAAGCGATGGGGCTATTATTAAAATCTCGTAAAATTGTTTTTTTTTCCTTCCATATAACGCATACTCATAGTCTTTTATTTGCAGATAATGCATTAGACAGTCAACCAGTAAAAAAGTTAAAAACTAACGCGATTTGGTCCACTTCAAATTTGCACAATCGTTGCAAAACTGCGTACCCAGACTTTTTCTAAAAATTCTCATTGAAAAATTTGAAAATTTGGTTAGAATTCGTTAAGCTTTTTTCAATTTTTTACAAAGTTTAAAACTTTAAGTTGTATGGTTTTTGTATGAAAAATTAAAAATGAATTAAATAAAACGCAAGACGTACGTTCGCGACTTTAAGGGCATCAACATCTTAACACCAAGGGTTAACCCTTAAACTCCCAGTGCCGCCTACAGATGACGAGAGTTTGATATATCCAAACATTTTTTAATCCTAAATGATTTTATCGTAATAAAGACGTCTTAGCAATGAAACAGCTTGACACCTACTTTTTAATTGAAAAATATGCAATTTTTCTTTTAAAGAGTACTTTCTGTATTGAAAGTTGGGATACTCGGGAGCTGAATCAAAAACTGTCAATATTAAGTAAATAAAATAAAATAATTGTTTTTTTCTTTCTTTGTTTATAAGCTTCTCAAGCAATAAAAGCTATCTTATAATTAAAATTTCTAAAGTGATTTAGTTTAAAGATTCGTTTTCAATAATTGGTGCGCAGTGAGGTGTTTGGCCGAGCTCCTCCTCCTATTTCGTGGCGTGCGTCTTGATGTTGTTCCACAAATAGAGGGATCTACAGTTTTAGGGCGACTCCGAATGAAAAATGGTTTTTTATAAGGAGCTGGTAGAAACACATTCGAAGGTTTGCCTGCCGAGTCTCGTTTACTATTAAAAAAAAATGTTTTCTATCATTTTGCTGTTTCACGGAGATAAGAACCAACACACTCTCGAATAATAGTCACGAATCAACCTATTCGGCTGTGATGGCCGATATAATCTTCACATCTGTAAAACTTTTCGTGGTGAAAACTTAAAACAACATGTAAAGAAAATTAAAAAAACTTTAAAAGAAAGTTAAAAAAAAATTTAAGAAAATTTAAAAAATTGAAGAAAATTAAAAAAAATTTAAAAGAAAATTAAAAAAAAAAAATTTTAATAAAAAGAAAATTAAAAAAAAAAATTGTTTAATAAAAAGAAAATTTAAAAAAAAATTTTTTAATTAAAAGAAAATTAAAAAAAACAATGTTAAGAAAATTAAAAAGAAACAATGTTAAGAAAATTAAAAAAAAAACAATGTTAAGAAAATTAAAAACAAAACTTTAAAGAAAAATTTAAAAGAAAATTTGAAAGAAAATTTAAAAGAAAATAAAAAAAAAAAATAAAAGAAAATAAAAAAAAAATTTAGTAGAAAAATTAAAAGAAAGTTTAAAAAAAATTTAAAGAAAATTTAAAAAAACTAACAAAAAAAATCTATTTAAAATTAAAAAAAATTATGAAAACAAAAAAAAAACTCTTAAAAAAATTTATGAAATCAAAAAATGATTAAAAAAGTTACAAAAGGTACTAAAACCAAATTTTATTACACAAAAAAAATTTTAATTAACATAAAATTTACTTTTTTACTTATTGCCTTCCAGGAATTTTACTCCACAAAATATTGTTTTCGGCTTGGGAATTAGAGAGTTAACCTTCCGAAGCTTCAAAAATTATAAAAGAAAGAAAAGATATCACAGAAAACCGACGAATATTGCAACTTCTTCTTTGTCTGTTGTGTTCCTTTTTAATTGTTTAATAGCTTTTTTTTCAAATAAAAGCTATTTTATAACAAAAGTTTTTAAAGACATTTAGCTCAAAAACAATTCAATTTTAAATAAATTGAAAAAAAATAATAAAAACAAAGCCAAAAAAATAAAAAATAAAAATTATGAAAGCGAAAAATTAATGCAAAAAATTAAGGGAGTAAAAAATTATTTAAAAAGTTAATAAAATTGTATAAGAACAAAATTTATTACATAAAGAAAAAATTATGACGGCAAAAAAGTATTAAAAAAATTATGAAAGCAAAATATTATTAAAAAAGTTAATAAAAACATTAAAGAACAAAATTTATTACAGAAATTTTTTTTTTTTTAATTAACTTTGTCTTCCTGGAATGTAACTCCACAAAAAATTGTTTTCGATTTAGTTCGGCTTGGATATTAGAGAGTTAAAAAGTTAACCTTCCGAGGCTTCAAAAATTTTAAATGAAAGAAAAGACATCACAGAAAACAGACGAACACTGTGACATGGAAAATCTTATGGCAACTACAGGCTTTAAGTTCTGTATTACTAATAATCATAGAACCAGCTATATTCTTGCTCAAAAATATTTAACTTGGCACGACCAAGTATAGGCATTCGTCCTGGAGACGTGGTTGCCGTTGTTTCTTTTGCTCGAAAGGAAAATCAAACAGTTCTAATAAAGTCAAAAATTCTAGTAAATTAAAAAAAAACTTCAATGGACAATTTCACATGTTATTGTTATTCAAAGATGAAAGATTACAAGGGGCTTGTTCGAGGCACGTAATAAAAGCGGCAATACTGCTGCACTGATGACAATTTGCAACACTGTTGCAATTGCTCAACTGATATTTTCTGATGTTCGCAAACAAAAAATTTTTGATGCCAATTTATTTGTATTCGCGCGCAACATTTGCCGAATTTTTGACACTTCGAACGTGATGCTTTCACAAATCATGCAACACTGCGATTGTGATTGAAGCTCGAACAAGCCCAAGGTTTGGCCATCCGAAACAGAAAATGTAGATCAACTTTGGCTTTTACATCATGAGGGATTTGACGGAAATGAAAACCAAATGTGTAAAGTGAAATTCGTTGAATACGATCAGTCTTCCATTCATTAGTTATTCAGGTGAGGTAACAAGAGTAGGGGCTGCGTTGATTGTTTTCTTATATGTATCACCAACACAAACTCAGATTTGTCGTAAACAGACCGCTGTAACGTCTGTTACTCTGTTACAACCGCAATTCAGCTGATTCCTTCATATTCTATGAGGACCGATTATTGGTTTTCTTTTGGCCACATCTTCCGAATTCTCTCTACCGTGGTTGTCCGTAGCGTGTCAGAAGTTATCGAAAATCCAATTGAATTTTTGAGTGAGTTCTTATTTCTTTCCACAAAAATATTTCTTCAAGTCGTAATAATTCCTGCATAGTTTCATAAATGTATGCATTTTGACAATTCAGTATCGATTAGTGGAATAAAAACCGGAGTTAGTTAGCTACGCAGGCATCCTTTGAATTGTCACACCTAACGTTTCAGCTAATCCGATTTCATATTCGTATTTCTCGTGCCAAAAATTATATAGAAAAAAGTATAAAGCCTCTAACGCAGCGGTTAAGGCGTATGTCTTTAAGTAACTGTGATGGCTTCAAATGAATTCTGTCCAGAACACACTTTTGATCTTTAAAGAGTGCGCAACATGAAAAAACAATGCCAAGGCCTTACTTTATTTACTGCGAAAATAATCAATAGACTTCATAGACAATAATTTAGTAAACAAGAAGCAGGTATGGTATACCCCGTAAGTACTTCGTATATTCATATACATATGCACATACATGCATACACACACACGTACATATACATATATGTACATACATGCGGGCTTCAATTTCTTTACTTGTTTCCAATAATCTCATTTAACACATCGCATATTTTTCCCCGGCGCATTTTTATCGTACATTGGCGGCGACAATTTCCACGTTGTCTTCAAGTGTTTTTGTTTTTTTTGTTGCCTATAGCTCACTATGTTTACTTACAGATTTATTTGTAGTAAATGCCTTTTAATTTATTTGCCGGTATGCCGCATTGTCTTGAAGTTTTGTTGTGCCAACAACAAAGTATCTAACACCCCCAATCGCTGCAGTGCAACAAGCAACAAAGCCAACTTGCTGAGTAAACTGTGCGCGGTTAATTTATTTTTATTTAATTTTTTTACTTGTCCCGCCGCTACAGGCTGATTTCCGAAGTGAATGTGCCATGTGGCATTCTAGTGTGACAGTAACTGTAGCTTTTGTTGCAAGATACTCTATGTTCATGCATAAATACTTATGTACAGATGTGAGAGTGCACAACATGCAATGGACAACGGAAACTAGCGTTGCCAGAATGTGTAGATTATCTCATAACAGGTC
Organism: Anastrepha fraterculus; assembly: GCA_037575425.1. NCBI lineage: Eukaryota > Metazoa > Arthropoda > Insecta > Diptera > Tephritidae > Anastrepha > Anastrepha fraterculus. Next base: position 740,655 of record JAYXIM010015486.1, on the reverse strand, counting down.
GTAGTTATACCCAAAAAATCCCCTTTTTTTCTAAATCGCATTTACTCAGAAATAATAGATATATATATATATATGCATATTAGTGTGTGTGTATGTACATCAATATGTATTTATGTATATATATATATATTGTTGAACCAAGGATTATTTTCCAACGCAGCACAAAACTTAGGTAATGGGGGTGCACAAATGTTGACCAGAGAAGCGACAATTCTGCGGTAAGGAAGCCACAATCCTGCTCTTGACCCAAAATCCTGTTGTATGCGACGAAATGACGACAAAATCCTGTAGTCTGACACGAAATGAGTACAAAACCAAAATCCTTAAGGACACCAAAATCCTGCAGCTACAGACGAAACGACGACAACTGCTGACAACATCGATGCATTGCAAACGATAAAAAGCCAAGTAACTTCCGTACTCAATCGGGGTAATTTTCCATTGACAAAATGGCACTCCAATCATTGAGACTTCAGGGATTGCCTAACTTCAAAGGCGCTTAAATTCACAGAAGATCATGTAGCCAGCGCTTTAGGCGTAACATGGGATCAACATAGTGACAATGCCTTTTTACCAAAGCAAATCCATACCACGATTACAAAACGGACAATCCTTCGACTGCTTCATTACTCTTCGATCCACTCGGATTGTTGGCACCACTGCTGATCACATCAAAAAATTATACTCCAAGAACTGTGGCTTTTAAAGCTCGATTGGGATGAGTCTGTGCCACAAAATCTGCAACACGCTTGGGGCAAATATTTATCATCACTCAGTTTGTTATCAACGCTTGCGGTGCCTCGCTTTTGCCTACAGCCAACCACGTGCAATTTTCATATACACGGCTTTTGCGACGCGTCCATTCGGGCGTATGGTTGCTCATTGCACTTACGCGCCGAAGACGCTGATGGGAATATTGTTGTTCACCTGCTTACATCGAAGTCACGAGTGGCTTCAGTTAAAAAACAATCACTTCCGAAACTCGAGCTTTGCGGAGCAAATCTTCTCGCACAATAAAGTAAAGAACATTTGTTCGGACCAACTCGACATCGATATTGAAATCCTCAACGCCGAAAAGCGAAAAAACTTCCATTAAAAAGTAGCTTGAAATTTATAACACCATCTCTAAATAACTCAACCGGTTTCGAGCTTATAAAGGTTGGTGGTTGTTTGGATAATGCAGACCTACCAGACTCTCAAAAGCATCCAATATTGCACGGTTGAGTTTGAGTTTGATCATCTCCTTCAAAATAATCCACTCTCGACAAAATACATTTATGCCAACGATTTTTCCAATCCCCGAAACATGCCAAATAGTCCATTTCTGGTATAGCCATCAGCACCTTCTTCGATTCAGCTTTTATCTCCTCAATCGACTCGAAACGCGTTCCCCGGAGTGGCCTCTTGAGTTTTGGGAATAGCCAGAAGTCACACGGTGCCAAATCAGGCGAATACGGTGGTTGCGGAACGATATGCGCGGAATTTTTGGCGAAACGGTCAAGAAGAACGAGTGCAGTGTGAGACGGTGCATTATCGTGATGCAAAAACCAAGAGTTGTTGGCCCATAATTCTGGTCTTTTTAGACGAATTGCTTCACGTAAACGACGCATAACGCTCAAATAATATTCCTTATTAACAGTTTGGCCAGGTGGAAGGAATTCATAGTGCACCACACCACGAAAATCGAAAAAAACTGTCATCATGACCTTTATTTTTGGACGACTTTGACGTGCTCTTTTCGGTCTGTCCTCGCCTTTAACACGATATTCGCTTGATTGGTCGGTTGCTTCAGGGTCGTAAGCATAAATCCAAGTCTCATCTCCCGTAATGATGCATTCGAGCTTGTCCTGATAGTCTGAAAGCATTGTCTTACACACATCAACGCGACGACTCTTTTCCAGTGTTGGTCATCTGTTGACGTCGATGGTCGTCCGGAGCGCTCCAAGTCATCAACACGTTCTCGACCCTCTTTGAAGTCTTTGTGTCACTTATAAACATTTTTCTGCGACATGGTCGAATCACCAAATGCCTTCTGCAACATGCTAAACGTTTCCGCAGCCGAAACTTCATTCCGCAAACAAAATTTGATGGCACTTCTCTGCTCAATCAAATCAGACATTGTAAAAATCGAAAAATGCACTCTTGGTCGTTTGGTAAACACAAGCGTAAATATCTTACTGATAATGACATTCACATGAAAGTTGGCCCAGATGTTATTAACAGTGCTGCCAACTCATGAAAAAAAACTAGAGCGAAAGTTTAATCCCGCGAAGTTTGACAAATAAATTCACCTTACTTTTTGCCCACAGTAGTAGATACCTAATATTTCTTGGGGTGCCACTTCACATGAAAGCGCACGATATGGACTGTTTCACATTAAACCCTTTTCCTGCGCTTTCCAGCCACACTGCATACATATTTTTTCTATCATCAATGAATGGGAATGGCTCAGGAATCCACATATTTATGTACTACTTTCATCTGTTTGGGCTCCGGTGGTACTCAAAGTGTTAAAATGATTATCATTACCCATTAACGCCTTTATCAAACCCATTTTTTTTCTGTGTTTTGTGTCATTCATAATGCAATTTTGAGATGTATATAACAGCTTGCGTGATGGAGCTAAAAAAAAGTATTTTCAGATGCAGACCCGAACTTAGCAACTTCCAGCAGCACATTAATCGCTGCATTTTTGTTACAACCCTGGAAAAACTTTATAAAAATACTGCGAAAATGTGAAGACTTGCAATATGTGCGAAATATGTGCAAAGAAATTCGAGAAATTTATAAGAGTATATATATATTTTAATTCCAATATGAACATTTTTAAATCAAACAAAAATCCCCAAACAAAAAAACCTGCCCCCAAAATGCGCCGGAATCCCCACATCTGGCACCACGAACAAAAGAGTACGCTTGCTTGCCTTCCTTTCAAATTTCAAATTTATTTTTACGCTTTACTTGTCCGCTTGTAAATACTATAGCCCATAGAGTGCAGCTGCGAAGCAATCGCGAAGGATTCACGTTCTTTTAGTATAAATACGCGTACTTTGTTTTGGATAAATACTCACAAAACAAAAAAAAAAAAACAGAAATAGACATTTAAATGATTTAAATGGCTATTCTTTAGCTAACATCTTGAAGTGAAACATGCTGCTAATTGTACGATAAAAATAAAACTCTAGTACGTAAGACCATGGAACACACAAAAATGTTAGCCACTCAAATGTGAAATTCCGCTTAAAATGCATGTTTACTAAATCATTTGGAATTATGGATACATTCACACTTTGGCTCAACTGCTGCTGGGCTTTTATGTTCACTATATTTAGCAGAAAAAAGTTAAGTATTTAAGTGCTTAATTCCCAAATCGTGGCATTTGTTTTATAACTCTACCTTTTACCTTTCTGAATTCCCGCAGCGGTGTGCATGCGCCCACAGTCTAAGAAGGAAGCAGTAAAATTTTTAAATTTGTAGCTAGAAATCCTACATGAACTTCGATTAGCGCTGCTAATGTGGCAACTAATGCTTTAATTACCGTTAATTATGTGTGAAATTGTGAGAAGTTTTGTGGGTTCATGCAATTTCAAATTTGCAAAGATCGAATATATGCAGCAATACACGGAAAACCTAAAAAACAAGCAAGCAAAACGATTTTCCTACAATTGACGCATTCTGACGAAAATTTAATCAATTTAAAAAAGTTGAATTTCGATTGGCTCACCACTTCCCATCTACCATGTTTTAACATTTTTTAATGTCATTATTAATTTTGTAGCAGGAAAACAATTTTTGGAGTTTGGTGTTGACTTGACAGTTCTAGGCTTTATATAAATTTCGGTGTGGCGTGAAACTCATCGTACTAAGCAGGACTACTTTGCTGGGGCGGCAGCCTTTGGTCGAAAAAAAAACCTTAGTCATTCCGGTGGGTGCGGTAGGTAGAACCGGTTCTGATAGCCTTAGGAGTATTTTATCTACTTTTTGCAGCAACAGCGCGCAAAACCAAATCATTAACTGCATTTTCCTTTACAATTTTCGAAGTCGACGGCCTGCCACTACGTTCGTCATGCTCGACGGAGTCGTGATCTCTTTTGAAGCGTTCATGCCATTCATGAACGGCTATTTTCTTCAGAGTATTTATGTATCATTACCGAAACAGTTTCCCGACATTTCGAAAAGTTTTTGCACCATTCAACCAATTTTTATGGCAAAATTGAATGCAAACTCGTTTTAGCAAATTCAAATCCATTTTTAAAACTAAAAAAAAAAACTCTTGCAGAGGTACATAGATTTTATCAATACGCCGTAACTTTTACAAATGTCAAGGAATGCCGATAAATGACCGAATAGTAGAAATGGCCTTAAATCAGTTGACTGAGAGCGTTGCCTGGCGGTTGTTGCGGGAACTTTCTAAGCAAGGTGACATGCCAACTTATGCTGGTCAGTCCGTCCAAAATGTCTTTCCATAAAATATATCAGTCCAAAAAATATGTCGGTCTATGAAATATGTGTAGTACCCATACAATATTTCCGTCAAAAAAATTCTTGCATCATATTAACTCATAACAAATGTATGGCTTTCCATAAAATATGTAATGCCATAAAGTATGTTACTCCATAAAATATATCTGTCAAAAAAAATTCATTCACCATATTAACTCATAACAAATGTATGGCTTTCCATAAAATATGTAATGCCATAAAGTATGTTACTCCATAAAATATATCTTTCAAAAAAAAATTCATTCACCATATTAACTCATAACAAATGCATGTATGTCTTTCCATAAAATATGGCATACTATAAAATATGCCAGTTCATAACATATATCAGTCCATAAAATATGTCAATCCATAAAATACGTGTAGTGTCCATACCATATTTCTCTCAAAAAAACTATACAGCAATTTAACTCATAACAGATGTATGTCTTTCCATAAAATATGTAATGCCATAAAATATTTCTGTCAAAATATCCATGTAGCATTTTAACTTATAACAGTATGTCTTTCCGTAAAATGAATACCATAAAATATGTTAGTCATAAAATATGTATGAGTCCATAAATTATCTCTGTCAAAAATTCAAGTAGCATTTTAATTCATAACAGATATATCTCTTTCCATAAAATATGTAATGTCATAATATATCTAATGCCATAAAATATGTCAGTCCATAATATGTTTCTAACGAAAAATTCTTTAGCAATTTATAACAGATGTATGTCTTTCCATAAAATATGTCAGCCCATAAAATATGTATATGAGTCCATAAAATATCTCTGTAAAAAATTCTTGTAACATTTTAACTCATAACAGATGTATGTCTTACCATAAAATATGTAATGCCATAAAATATGTCAGTCCATAAAATATTTCTGTCAAAATATCCATGTAGCATTTTAACTTATAACAGTATGTCTTTCCGTAAAATGAATACCATAAAATATGTTAGTCATAAAATATGTATGAGTCCATAAATTATCTCTGTCAAAAATTCAAGTAGCATTTTAATTCATAACAGATATATCTCTTTCCATAAAATATGTAATGTCATAATATATCTAATGCCATAAAATATGTCAGTCCATAATATGTTTCTAACGAAAAATTCTTTAGCAATTTATAACAGATGTATGTCTTTCCATAAAATATGTCAGCCCATAAAATATGTATATGAGTCCATAAAATATCTCTGTAAAAAATTCTTGTAACATTTTAACTCATAACAGATGTATGTCTTACCATAAAATATGTAATGCCATAAAATATGTCAGTCCATAAAATATTTCTGTCAAAATATCCATGTAGCATTTTAACTTATAACAGTATGTCTTTCCGTAAAATGAATACCATAAAATATGTTAGTCATAAAATATGTATGAGTCCATAAATTATCTCTGTCAAAAATTCAAGTAGCATTTTAATTCATAACAGATATATCTCTTTCCATAAAATATGTAATGTCATAATATATCTAATGCCATAAAATATGTCAGTCCATAATATGTTTCTAACGAAAAATTCTTTAGCAATTTATAACAGATGTATGTCTTTCCATAAAATATGTCAGCCCATAAAATATGTATATGAGTCCATAAAATATCTCTGTAAAAAATTCTTGTAACATTTTAACTCATAACAGATGTATGTCTTACCATAAAATATGTAATGCCATAAAATATGTCAGTCCATAAAATATTTCTGTCAAAATATCCATGTAGCATTTTAACTTATAACAGTATGTCTTTCCGTAAAATGAATACCATAAAATATGTTAGTCATAAAATATGTATGAGTCCATAAATTATCTCTGTCAAAAATTCAAGTAGCATTTTAATTCATAACAGATATATCTCTTTCCATAAAATATGTAATGTCATAATATATCTAATGCCATAAAATATGTCAGTCCATAATATGTTTCTAACGAAAAATTCTTTAGCAATTTATAACAGATGTATGTCTTTCCATAAAATATGTCAGCCCATAAAATATGTATATGAGTCCATAAAATATCTCTGTAAAAAATTCTTGTAACATTTTAACTCATAACAGATATATGTCTTACCATAAAATATGTAATGCCATAAAATATGTCAGTCCATAAAATATTTCTGTCAAAATATCCATGTAGCATTTTAACTTATAACAGTATGTCTTTCCGTAAAATGAATACCATAAAATATGTTAGTCATAAAATATGTATGAGTCCATAAATTATCTCTGTCAAAAATTCAAGTAGCATTTTAATTCATAACAGATACATCTCTTTCCATAAAATATGTAATGCCATAAAATATGCCAGTACATAAAATTTTTCTGTCGAAAAATCCATTTAGCAATTTAACTTATAACAGCTGTATGTCTTTCCATACAATATGTCAGTTCATAAAATATCTCTGTGAAAAATTCTTTTAACATTTTCACTCATAACAGATGTATGTCTTACCATAAAATATGTAATGCCATACAATATGTCAGTCTATAAAATTTTTCCGTCAAAAATTCTTGTAACATTTTAACTCATAACAGATTTATGTGTTCCATAAAATATGTCAGTCCATAAAATATCTCTGTGAAAAATTCTTGTAACATTTTAACTCATAACAGATGTATGTCTTACCATAAAATATGTAATGCCATAAAATATGTCAGTCCATAAAATTTTTCTGTCAAAAATTCTTGTAACATTTTAACTCATAACAGATGTATGTGTTCCATAAAATATGCCAGTCCGTATGTAAAATAAATGTGCGTAAAATATGCATCATCTGTCCTGGTAAATGTCACGTATTCTCTCATATTACATAATTTCATAGAATACAATAGCGTATTGCTCCATAGTCACTACTAAACTAATAAAATCAAATGTAGGCTACTCGTATAATAAATTCTGAAAATTTCAATAGAAAATTTGCAAGATGAATTTAAAACGCATATATCTGAATTCTTCGAAATACTCGTACAATACACACCATAAAGCATCATAAATTAAAGAAACCATTTCGGGTGATTTGCAGTCTTACAACCAAGTCAACGAATTCATCGTCAGTCCATCATTAGAAAGCTACAGTCGATAGCAATTGAATAGTCTGTGACGAATTAAGTTGGCAATAAATTTTAATTGTCCAGTACTATCTTTGTGCGCCATTTTGCTGTACATTCCTATTCGTTGAGTTGAAGTGCAAAAAATGTGAATGGTTGCTGCTTGAGCTGCTTGCTATGGCAGCCGGGAGTGTCATTGCATGCGCATCAGTCGAGCGAGATCTCTATCAATGCACATCATTTCATTTTTAGTTTCTGATGAATGGCTGTGAATGGAAGTTTGCATTATACTTTCCACTCTATCAATTTTTATGAAGGTTTCGGCTTTTTAATTGCAGCTATGCGGCTCGCTAACGAGTTGCTGCGATATCAGCTTGTCAAAAATAATTGCATTTCATTTGCTGCCTTCTAATACTTACATTGTTGCATATATTAATTGTTCACAGTAGTGTGTGTAACTTTGAATTAGGTATGTAGGCAGATGGGAGCGATCAGCTGCAGGTAAGCCGCTTCAATTCGCCGCTATGGTCCAATGTGATATCGCTAGTTTGAATATTTAAGCAACCCTATGAACTGTCTCACACGAAAACCAGCTTAAATTATATGGCAAGGCGTAAAATACTTCACAAGATATTCAATTTGTGATGCGTGAAAGTCAGAAACTTCAAAATTAAGGCTTTATCAATGCCGCTTAAAATTAAAAATGGTAATTTGTCTATAAAATTTATTTGACTTTTAAAAAATTTCAAAATGCCTTCACAGAAATGTTTCCAAGTGTCACTTTAATTTCTTTGTTGGAGAGAAATTTTAAAAGCGTAATAGTTAAAAAAATGTGTCTTTCGATATTCGAGATGTATCATATTTATACTCGTATACAGTCTGTTACATAAGAGCGTGGTCACTGTTAAATAATAACAACAATTGATTTTTCGAAAATTCGCAAATTTATTGATAATTTGGTCGTCAATACTCAATGCAAATACCTCAGTAGCAAGTCCAATCTACTGCATTGTCAATTATGGCTTCGCACCGTCGGGGCATAGTTGCCACTAGTTTTTCTGCATATTCTACCTGAAAAAACCTCCAAATTTTCCGAATTTGTCGAGAAAGTTGATCTAAATTACATGGCTTGCGTCTGCGAAGCTGCATTGTCAATAGAGCCCACACATTTTCTATGGGATTTGCATTCGGTGACTGAGATGGCCAATCTAAAGTGACAACTCCGTTTTGCGCCTTCCACTCGCTACACGCTCGACTCCGATGTTTTGGATCGTTGAAGCATCCAGCTTTCATTTTTCTTGATATACCATTGCTTAGCAGATGGTAACAAAGCCTTTTAATATATTTTATTAATTTTTTCGGCATTTAAATTCTCGGTAAATATTAACAAAGTACCGAAACCTTTGTTTGAGAAGCACCCCCAAACATGGACCTTGGCGGGCTGCTTAACAGTCCGTTGAAGCATCCTACTGGTGGAGTTGTCCAGGCGTGTTTGATGCTCGGAAATGCCCAGAAGGAGGATTCATCAGAAAGAATTACGTTGCTCCAATTGCGGTACAAGTTTTCCTTCGCCCGTTCCACTCGTTTTTCAACGTGTTTTGCACTCAATATTGGTTTTTCCAAAGTACTGTGATATTTCAGTTTATTGGCAAGCAAGTACCTGCGAATCGTTCCGTAAGATATGTCATCACCTTTTGCGTTCAATTTCACAGTAGCTCCACGTAAAGTCAACGTTGGATCTTTCGAGAACAATGTGAGAATCTTTTTTTCGTCTTTTTTTTTTTTGAGATTTTGCTTGCACTTCCACGATCAGGAAAATCATCAACCTTACCGAACTTTTTATAGCGATTTATCCACTTGCTAACGAACTGCTTCGACTTACCCATATATTTCGCAGCAGCAGTGTGCGTTCATTTGGGTTCTTTTTCATGCAAACATAGAAGAATTGCCTCAAAACGAGAGGCGTAAACAGCACTCATTTCGAAAAACCTCTCATATGAAGACTAAATTTGACAGACAGCTGACTTTTTACAAGAAGCATGAAGGACTGAGGTGCCCTCTATGTCATAGAAAAAGAAACAAGACGCTCTGATTTTTTATCTACATATAACAGTGACCACGCTCTTATGTAACAGACTGTATATTGGGAATTTGTTCCAAGTGAATACGTATGTACATACTGAGTTATTTATATGATATTCGACCAACTCTTACAAAGTGAGTTCTATCCGACGATTATAATAGATTACAGGGTTTAACCATCCGAAGCAACATTGTGAGAGTAGCTTCGGCTGCCACGTCTTAGGGCAATGAGCAGCAGAACCGATCATTTCACACTTATTCACTCAATCATCCAATCAGACCATACATGACTGAATGTTAAACGCTTTTTCTCGTGAGAGTGCTGAAGAAATGTGCATTTTTTACAAGGTTTGCTCTTTAACTATAATGAAAAAGAGAATTGTGCGGGGAACTGCGGCTGCAACGTCACTTGCGAGATTCGGCAGTCGAATTTTGCACGATCATTTCACACACTCGTCTAATCAGTCGTTGTTCAGACTGTCAAATTCGCTCAGAGCCGAATAACGGTCTGTTAAAGAGCATACCTCTAAAAATCTGTTCACCATGCACTTTTCATAGAACTCGTCAGTAATGCCAGTATTTTAGAAATTGGGAATTATCAGAAAAAATTCAATAATTAAGATTTGAATGAAACTATACAAAATCGAAGTAACGAACATAAAAAACATAGTTATAAAGAAATACCTAAAATATTGCAATTTTGGAATATAAAATAATAAGTGGACAAAAAAAATAAAAAAAAAATTCGTAAGGTTTAGAAGAATGCAAAACACGAAAGAAACCGTAGTTTTCAGAGAAAAAAATCGGAAAAAGCATTTAGGATCGATTTTCCTACACCAACATTTTACTTAGGAATATTGGTCGAATGTTCTGTGATCTAGTCTATCGAACATCGAGGTAGGCTTAATTTATATGGGGTTATATGCCTGTTGATGGCGTTGGTGAAATGTTCATTAGCGGGGTTCACATGGACGCATTGCCCTCGTCGGAACATAGCATAACACCGCAAACAGCCCTCAAAATGCTTTAATTCACGTGTGGAGCGCCACAAGTACTACAGCCGAATCTGCAAAGCTTGTACGCAGCATGCCCCGGGGAATTTCTCTTATTATCAAAGCAAAGGGTTGACCTACTAAATATTAATATATTTATCACTAACTCACAGGACATAGGAACATAGAGGAAAATGAAATTGCTGATGAGCTTGCCAGGAAGGGGACTGAATTGGCCTCAGAGACCTTCTACCCGGTCATCGGTATCCCCCTGACAGTTGTTAAAGGGGAACTGCAAAAATTATTTCTAATACTATTCTATATTATTATAGAAAGCGCTCAAAAGATGGAGCTCCATTTCTTCATGTGCTATTTCGAAAACCCTTTGGCCCCAATACGATATACGAATGACTCAGAAAGTCCTTTGGACTCCTCGCCATTCAATTTCCAAACTCATAGCAGTGTTTATCAGTCACTGGACGATCGGCGCACACGCGGAAAAGCTAGCGTTACCATATAACCCCCATTGCTGAAGCTGTGGGGACCTTTCAGAGATCGAGACTGTAGAGCACTTTCTCTGTGAACGTTCGGGTGTGGCAGCTACACGATTAAGTTCACTGGGCCCTCCTTCCTTCCACAGCCTGGGGCAGTGCGCCAATCTAAATCTCATCAATCTCCTCCATTATATCTGCCTGTTGGAGGTCTCATAATGGTATCAAAATGGCGCTTTAGTGCTACTTGAGGAGTGCCAGACCGGCACTTCAACCATTTCACCTACCTACCTACCTATCACTAACTCCTTTAATCTGTATGATTTCTTCATAAAAGATCATTACTTCACTTCTTAAAACGAAGAATTCAGTTTCATAATTAATAGGGTGCCCATTACTTTCGGCCAAGGCTCTATGTGAAGGTCGCTAACTCTACCCGTAAGATAGCCCCGGCGAATCAAAATGTAAGGCAGATAAGTAGAGAAGTCGGTCGTGATCAAGTTTATTTGTGGCGTGCAAGACGTCCCACAAATGGAGGGAAAGTTTTATGCCAACTCCGAGCGGCAAATGGTTTCTTATGAGGAGCTTTTTCATGGCAGTAACGCACTCGGAGGCTTGCCATTGCCTGCCGAGGGGCAACCGCCATTAGAGAAAACGTTTTCTTCATTTAGGTGTTTCACAGAAATTCGATCCTACGCATTCCAAATTCCGAATGGTAGTGACGCACCAACCCACTCGCCTACGGCGGCTGCCGTTCTTAATCAATAAAGGCTATGAATTTAAACCGAAATTGTCAGACCTACTGGTACATCATCTGGAGTTTCACAAACAACGCGTCAATGAAATCCACTCCAATTTCGTGAAAACCTAAAAAAATAAATGAAAACAAGTAAAAAAGTACTAAATATTCGAAATACTTTTTTCAAAGGTACATCCACTTCCTCGTGGATTTCGTTCAAGTCGAGCTTTAACTTTCCGAACCATTTCTGGCATTGTTGCGGTTTTTGTTGGCCCACCTCCATAGCGTTTTGCAATGCTACCAGTATCATTGTAACGTTTTATAGTGCGATACACAAACATTTTGTTCACTTTGAGGTGACTGAGCTCACGAACCATGGCTCGTTGTGATTTTCCAGCTAAATATAACTCAATCACACTATTACGTTTGAATTCCATCACAGAAAAAAAATTCAACTGAGACGCAAATGCTTTTGATGACTTATAAACAATATATTGAACTGTCATTAGAACAATTTTGACGTTGATGTCATGAGCTGTTTTACAGATACAAGTAGTGAGAAGTTGGTAACACTTCATATCGTTCACCCTGTATATATTCCGTTCTCCATCTGATGCTGCAAGCTATAACTCTCAATGTCCATCAGTTTGTTTGTTTGTTTGCTGTCGCCATTACAACAAAAAATGGAAACATAAACCCAAATCAAAATGAAAGCCAACTTTTCGATAACAGTTCGCGTATTCTGTACAAATACAATAAATACATATTAGTTCGAGTAGCAAGGAGTAGCAGGAGCTTACCACAGATGATGCAAAAATATTGCGGCATATTGAACAGTTTGCCGACTCCAATGAAATGGAGCAGTGAAAAGTGCAAAATTTTATTTTTCGAGTTCGCGTATCTGTTTCCATTTACCATCGAAAACGAACACGCCAAATAGTTGGCTGGGCAATCAATATTGTCTGCTGTCAATATTTAAGTAAGCAACATATGCGAAAAATCGCTGCGTACTAATATTTTTGGATCACAGGTGCTGCAAATACTCACATTTCAAATATGCACAACTACAAACATACATGCACAGGCTTGCCAACTTAGTGAATTTTGCGTTAAATGCAATGGTTTTTAGCAAACACGATGCGGCAGAAGCTGACTAACGCGTAAGTCATTAACAATCGATTTTACTCATTTTTTCAGTACCAATCGCTTCTTCTCTATACGCGAAGTGATCGGCGCAATTTTTTGGGATTACGGCTTTTGCGGAATGTAATACTTTATGGGCCAAGTTGGTAGATTGTAAGGCACTTTGATTTATATCTTCTACTGCGGGCATTTCAGAAAAAATATATGTAGCAAATGTTGCACTCCGAAATAGACTCGCTGTGCTTTCCGTAGCGTCATTTGTAGAGAGTCTTGTGATTTTTTGGTTTACAAGGGGCTTGAAAAACGTCATACTTAACCGGAAATTATCATGTTGAAATGATTTATAGAGGTGTGGCCAAGATCAGGCTGAAGAATCAAGAATTATTACAGCCTACCCTCATGTTACATCATTGCCGTCTGAACAACGACTGATTGGACGACCGTGTGAATACGTTTGAAATGAGAGGGCAGAATTCTGCTGCGGAGTATCCGGTGACGTGGCAGTCGGAGCTACTCTCACAATTTTGTTTTTTACTATAGTGGTCATCCATCATCCTTCAGAAATTATAGTATTATAATTTTTTCTGCATAACGATTGTATGCAACAACGTAAATTGATAAATAATTGAGAGATATAGTCATACACAAGAATCCTGGTAAAGATCCTAGAAGGGAGTCTATGTAGGTGACCGTTATTCGGTTCTGATGGACTGACGTCACTAGGGATATGTTTAACAAAATTCAGCTTCTGTTAGGGATATACCAATGCCATTGGATGGGCATTGGCTGTGTTGATTTTTTCCTATATGACAAATCATCCATCAAATTTGAAATCGAAATTAAACTATTAAAAATTTCAATACGACTTAAATTTTTATAAAAAGTCAACGGGAAAAGGAAAAACAGCAAACAGTTGCATAAAACAAAACTGTTCATATCAAGAAGGTTTCTGGTATCGCCAACACACAAATATTCGTTAAATGGATGAATGCTAAGAATAACACGAACCGGTCAAACAAGAATAACGAAAAGTGAATTTCGTGACAAGCATCCGCTATTATTCGCGCTGGCTAGAAAATAACGCAACGTTGCAAGGGATTTAAACTTACCAGGGTACAAAAGATTGCGTGCCGATCAGCCGATGGTAAGCGATTAGTTTGGAGAAAATGCGGTAAAAACCTCAATTTTGCAAAAAAAGAAAGCCTCAAAAAAAGAAAACCTCAAACAATTTGCAAAAAAAAAAGGAAAGTTGGCAGAACGCCAATGCGCAAAATTTCCGTACGTATGCACTCAGATGGCTACATAAATTTGAAATTTGTTGCAAAATACTTTGATTAACTTTATGAAAAACCTAATGTTATATTTCAGCAAGATAACACTGCCATACTTGCGTCACGCGCCACCCGAAGTTGGCCTCAGGAAAAGCAAATTCAAGTATTAAAATGGCAGTCGCGATCCCCGCACTTAAATCCGATGTAAAACACCTGGGGCAGTATTTCTCGTCGCGCATACACTGGAAGATGTAAGTTTCAGATCTCAGAAGAGCTACAAACGTAATGACGTTAAGAAATAATGTCCTCGAATCACACATTTGGAGTTTAAAAATGTCGTGGCTACGATGCCAAACCCAACTTTTAAAGTGCAATGTGTAATAAAACTTGGTGAACATAGATATTTTGTCCATTTTTGATAATGAAATTGGGCTAAAGCAGTTGGTAACCATGCCCACCTCCCATTTAACGGTAATTAAAAAAAAAAAACAAATCTGCGTGATATCTCTGTTATAAATAAAGCAAAATTACTCATATTTGGTGTAAATGAGGGGTCTAAAAAATAAATTTTAAAAACTGTCGGCAAATCTAGGTAAAAATGTAAAGTAACTCGCCCAAGCCTCGTACACGTTTTGCTCCCCAACTCATTTAAATTCGACATATATAAGCATTATTGTGATCGACCAAAAACCATGCCCACTTTTTTATTTTGAGACTAATTTCCGTCCGTCCGTCTGATATTTGAAGCTATGACGCTCATTTTCTATTAGTTGGTTTGATCTCGAAAATCCACAATCAGCCTTAAATAAATTTTACTAAAATGTGCGCCGGTATATAAACTTCGGTCTGTACCAAGTTTAGCATTTCTTTACAGATTTTTTATTTGTTTGTTTTAAAATACAGTTTTCAGTAAATTTTTTATATATTGAATATCGAAATATTTTAAAATTTATTAGTATCATTTTTACTCTTTCTCGCGATGTACATACGTGCCAAAAAACGAGAACAAAGTGACCACAGAAACAAACAACACGAACAGATAAACCAAACTCGAAGAGTAATGCGCGCTCTCCTCATTCCATTCGAAGATCTTGCATATGTATGTATAGGTATGTGGTTTGTTATACGAAGTTTTAACGAACTCAAAAAAATTCCCATTAATCTTTGTGAAGCAATGTGTGAGTAGTCTTCTCTTGGGGAGTACTCTTCTCCATTTTATGTCTTACATATATTCAAATGCATTTTTGTACATAGCTTTTCACGACGAAGAATCTCCGAAAAAATAGTTTAATTAAAAATATATTCGTCATGCATTTTGATGAATCCAATTTCCATAGATTCCATTTGTTGTGCTAGTAAATTAAAATTCCAAGACGCAGTGCCATCAAGTTTACCACAAGCTAATTATTTCAGGTAGAATGCAAATAGTTTTGTTTTTGTTTAAGAAGGAATATCGCCTTCAGTTTCTAGTGCATGTACCTATACGCAGAAGATTACACAAAAGCTTGGATTTACCTGCTTGTTCAAGAGTGAATGTAAATAAATAGTTTTAAGAGAACCGGACAACAGCGATGCGCTACAAAAGTTGTCCAGTCAAAATCTTTTCATAACTACACCAGCAAATACAGTCACTCATTCATGCGAGTATGCGAGTATAAAGTCATTTCAATGGTAATTGGCTGCATTAATATGCGTAACAGTTGCTCAAGAGAGTCTGCTATGCAAACACCACATTGTTGTTTCTTCATTTCATGCGGTGTAGCCGCATGCAAGAATTTATGTATGTGTGTATGTAAGCAATGCAGTTTGTTATCCATAGATTTCCATATGCTAATTAAATGCTGATGAATTTGACTTATGAAGAAGTTATGTATGTACAGGGAGACTTACTCCAACAAATAAAAGAAATAAATGCTGTCGCTTAACTGTCTAGACGAGTGAAACTGATTTTAATTAAAATCACATTGAAATAAATATATACGAATGAAATGAAATGCCGAAACGCTGGCAACAAAAATTTTAGGATACACAAATTCACGTCCGAAAACTGTGAAATTGTGATGAAATTCAACTGTGAAAATAAGATGAAACAAAAATTGGGTTCCTTTCAGTTGCTGAATATTTCGGCCTTGAATATCTTTACAGGGTGAACGATATGAAGTGTTACCAACTTCACACTGCTTGTATCTGTAAAACAGCTCATGACATCAACGTCAAAAGTGTCCTAATGACAGTTCAATATATTGTTTAAAAGCCATCAAAAGCATTTGCGTCTCAGTTTTGTTGAATTTTTTTGTTTCTGTGATGGAATTCAAACGTAATAGGAAAATCACAATCAGCCATTGTTCGTGAGCTGAGTCACCTCAAGGTGAATAAAATGTTTGTGTATCGCCCTATAAAACGTTACAATGATACTGGTAGCATTGCAAAACGCTATGGAGGTGGACCAAAAAAACCGCAACAACGCCAGAAATGGTTCGGAAAGTGAAGGCTCGACTTGAACGAAATCCACGTTGAAGTGGAAGAAAAATGGCCAAAGAACTGAAAATATCGCAAGACAGCATTCGACGCATATTGAAAAATGAGCTCAAGGTCAAGGCTTACAAGTTCCAAAAAGCACACGATATTTCACCCCAGCAAAAAAAAGGTGGGTGCGAAAGAGCAAAGGAGTTGTTGCGCTTGCACGAACGTGGCAAATAGCCGCTGGATCTTTATTCGCTGCACTATGTCTATGGCGTCCTAAAGTTCATACAGCTCATTGTTCCAGTGCCTGCGATATTCGCCGTCGCTAACGTGCAAAGGTCGAAAAATCTTCCGCAGAATCATTCTTTCAAACACTCCAAGGGACTCCTCATCAATTGTTGGCATCGTCTAAACTTCTTCGCCATACGATACGACGACGAGAGAGATGGGAGCTTATAAACTGTGTGTTTTGTTCGTCACGGGAGGACTTTCTTATTCAATTTCCTATTTGGACTGAAGTAGTGCTTGCTTGCTTTGATACCTATTTCTGTACTCATATACTTTAAAAAAAAAATTAGGTGCGCAACTAAGTTCTCGCTGTTTTTTTATGAAATTATAACTTTATTCTGAAAATATGGCTACAAGTGAATCATTGAAAGTATTGCCCATCGCTGGCTACTACTTTCTCCCATCTTTCTGGTAGATCTCGTATACCGTTGCGGTAAAACTGTGCATATTTTGAGGCTATCCATTTTTTGATGTCTTTATATGAATGGAACTGCTGGTCAGCTAGACCATGTGCCCTCGATTGGAACAGGTTATAATCGGACGTCGCAATATCTGGAGAATATGGCGGATGGGGTCGGATTTCACATTTCAGTGTTCCCAGGCAGGTTTTAACGGGGTTGAGAACGTGAGGCCGAGCGTTGTTATGCTGTATAATCACTTTTTCAAGCCTCTCCGCGTATTGCGGCCGCTTCTCGCGCAGTGCTCGGCTCAATCGCATCAATTGAAGTCGATACCAATCCCCAGTGATGTTTTCGCTTGGTTTTAACAGTTCATAAGAAATAACACCAACTTGGTCCCACCAAATACGTAGCATAACCTTCGCAGTGTGAATATTCGACCGAGGCGACGACGTAGAAGCATGACCGGGCAGTTCCCATGACTTTTTTTCTTTGGATTGCTGTAATGAATCAATTTTCCATCACCCGTCACGATGCGATGAAGAAAACCCTTCCTTTTTTGCCGCTAGAGCAGTTGTTCACAGGCGAAAAAACGCCGTTCAACATCCCTTGGTTTTAACTCATAAGGAACCCAAGACCCTGTTTCTGAATCGCTCCCTAAGCATGCAATCGCCTGGAAATGGATTGGCGGGCAACTCCTTATACTGAAGCAAGCTCTTCTTGCGTTTGACACGGATCCTCATTAAGCAATGCCTCCAATTCAGCGCCCTCGAAGGTTTTGGGCCTTCCTTCACGCGGACGGTCGTCAACATTAAAATCACCGTCTTTGAAGCGACGGAAGTAATCTCGTCACGTTGTTTCACTTAAAGCAGCAACTCCATAAACTTTTTGTAGCTCTCGATGCGCTTCAGCCGGCTTTTTTTTTCGAATGAAAGAGGAAAATCAACACGCAACCCGCAAATGAAGATTATTCGGCACAAATTCAGACATTTTCACAAAACCAAAAGTATATGATACCAAAACAAAATCACTAATGTGTTGAAGCAAGTTTGTTTACTTTATGTTTAAGCTTAATTTATGACGTTTAGGTTATGTTAGAATCGACTAGCACACACTGCTGGCGGCATCTATTGACAAACAGCGGGAACTTAGTTGCGCACCTAATAATAATTGGCGCTTACACTTCTGCTTGGTGTTTGGCCGAGCTCCTCCTCTTATTTGTGGCGTGCGTCTTGATGTTATTCCACAAATGGAGGGAGCTACAGCTTTTAATAAAAGAGTGATTTGTGTGTGTTTGTTGAAGGTTCTGGCAGCCGGACTTGGACAATAATTATATTTTTTCCTATAGTAAATAAATGAAATGAAATTCCATGTGACAGGATTTCACTTTTCAGAAGTAATTACTTTGATTAACTTCCCCACGAATACAAATAATAAAAATATCTATAAAATAGTATATTATTTTCAACGCTTCTCTTATCCTTAAGGTCAAAAAGTTAATAGCTTATCCTTTATTATCACATCCTCCAACGATCAACTTCAACACGCAAATTCAATTAGGCCACTCTGGTAATGATTACAAATATTAGTTTTAATAAACTACCAGAGTCAAGTCGAAGTGTCGAAGCTGAAGCTAAAGTATTTCCCCCTGGTGAAGTGTGTATCGACGTGAGCTTTCGTTGTTGGCAGTATCAGCAGCAGCATCGTCATGATGCCTTGCAATTACGCCATTTTTCATTTGGCTAATTTAATATTTATGCAATTTTCTTTAATTTCCGTTAGCCAGGTTTTTCTTTCCCCTACCGCCTGACTTTTACTCTTACAATGGATGTCGTACATGCATAAACCTTTGCCTGTTACACATTCTGCGCGGCACATGACTTGAGGTGCTCAAGTGTAAAGGGCGAAGAAAAAGAAAGCAAAATGTTGATAATGGAGTCATTTCATCTGGAAAGGCACTATACAAAAGTTGCCTTATACGAGTATATAGTTAGAACATGGGTAGCACAACAATGTGCCAGCTTCCGCAGCCCAAGGGATTTCAGGCGCAAGCAAAGCAAAAAAAAAACAAAAAAAAAACAACAACCAAAAACAGCGTACACTCATCTTCACAGAGTATCGTGGCATACTCGGCGGGTGCGAATAGTGACGAGATTAGCTGAGCATTCGTGCGCGAGCACCCGCTCGCCAATCAGCCATCCGAACAACCACTTCGAACATTATGACCTGATTTCTGCTCCTTTGTTTTATCTTGTGCGTCATCACAAGACACTCATATGCGGCCAGATTGAAAAATTGGCCAATGTGGCGTGCTAGCGAACAGGTATGCGTGTGAAAGTGAGAGAGATAAGAGAAAATAATAAATGCTGTCAGCATAAAAATCCTAGAAAGGTGCTACTGGCTATTGAAATGGCTGGCTGAGTACTTTTGTATGAAAATGTATAAGAAACATAGTTTGTGTTCGCACTGTGAATTGGTTTGGTGTTTGTGGACGTGTTGCTCCTTAGTTGGTTAGCTCAATGACTAGCACAGCTTGCGACATTAGTAGAGACTACAGAATGAACTTTTTATTACTGT
This sequence comes from Anastrepha fraterculus, assembly GCA_037575425.1. Lineage (NCBI taxonomy): Eukaryota > Metazoa > Arthropoda > Insecta > Diptera > Tephritidae > Anastrepha > Anastrepha fraterculus. The sequence goes on along the minus strand of JAYXIM010015486.1, from coordinate 720,663 downwards.
TGATGAGAAAGCTGAATTGCTGGGAAGATACACACAAAAGTACTTTAAGGGGGTATTCTGGTCTAGAGCCCTACTTTTTGGGTATTTTTCAAACTAGGATAAAAGAAAAATTAAAAACATTTTTACTATCCATTTTTTTATATAATATTTATTGATGTTTAAGGTATATAAAAAAAATTAAAAAAAAAAAAAGTCAAAAATTCATCCAGTGACAGGTCGGTGAAGTAGGGGTTGCTAGTCAAACAGTGCTCCCTGGTTGACATGATTCCAACCCTTGTAGTGATCTAAATCGAACAAATAAAGAAAATTCTTAATTAGTAAAGATGTCGCTACATCTTGAGCCTCGGCCGAAAAAAAAAATAAAAATTCACAAAATGGCGCCTACTTGAAAAAAAACTTTTTTTTTACCCCTGTTTTTTGACCTTTACGAATTTTTTAAAAATACTTCAAATTAAAATTTTGCAAAATCCAATGCTCCAGTGATAAAGAGATGTATGAAAAAGATTCTCACCAAATTTCAAAGGGATCGGTCAGATAGAACTTCAGATATCGTGTCAACCACCTCAGCAAAAGGAGTTTTGAGAAAAACGCGTTTGAATTTCGCCGTCCGCTCAAACCAGTCTAGCTGTCGCGTCACTAAAATAGTTGTAATTTCGAAAATAATTCGAATTTTGCAAAATCCTTTTAGGGAGATATTTTTGAATACCTAGACTATCGAATTTTGAAAAAAAAAAAATTTCGATTTTTTCAAATTTCTAGACTAGAATACCCCCTTAAGTAGATGTACTTAGGTACCTGAAACTATGCAAATTAATAATAATTTAATAGACTAGCGAAACATCCACGAAACATCAAGATTTAAGGCAGCATTTCTTCTCGTCTTAAATTTGCGCTATAAAAGTAGAGTCCTACAACTCTGCCACTTGCCGATTCCGATGAAAACAAACTAAATTTGATCAAGTCATAATTCCCGTTCAATTGAGGCTTCTCCTGGAGTGTTAGAGAAATGAATTGGAGTTTGGAGTGTTCGAGATATGAATTATTTATAGATCTTTGCACGTTGGCGACGGCGACGGAATGAACTAAGACATGGGTAGCTCTGCTGGCAAGGTCATATACAAATGTTCCAGTGCAGTGAATAGTGACAAATGGAGAGCAAATTTCTACTCTTCTGCGTTGGAAAGACCAAATGGAAATGGAAGTATTTAACTTCGCTTGGGTTTCCTAATAACAGCCCAGTGAATAGTGACAGATGGAGAGCAAATATCTACTCTTCTGCGTTGGAAAGACCAAATGGAAATGGAAGTATTTAACTTCACTTGGGTTTCCTAATAACGACCGGTTAACATGAGAAAGAAATGAATGGCGTTGAGGAGCGGCTAAATATAATTTTTTTTTTTTTTTTTTTTAATTTATCATTAATATTTTATCAATAGAACAAGCTTTTTTAATTAGACTGTCGCTGACAGAAGAAGTACCCATGCGTCAAATCCCGACCGTCAGCTATTTAGAGTGAAACCCTCTCTTTACATAAAAAAATGGAAGATAGAGGGCTTTTAGTACGGTTCTTATGAAAGCAAAATAAGACATGTTACAGCATCTCAGTTTATTTGTTGTTCGCTACGAAAAGTACTCGATTGTAAAGGGAGATCCATGTAGTAGTTTTTGTTTCAAAATATCGAAAAATGAAGTAAAATCAATTTATTTCAAGTAAATTATCGGTTTATCCGAGACAGCAAACATTCCCATTATTTATGAAACAAGATTTCTTTCATGTGGCTGCCTCGGCTGGTTTCGCAATAGCGCTTCTGGTTAACCCAATTTTTCAACACCTTTTTGTTGCTTTCTAGCGCTATCTCACGAATGGCTTGGTCGATACTCGCCCTGACTCGTTAATGGATTGTCCACATAATACCACTCGTGCTTTGAATCCCACAAAGAATCCTTTGGGTGACACATCGCAGGTCCAATTGACATCGCCTAGGCTCTTGATGACACGATTACCGAACTTGGCGCGCAAAATATTGATTCTTGCGTGGACTGTGAGACATTGCTGAAGCCAAAGATCTTCCAAGTTCATGCCGTCAATCTCCAGCCACAAAAAATCGTTTATCGTTCCCTGTAGCACTCACCGTTGACCAAAATGGCATTTACAGCAGCATTTTTAAGGGAAAATGTGCGATCTCTCCAAAACCCCTTACCAAACTTTCACTCTCTGAGAATGCATTGATTTCCCGACGATCAAATGCAGGTTTTCCGATCCCGGGTGCGGCAGCTTTGATTGTTAACATAGCCACCGAGATGAAAATGTGCACCGTCACAAAAGCCGATTTGGAGTTCCGTTCAATAAACCTATTATTTAGCTTTTCTTTAATTTCTGTCAAGATTTCCAGCGTGAAAGAGCTGTCATTATCAAAATGTCATATGATTAAACAAAAATACTATCTGGACCACCCTGTATTTGCGTACATACTTCAATGAGCGAAACTGTATTCTATTGCATAATTTTTATTCCTATTGCAACAATCGCTTCAATGCCTACTGCTACATACATACACACATATGTATACATACACACATGTGGTAATTCGGGATTTAGAGAACGCTTGGGTACATCGCTGCATCCCAGATTTAGTATCTAAAGAACTGCAGTGATAAATTGGTTGAGTTGCGAAACCACAGAATGAGGTAAGAAATGTATTGCATATATGCGAGGAAAAGGTAAGGAAAGGGTTAAGGAAACGATGAGGTTATGTAGCCTTGCAGATGTTTTCTTTCACCAAACATAAAGGATGGCATCTTTAAATACAATCCTTCTTTTTTCAAATGGCGTTTTGTTTGCTCAAATATCTTTTTTTTTCGCAGAGATATCGCATAACCTCAAATATGGGCAAAAATGGTGTTTTTTGCACTTTTAGGTTAGGATATCTCGAAAACCAGAGCTGATAGAGCAATTCTGAGGCCAGATTTGGATTCAGCGCATCATAAACCTTCGGAAATATATAGTCTGGTTTCGGGGTCTGAATGTTGGTTAAATTTTGTCGGCCTAGTTCCATTAAACACGAAAGATACGATTATCGTAAAAACTCACACTAATAAATTAATTTTAGTTATCAATCCGAATTTTGCATGGACAGAGAAGCAGATATTAGTTTAAATTATTTCGGATACTTTTCCTTGTAGACTAGTGTTATTAATCAATATGACTGTAGCTATGGCCCGCTACTAGAATAAAAAACAAATTGACAAAATGGCAGTTTTGAAGTTGACACTCTGAAAATCGTTTTTTTTTCAGTTTTTTAATAAAAACAAAATAAGAAAAAATTAAAATCATAATAGGATTCTAGTGCGGGTGATAGCCATTGATGTTGTGAATAGGTTTTTGTTTTGTTTTTTTGTTTTTTGTCCACCGAAAAGTAGTTTTGAGATAATTGAGTTTAAGTTTTGAGCGTAGCCGCATGACGAATCTGACTCTCCCTGCTAAAACGGCTGTAGAATCGAAAGTACTGGGAATATTCTTCCAAAAATTTGACTGCATATTCTCCAAAGCCTATACTTTCGAAATATAAAAAAAAAGTTTTTTTTTTGAAAATTCTAGACCACCGAGACCCCATAATTTTTAAACAAGTTACGCGTATTGGGAGGTTTCATCACTTATCGTTCGGAAAGAGGGTTTTGTATAAATGCGTTTAGGAAGTTAACAAACCTGCTATGTTTGAACGGAAAAGTTACATTTCTACTTGATCGCATTGTATGTACTTATGCCTAAGCTTTCATATTTAATCTTTCGTCTGTTATCTGAGTTTAACTTATTTGTTTATCACCAAACTTTAACCATTTTTGATGAATTTTTAAATTCAGTAGCATCACATTTTAAATTCAAGTAAACGGTACCTACCTACCGGCACGAGTAACTGCCTAGAATTCCTATGAATCAATCGAATTCTGCTCTTAATCGGCTTAAAACTGCACTATGACACAAATCAACAGCTGCGACTAACAGCTGCAATTTCAGCATTCGATGCTGATTGAACTTCTCATATTTGCATAAAACACGTACACATACAAATAATCTCACATAAGTATAAGTATTTCTTACTCAAAATCAACATTTATGCTTTATGGTCTCAAAGCGCCAGAACTGCAGTTAAATTAAGTTATGTTATGTGAATAGTGATGTTGTTGTTATGTTTTAGCTGCTACAAGCATTTTTCATGTTAATTCCCAGCCCAACACTTCTCTTTTCATTTAACGATAAAAACTGTTTGTTCATTTGAATGACTTACTGGCTGACTGTCTTTCCGCCTTTCCGCCTTCGTGCTTGCAATCTTTCAATGCTAATGTCAAGGTTAAAGTTCTGCAAACACTCCTCGATAAACCGCGAACTCATCCACTGTGCTAAACAGCATTTTATGTTAGCGAGAGATTAGCATGCATTTTACATATTTTACACGAATGTGTCCAAGTATTTGCATGTACATATGCCTATGCACATAAATACATATATATATATGCACATATGTCTGTTGTACATGAATGCTTATCTATGTAAGTACATACATATATGGCTTATGAACTATGATATGTTTGTGCGAAAATGTCGACTTGCATATTTTATGCGCTGTTCGTCGTGAGTACAAGTATGATTGCTCGTTTCATGTTCAAGTTGGGCATATCCGTTGAAATTAATTTCTGTTTCTCCACTGCCACATCGCATGCTTGTGAGCGTTGGCTGCTCTAACGGAAGGGGTAACATGGTACAGCCTCTTGCCAGTAGTTATGTCTTGTCTCCTCTAATTTTTACATAACGTTACTTTATGTAAAGTTTGCTATTCATATGCCCCGCTGTTTATTGATCTTTGTCTGTACTTTGCTGGTGTAGTATTCTTTCTCTTTAGTGATGCGCTTTTTGCTAGCTTCGATGAAGTACTACATGAAGCCAGATTACTGTATACAAAAGTAGAGGGTCTTTCAAGTTGCAGTCAGTTTTGAGCAGTGGTATTATTTGCAAATACTCTCTAGATACGAGTATAACTAAATGCATGATGATTGGCTGGGTCGAATGATGTCCGAATGGTTATAAAAACGCTCCGGCTCTGAAAGTATACGACGCGGTATCAGCTGGTGGTAGCAGTGGAAGAAAAAGGCCTTCTCTGTGTTGGAAAGATCAGGTGAAAAAGGACTTGGCTTCACTTAGTATGCCCAATTGGCGCCGGTTGGCACGAGAAAGAAACGACTGGCGCGCTTTGTTAAACTTGACCAAAATCGGCTTAAGCGGTTATCGCGCCAATCAAGCAGAAGAAGCACTAGACAGCTGCAGCATAAAAACAGACAAACTACGCCAAGGTCAAAATAAAGATTTCTGTTACTCAAAATCACTTTTTTTTATTTAGTAAAAGTTGTTCAAAATCCAAATTGAATGATTAATTTTGCGCCACCTTCTATTACAAAAAAAGTTGTGCGTCTTCCATAACTGCTACTGTACTCAAAATCCTTTTGCTTATAAAATGTTTCATTCCACACCAGACAAGTATCACTCCACTGACAGTTCTCTCGGCTTCCGCCTTAAATAATCATAACTTGTCTGGTTGACACCTGTTTTACATATGTAAAATTAGTTCTGCCTTTTATGCCCGCTTCTATTTATTTATAGGAGTGTTTGTAACCTGCTTGGCATGCATAGAAATAATGCAAATAAACTCCAGTTCTTCAAATGTTTTTCCTTCAACAAACCAGGTGTTGAAATTTATGGTATTTACAAGGTGAAGAAATGACTAAAATTAAAATGCAAATTATTGAATACCTTGCGAATATTTGCCTGTAACTACTTTCCTTAGGGAGTTTAAAGTTGTATGAACACAGTTTTTTTTTTGCTGCTTTTGCTTTTGCAAGTATACACACGCATACACATAGCTTATGCTTACATTTACTCCTACATTATTTTGTGTTTGCATTTGGCCTGATTTTTAACGACTCAACGTGACAGGCAGATATGTATGCATACATTTTGAAATTTGCGTTAGATTCATACAGGCAATGGTAAAATAAAATTTGTGTTAATTTATTCGTAACTTGCAAGTAGAAAGTGTCTTCGTGCAGAAAATATTTGCGCAATTATTGACAAATCTGTGAAGTTTGCTAATAGTTTAATTATTCATTTAAAACTGTGTGCAGCTCACAACGAATGCTAAACAAGTAGGTACTGTTAATGTTTAGCAGTTGCAAGAATGATCATTTTGCTTCCCCTCGTGTGCATTACATTCCTCTCTTATTTGGTTACTATGATTCGAGAAGGAGAAGTTCTTAAGATTGCTACTTCCGTTTTGTTAGTGTAGGTAAGGAGAAATGATATGAGGTTTACGCTTCGGCGACATGAAGGCATACTGTGCACTCTTCTCTTCACCGTAATTCAGGTAGACTTAAAAAAAACCTGAACTTTCGTAAACATATCCTTTGTTGGCTGGAAGAATGTAAGAACCCAAAAACATTTTTTTATATAAGCAAGCAGAAACTACCATGGAAATATTTGTTTATGCCGTAAACAATTCATGGCGTTATTTATTAATAGCATTTCTTCTATTTTTACTTCGGAAGTCATAATCAATTGGAAACTTTGACTCTGTTATTTTCTAATTTTTCATTTTAACTATGGGGTTTTTCCAGCAAACGAGCTTACTCTTCATTAGGCGATAACGAAAAGTTGTTTCTTGTTCTCTCCAACTATTCGCGGAGAGTTTGTCCATATGCCTCTGTTAGTTCGCCGTAGTTAGCGAGTCGTAAAACCGACATGAATCACTCGTCCATAACCCGAGCCTGTGCAAATAATTTTGCAGCCTGCAGTGACCCGTGTAAGTGTCTGTCTGTAAGCAAGCCAGTTGGTTTTTCTGGTGACTTCAAAGGTGTTTAAGTCTTTGGAGGTTGGTCACTGGCGTAGTTGTTCTTCTTGTAACAGTAAAGACTTTCACCATACATTCAGCTCTCAGTAAGGACTTTCAACGGCGCAGTTGTTGTTCTTGTAACAGTAAAAACATTCAACATCCATATATCGGGAATACTGCTGAAGTGACAGCCCTTGGCCGGATATAATTGTGATTCATGCCGGTAGCGTAGAACCGACTTTCGGCATAGGCTCACAGTTTGATCCCAATGACGTACTGTTTTCTTTCCTCTTCGGCGCAATTTTTAAGACTAAGACTATAGCATTCGGGCCCTGTTACCCTGTTATAACTGCACCATTTTGAGCGACTCCAATAGTTTTGTCGTGCCATTGCATTATCTGTCAGCAGAATCGGTGGACTGACCTTGAAATGGGGGAAATAAGGTAAAGTACTCAACAAATTGATTTTTTTGCCATTTTGATGCTTAAACTTCTGTTCGGTGTTTGGCCGAGCTTGTTGTTCCTTAGATGAAGGGACCTACAGTTTCAAGCCGACTTCGAACGGCAAATGGTTTTTATGACCAACTTTTTCATGGCACAAATACACTCGGAGGTTTGATATTGCCTGCTGAGGGGTGACCGCTATTAGAAAACACTTTTTCAAATACAATACAACATAAGGAACGGTAGATATGACGATCTTTCTCTCTTAAAAATTTTCGAAATGTGTTTTTTTTTTGTCGGGACAACTACCAAGTACGACACTCAGCCAACATTAGGTCCTCTATACTGCGCGCAGGCTCCCTTTTTAATTTTCTTTAAATCTACCCAACTTCAGAAGAAATCTGAGTACATCTTGTGGTGCTAAGGAACCAAGGTGGTCGCTGCTTAATACATCAGTGCGAAATACCTCAATCCTGATTCGAGCGAAGACCGGGCAGACACACAGAAAGTGGTCCGGCGTCTCATCGTTCTCTCCATATGCTGGCGAAGTGCATTCTCTTAGATGTCTACTTTTTTCATGTCCTAAAGTGGTCCGTCATCAGTCCAACCAGCTGCCTATAGTCCCTTTTGCTCATTGACAGGAAGATCTGCGACAGTCGGTTGGACATGACGTCAGTTTTGTCCAGTTGCAGCCTCTCTCAGCCTGCGAAGCTCGCTTGTGAGTTGAAGAAATCCGCTTGCTAAGCATGGCTTTGATGACTGCAGAAAGAAGTGGCAGAACGGGCTCCGAGCCAAAGAAGTTCGCTTCAGAACCTATCCTAGCTACATAGTCAAAGGTCTCGTTACCCGCGATGTCCACGTGTCCCGGGACCCTCGTTTGTATAGCTATATTATGTCTACCGACATACTTCAGCCTGGATTTACAGGACTCAACTGCCCTTGTAGTGGTTGGAGGGCTGTCGAAGGCCATGAGCGCAGTAGACACCTGAAATGTGTTGAGATGAGATTTCCAAAAATATGCTTCGAATATTTTAAGGAACAATTGCGTTCGTACTTTGATTTCAGGCTCTTCTAGAGCGAAGTATCATAATTAAATGTAGTCCTTTTTTTTTTAATATATTTCATTTTGTAGCAAAAACGACCTAAATCCGTGTTTTAAACTTTAATCGAAATTTTTAAGAATTCTTTCAATTTCCATCAACATCACAGTTTTTTTTCAGAATTTTTAGAATTTTAGAACTTAATTGTGTAACCTTATGCAATTCTAGTCTAAACAGGGTAAGTTTGAAGTGGCTCTAAATTCTAGTTGATTTTTGTTAAATTTTTGTCCTAATGATGTTTGCATTAATGCATTTTCTCTTCTTCATACAAAAAAAAACAAGTTATGCATTCTTCATATGGAGAAAATGCGCAGCACTTTCAGGGAGAAAATTATCAAAAATCAACGAGAACCTTAAGCCTCTTTAAACTTGAGCTTTGTTGTACTAAAATGTAATGGGCTTAAATTACGTATCCAATTTTTTTTTTAATTCTGTTAAAAAAGTTTAAATTCTGAAGACAGTTGAACGAATTTTTAGAAATCGTGCAAAAAGTTTGAAACTTGGATTGGTTTGAGCTTTGCTATGGTATGAAGCAAAAAGATTTATAGAAAAAAATGACTGAAATTAAAAAATAAAATATTTATAATGTGACCTTATAATTTTGAAACAGACTATATTTTAAAATAAACGACAAATTTACATCATTTAAAAAACAAAAGTATCTTCCTGATCACTTGTAAATTTTCGTATCTCACCAATTTGCGCCCACTAAGTTTCTTTGCTCTCAATCCCGCTCTCTCTCTCTCTGTCTCTTAGCTTCACAGTCTGTGGTGGACCATGGCTTCATCAACAATCCGTTCTTAATATATTACTTGGGTGTTTGGCCGAGCTGATCCCCCTATTTGTGGCAAGACGCACGCCACAAATGGAGGCACCTACAGTTTTAAGCCGCCTTCGAAGGGCAGTTAGCTTTTTATGAGTAACTTTCTTGTCGCTTAAATACACTCGGCGGTATGCCATTGTCTGCCAAGGGGCGATCCGCTACTAGTAAACAACTTTTCCTCTCATTTTGGTGTTTCATGCACGGAGATTCGAACTTGTGCACTTCCAGCAGTTGCGCCCCAACCCATTCGGCTACGGCAGCCGCCGTGTTTTATGTGACAGTTTAAGCAACCATGGAATTCATTTTACAAAATCTCTACACAAGCTAATTTAAGCTGGGTGAACAAAAGAAATACCACAACCTACTATCATTAAAGGCTTTGCAAAGAAACACCTCTGCGAACACACACACACACACACACACACACACGGAAACTAGAAATACCCACTCTGCACTCGTGTGTGATTATTCAATCTTAAGACACCTACGCAAAGTCATTGCAGCAAATTCCGTAAAAGCAATAAAGTGGATGTGGCGCGCAAAAACACAAAAACGCGGGCAACGAGTACACTAACAATGCTGGCGTTGAAATAAGCGCAGCAAAAAGGCAAAAGGAGGCGAAATAAATGCAAAAATGAAAAAAAGGAAGAAAGAAGAATTAGGCAAGTAAATAAAGAAAAGCTTTGCAAGCAACGAACAAATGTGGTCTTCTTTCTGGATGTGTGGCAGTGATGGGAGGCAGTAAAGAATGTGGCATAATGCGTGTGTGCAATCACTAGACACTTCGCAGTACATCTCCATACAAGTTTATGTGCATATTTGTGCTCGCGTGTATGCAGTTGCCACCGTAAATGCTGGCCGCAGCAAGCAGTGGGGTGATGCTTCCTCGGTCGTTAACTTCTAAACGATTTAGACGCATATGAAGTGGACCTGTTCCAGCTGGTAGTCTCAACTTCATTTGGCTTGCATGCCATAGTTGCTTGATTCGGTTCTTTACGTCTGTGTGTGTGTGTATGTGTAAGCGTATTTACACAGATGCATGTATATACAATTCTTTTTCTGCGATATGCCAAGCACGAAAGTGCTACGAGTGCACTTTCTTGGTGAGCGCTTCACTGCATGGAAGGCGGCGAAGTGTTTGGCTGGCCGGCTTATATGTCTACATTTTTCTTGATTTTTCGCTGCTTCTATGTGCATACACACATATGTGTAGATATATACAAGTTTATATTTTATATTGCAATGACAAATGTTTATGCCGGTAGTTGTTCGAATTCTGAACTGAAATGCCCCCGATGAAATTATCTCAATAGGAAGACAAGGCAGAACAACGTTTTAGGCACAGCTCAGAGTTCGAAATTCTGCCACAAATGAGGTATCTGAAAATTATAAAAGCCGCGGGAAGAAACCCCGTTATTGAAAGGTCGCAACCATTAACAGAATATCGATGTTCCAAGGATTATTTTAAACTCATCGCTAGTCCTATGAACCGAGGCTATCAGTACTGTGCAAGTAATTGTCAAATACAAAAACAAAATCAAAATTAAGAAAATAAAAAAATAAGAAAATAAAAAAATAAGAAAATAAAAAATAAGAAAAAAATAAGAAAAAAAAAATACAAAAACAAAAACAAAAAGTAAAAAAAAAATTAAAAAAAGAAATAATAAAAACAAAATAAAAAATTAATAAAAAAAATAAATAAAAATCTATAAAAAACCGAACAGGAGGGAAATGAGGAAGCGGCTTTGGGTTGGAGGCTGATGACCAAACGGTGAATACTTACTTATACACTGCATGAACCGCTTCAGTTCACCAGTTGCGTAATGTTTAAACCGGATATATCACGCAGGTGTAGTGTAGCAAAAAACCGAGAACCCATATATTATTTATTTCAATCTTGGCCCGACGAGCAGGGCAGCTGACGAAAAGGTGCTGTGATAATTCCAACTCATTTTGCAAACAGCTTCTCAGAAAGGACTGGAGGCAATCCCAAGGCTCACCGTTTAGTTTTTGTAACATTTTTCGTTGGTCTTGTTGGTTCAAGAAAAATATATGGACCTGTGCGACTTGAAGACGGTACTTACCGCATTCGGTACAACGACGAGTTAGACACACTTATCATGGCTGCAAATGTAATCAGGTATATCAAATAGCAAAGGAGTCGAATGAGCAACGATAGAGCCTTAAAAAAGATCTTCGAAAGAAATCCACAAGTTTACAGAAGGAAAGGCCGGCCGAGAAAACGATGGCGAGATCACATTGAAGGCGACTTGGGAGCTATGGGCATATCTCATATCAAATGAAAAGCTGATGACCGAGTAACGGGGAGGAGAATTGTAACGGAAGTCATGGTTCACCCACCCCGAACTGTGATGCTATATTTGTGGTAGGTGAAGAAGGAGTCAAAATGTCTCCCCACTTACAGCGATCGTCGTCTAGCGCGTCGTGTGGTCACTAAATCAATCACTCCTTTCCTTATGGGGAGACACCCTTTACGGGACTACTTCCTATATTACTATGGGAGGGCCTAGAACGGCATCCACAAAGGACCAATTCTAGTCACCCACGTCTGGGTACACCATATTTGTAGCCAGCTTTTATGCTATAGGCTCGTCTTCTTGTGTTTGTCTATCTGTGCGGCTTCGCTTTGTTGAACTGTGTCGAGGTCTATCTTTTTTTCGTAATACGTTCGCGATGTATTTCTTTACCGCGTCCAGTTGTCTTCGCGTTCGAGCATTTTGCTGATTATGTTGCTCGGCGCGATGTCGCCAATCTGCTCCCTCAGAGCATTTCTTTTCCCGAGCCATCTGTCACAACTAAGAAACTTGTGTTCAGCGTCATCGCTCGGCGCTTCGCAGTACATATACCTATGCACTTGAAATCGCTTACCTTGCCCATGCGATATAGGTATCTTCGGAAGAATCCGTCGCCCAAGAGGAACTGAGTGAGGAAGTAGTTCACTTCCACGAAGTTCCTCTGAACCCATTTGTCAATGGACGGAATAAGTTTCGTCGTCCATCTGCCACTTAGTTCAGTGACCCATCGGCTTTGCCACCGCAGCTGGTTTGGCATCTACGATCCTCGAAGCTAGTGATGACGTGTTTCTTCTTGGAGTTGCACGCATCCATTCGTTTTCGGACCATGAGGTCGACGAGTATCTCCCCGCTGATCACAAGGACTGCAGCGCCAGAGACATTGCGGTAGGCTGAGGCAACTGTGATGCCATGATCATGATAATGTTGGCCCAGCTAGTAGACTACAGAACGAAAAGTTCGAATGAACTCACCGGTGCAAGGTATGTAATTCAGAGCACAGGAATCTATCAAATGATGCTTCATTTCTGTAGTAGAGATCGAACTTATTGCCTTCGGATAGCGCACTGATGTGCCTCGCGCAAGTACGCTCCTCTACAGCCGAGTCATATCATTTTAATTTACTTTCAGATTCGCTTAATTACAACTCGCCCGGCAAATACTGTCTTTTTGTGCAGATGACAACTGTATAACCCCTCTATGGCGTATAGTGGTATATAAGTACATATATGTATGCATGTATGTGTGTAGTCTGTGAATTGTGCATGCGCAAAATCTGAACAGCGTTTCGCTTGTCGCGGCAATGTCAACAGCGAAAACAGATGACATTGTCGCCGCTATTGCGGTTGCAATCAACGCTCCGCAGCGCTCTTGTTGTGTTTTATTTTTCCTCTTTCAGATAAGGTGGCAATACTGCCACATAGCACGTATGTGAATGGCATGCAAGGAAGGGCAAGTTACCGGTTGGCTATATGTCTAGCGTGCTTTCTAATTTTTCTATGTGGCATGTGTATGGTCTAACCAACCAGTTCTGTGGCATTTTGCCACCTCTCATTTCGGGTTTCATTTTCTTTCTCTCCTTCTTGAGCGCATTTTGCGATTTCTTGATTTTACTGAAACTATGCTTGTTTCGCTACATGCCATGGTGTAGCAACCGAAAAGTTGCATGCAACCGCAATATGCGCGGTGTGGAAAATATCTTGGCCAATTGTTTGGAGGACGTTGAAGGTGAATAAGTGCAATGCTCAACTGGTTATGCAGCACATTCTTGCTTCTTATGTGTATTTGTTGCTATGCCACACCATTTTTCTCACCAGTGTAAATGATGCAGTTAACTTTATGCGTGTTGCACATATGCTCCACGCATGTTGCAACACATACACATAAATCTATAGAGCCAAATGTGATGGGGAAGAAGCTTCGGAATTTCACGATAATGCTATAAATGATTTAGCTCGACTGTTAGGAGATACTAAAATTGAAAACTTCATAAAATATGCAGCACAAGCGATATCTGGAGGAATGTATGCGCACAGAGTTCGTGCAATAAAGCGATTGTAATTCTCATCGAAACTAGAGTACTGCTAATTTTGCCTTTAATTACTGCACTTCATGGCTCTACCCAGGCATCAGATTTGGGTTCTTTGTCTGTCTATGAAATGGATGCCATCAATTCGTACAGTAGAAAGAGGGATCGCTGAATTTAAACGTGCTCGTACAAGCCTTGAAGGCGATCCAAGTTAAGGACGTCCAAAAACAGCAACAACATCAGAAATCGTAGAAAAAATACAAGAAATCGTTTTGGAAAATCGTCGAGTGACTGAAAAAGATTTAGAAGAAGCCTTAGGCATATCGATGACTTACGCCGATGACTTGGTTCTGATGGTATCTGGGGCGTTTCCCTCAGTCATAGCTGAGATTTTGGAAAGGTTACTTGGAAAGGGCTGTACTCAGTCGCTGGGCTGCCAGTTGCGGCCTCCGAGTCAGCTCTGACGAAACGGAGCTGGTGTTATTTACCAGAAAATATAAACCTCTACCCTTTCGACTTCCCAAATTAAGAAACCACCTTTTCCCGCTTTCATCGGAAGTTACGTATATTAGAGTGATACTTGACCTCAAACTCCATTGGAAGCTACACATTGAAAATCAGGTAAACAAAGCCCGTATAACCTTCTAATCCTGCAAATCTATGTGCGGTAAAAAATGGGGACTCAAGCCGCAGGTCGTGCTGTGGATGTACAACGCAGTGGTTACGCCAATTTTAACGTATTGATGTCTAGTTTGGGAAGCTCTTCGGAAGGGCTATAATTTCACTGAACTGGGGAAGGCGCAAAAGACTGCATACATAGGCAGCAAGTAGAATTGCCCGAGTGCTGCCCAGAATGTCCTTTTGCTCTTACTTCCCATCGACTTTTACGTTATTTCCATCGCAACTTAAAGTGCAATCAAGTTAAAGGAGGTTGGCCTCTGGGGACAATCTCTCAAGGGACATAATAGCATATTCGGGCAGTTAGCACCTTATTTCTCCGAACTTCGAACAGATCTCTCTATCCGCAAACAACAGTTTGAGGGTCGTGCTAGGGCAATCTTTCCAAAACGGCAGGATTGGATCGAGGGGAAAATCTGTACCGAAGCTTGCACATCTGTCTTCACTGACGGTTCCAAGATGGTATCCGGAGTCGGAGCAGAGGTTTTCTCTAAATCAGCTGAAGGTTTTCTCTAACTGCTAGTGTTTTTCAAGCAGAAGTCTTTGCGATTCTGCAGATATGCAAAATGCTTAGAGAACGCAGAAACAAGGGAGATATTAACATTTTCTCCAATAGTCAAGCCGCTATCAAGGCTCTGACGACGCCATGGTGCAGAACGAAACTAGTAAATTCCTATAAGGAGGTGATCAAATCTCTTGTGTGTGTAAGTAACATTTCTCTGATCTGGGCTCCAGGACATAGGAATGTAGAGGGAAAGAAAATTGCTGATGAGCTTGCCAGAAAGGGGACTGACTTGGCCTCAGAGACCTCCTACCCAGTCATCGACATCTCCCTGACAGTTGTTATAAGGGAACTGCAGAAATTTTTCTCATGAAAGCGCAGACAAGAGGGAGCTCCATTTTTTCATGTGCTAGTGCGAAAATCCTTTGAACCCAGTACAATAAAAGGAGGACTCAGAAAGTGCTCAAGACTACACGCTAGTCAATTTTCAAACTCGAAACTGTTTTTACCGGCCATTGGACGATCGGCTCACACGCGGAAAAGTTGGGTTTGCAATTCAACCTCCATTGCAGAAGCTGTGAGGACCTTTCAGAGGAGGAAACTGTTGTGCACTTTCTCTGTAAATGTCCGGGTTAGGCAACTAGACGATTAATGTCACTGGGTACTCCTTTCTTGGGTGCGCCAACCTAAATCCCATCAATCTTCTCCAATACATCAACAGCTCTGGCTGGCTGTTGATATTTGCTCGTTGGAGGTCTCATATCGGTATCGAAACTTTGTTAGTAGACGATTCAGAGGTAAATGAGAATTAGAGCTTATCGAGATTCGGATATCAGCTAAATGGGGAAGAAGCGTTCGTGTTGCATGCCAAGAGAACGCGAAGAAATTCGATGTTCTCAGAAAGCGATACTCGCAAAATCCAAAGGTTGTCCACGAATAAAGGGAAATAAAAGGAGTCAGACCGCGATCTCAACGTAGATGCTATACAAGAAATTCAAACAAAGACGAGAATCTTAAATATGTAACCGGTCACCCAATCTACGTCTTGGACTTCGCCACCTATTGATGGCACTATCGATACTAAGCATTGCTTTCCGGCTATGTTGTGGTTGTCATGTTTGCTGTGTGCCTTCACATGCTGGACATATATTGGGTATATCGAGGTCGATTCTGGATAGGTAGGAAATTAACCTGCTACAATATCCAGAACGCAATTGCGCCAAAGTTACGCGGGTCCCGCGAGGAAGATGATGCATTAGTCTGCTATAGGTAGTAATTGAAGGAAGTACCTCCTGTCTTCAAAAAAACAGTCGGCGCACTCGCG
Source organism: Anastrepha fraterculus (assembly GCA_037575425.1). Taxonomy (NCBI): domain Eukaryota; kingdom Metazoa; phylum Arthropoda; class Insecta; order Diptera; family Tephritidae; genus Anastrepha; species Anastrepha fraterculus. The sequence goes on along the minus strand of JAYXIM010015486.1, from coordinate 704,574 downwards.
TATCGGCACCCACGTCACTGTTGACAGTTATAATTTTGAGGTTGTAAAAGACTTCGTGTATTTAGGAACCAGCATTAACACCGATAACAATGTCAGCCTTGAAATCCAACGTAGAATCTCTCTTGCCAACAAGTGCTACTTTGGTAAGTAGGCAATTGAGCAGTAAAGTCCTCTCTCGACGAACAAAACTAACACTCTACAAGACTCTCATCATGCCCGTCCTAACGTATGGCGCAGAAGCTTGGACGATGACAACATCCGATGAAGCGACGCTTGGAGTGTTCGAGAGAAAGATTCTGCGTAAGATTTCTGGACCTTCGCACGTTGGCAACGGCGAATATCGTAGACGATGGAACGATGAGCTGTATGAGCTTTACGACGACATAGACATAGCGCAGCGAATAAAGATCCAGCGGCTTCGTTGGCTGGGTCATGTCGTCCGAATGGATACAAACGCTCCGGCTTTGAAAGTATTCGATGCGGTACCAGCTGGTGGTAGCAGAGGAAGAGGAAGGCCTCCTCTGCGTTGGAAAGATCAGGTGGAGAAGGACTTGGCTTCACTTGGTGTGTCCAACTGGCGCCGGTTAGCACGAGAAAGAAACGACTGGCGCGCTTTGTTAATCTCGGCCAAAATCGCGTAAGCGGTTATCGCGCCAATTAAGAAGAAGAAGGTGGTAATTGGACTCTGTTGATGGCATTCGGGGCTCGGGAGTTTAGGAAGATGATAAGAATCTCCCGATGTATGCCGTTTAGTATTTGTCTGTGTACTGCCCAGTCCAGTAGTTGTAATTGTATTTGGTCCTGGATCTCGTCAGTGTAGTTCAAGCGATGTCTACTGACGTGTCTTAAGCAAATGTCTGCAGGAGTGACACCTGTGATAGCACCGAAGAAGAAACTGCTTGCTCAGCAGTTGGTTGTGCTCCTTAACCTGAAGCATTGATGCCTAATTGTGTAGGTATTGCAGGGGGGACGTCAAGAGACATTCCGTGGTTGTTTTGATAGCAGTAGTTTGACAAGTTTGGAGTTTTATCCACTACGAATCACTGATTCCAGGCAACCAGTTAGGCGCAGCATAAGTTAACCGATCCGTCAATGGCTTAAAATGTCGCCAGCAACATTTCTTTGTCTTTGCCCCAAGTACTGCCGGTAAGCGATTGCAGGAGCTTGTTGCGGTTTTGGAACTTAGTAGCAGTTGCGGTTCTATGCGCAGAAAAGCAGAGCAAACTATGAAAGGTAACCTCCAAATTTGTGGGTTTATTTACTGTCGGTATTGGTGTGTCATAGACTTTTATCTTTAGCTGTAGTTTGGCCTCCTTCGTCCAAGTGGTAAAGAGGGTCGCCATGGGTTTCACACAATCGTTAAAATCGATGATATTGCTCCAACTATCGATAGTTGTCGGTGGTCCCGACTATCGATGGCCTGCCAGTTTATAAAACCCAATACAGCGTTTCGCTAAAAAATTCAAATATTTGGTACGACGATAGGGGCCGAGGGAGATGAGAAAATTTATATGGGGATTTTATCGCAACGGGTGTATTGCATTGAGAGTCCACACAGCACAGTTAGAGAACTTAAGTAGCTCTTAAGGAAGGGAGACCACAACGAATGCACGGCGTTTACATATTTCCTCCATATATTAGATCATAATTAGCATGCAATACTTACCCGACGTGGCGGTCGGGGTTTTGGAATAGGTTGTTATAAAAATAAAACTTGCAAAAAGGTGAGTCATATGCCACGGCCCATGTATATCCCGCAGCTTAGGTTTGCGTGCCACGCACACGTGGCAAGTTTGACTGAAAATGTAACCCATTACAAGTGTTGTGGGTGTTCCCACTCTTTATTTTATATGTACTCGTATATATAGAGCAGAATGGTTGAACGATTGAATGCGCTCGCACTGCTGCCGTTGCATGAGTAAGCACGGGCGAGCCCGTGAGTAAAAATGGCTGGCTAAGTGGTTGATTGGATTTTGCATTTCTAGGTAAAGGTGAGTGCTTTTGAAAACACAATCCGTTGCTTGAGATGCATAATTTAATTCCCTACCAAAGAAAAGCACTTTCTTGCATATGCACATAAATACTTATGTATACATACATACACAGTGGTGGCCAAATCATATGCAACAACTGCACAGTTATAGAGTAATTACACGTTTTTTAAATTCAATTTTGCAGAATGTGGATTGAAAATAAAATTTTTCTAGTTTTGTGTGCGTACTTTTATTTCATGTTTTTAAAGTGAACTAAATCCATGCTTATAGAAACAAATATTTTGGTTTTTTATAACAACGTATGCAAATGATTTGGCCCCTACAGTAATACACTCGCGCTCAAGGAAAAGAGGCGATTCCATTCTAAAGGATTATCCAATGAGAGGTGTTATTTTCAAAGAAAAATGCTATTTTTTAAGATAAATGATCGGATGTTTCTTTCAGTATAAAGAGGAAGGTATGCCGTTAATTACTACGTTTACAGGAGAATATCCTTTTCATGAAACTTTCCATAACCGAATTGCAAAGTGGCTGCCCTAGTCCTCGATAGCCTCTCGAATTCCATCTTTGAGGTCTTGAATGGACTCTGCGCTGTTGGCGTAGACCCTCTCTTTCACGTGGTCCCAAAAAAAAAAGGCTCAAGATGTTAAATCACAAGATCTCGGTAGCCAATTCTGATCACCTCTTCGAGAGATAACACGGTCCGGAAACTTTTCCCGTAAAAGATCAATGGTTTCGTTGCTTGTGTGGCACGTATCGCCGTCTTGTTGAAAATAAACGTTGTTCAGATCAATACCATCCAATTCCGGCCATAAAAAATCGTCAAACATCTCTCGATAGCGATATATAACACCTGTTATTGAAAAATCCTTTACTATATTGTCATCATATTTTTTGCCAACATTTTTTTATATTTATTTTTATTTTTATAAAAGCACCAAACACTGTACATACCTATAAAATTATAATTTTTTTTGGATTTCAATATTTTATGAATTTTTCTTGATTCTCATAGAGCAAATAGAGTGAGATTTGTCGACGCATGTACGAAGCGCTTAAATTAGTCTCAGTTAAAGTCTCTAAGACTCAGTAGATTTTGCGCTCGTCGTTTAATAATTTATTTCTTACAATATATTTAATGACTTAGAGGGAACGCCACTGTGAAGAGTCAAAAAATAGTCGATTTTTAGGATTTTTTTTTTGTAAGTAGGAATGATTGTTCCAAGATCGGATAAAAGGGAATTTATTATATTGATATAAAATGTTGATGTAAATTTTTATTAAAATATATTGACCAATTTATGTAAATAAACGTAACGAGTTAAAAAACAATAACGTCATCTGGTGTCAGCGATACAGCAATGAATAATCATCTGAAATCAAAAACCCAAAAATTTTATTAATCTACACAATAGTGGCTATCGTTGTACGTAGCCTGTTTTTTTTTTTTTTTGTTTTTGTGAATAATGGTGGTGATTTGAATTTCGATGTGTGTTTTTCACCATTTTTTTGATTTTCAACAGGCCCAAAAAAATTGTTATTTTCAAAATTTGGAAATCGGCAAGGAGAACAAAAATTTTGAAAAAAAAAAGAAAATTAAAATCGGTTCATTAGTCTTTGAGAAATCGTTGCCACCGTATCAAAAATAGTCGTTTCGAGAAAAACGCGTTTGAAATAAAGCATCGTATCGTAAGCGCTACGGGGCCGAACCTACGGGCGCTCACTTAAGTGTACATAGAATCGGGAATAAAGCGAATTTCGCTTTGAAATTTTTACCACATTTTCTTGAGTAGTTATACTAACAATTTATGCAAAAAAAAAATCGAGTTTTTTGAATTTTCACTGTAGCGTTCCCCCTTAAAATCTGTAAGCACGAAATAATTTCTTAAGTGAAATCTAAAAAGAATTTTTTAATATTGTTTTCACCTAATTCTCTTTTTACACACAACTTTTTTTTACACGAACTTTTTGAGAGCATATCTCTCGTGTAAAAAGAGGTTACGTTCTTTTTGTTTCTATAATTCCTATATAGGCTGCCGGATTCACAGTGCCTTACAGCAATATAAACTCTGCTGCATCACCAATACTAATTAAACTTTAACATGAATAAGCAAAAAACAAATTAAATAGATCGTTAAATAACGCTTCTTACCGACAAACAGTAGAGGAGAACAGTAACTACTGGTGCAAATTACTCTCACCATTTTTTTCTGCGCGTGAGTGTTTGTGCTTATGTGCTCACCTATGTATGTATGTAGGAACTCGCAATAATAACATAATGAAAATACAAATACATCTCTTCCTGCATTTCTCTAACAATGTATATTCATACCGTTGAATATATGGCCTTTGGAGATGATCCAGCATGCTTGACTGAGCTTTGTGTGTTAGTGCAGTCGGGTGTCGTCGTGTCACACATACTTGTTGTCGGCTTTTGAATGATCAAAATCAAAAATTTTAGATATTAGCGTCAAGCACCCGACACGCACACATATAAAGTTCTTGTCAACAATGCTTGACCGTGTCCAAAGGCCAATAGTAAAATTTGAATATCTAACGCATGACACTAATACAATACATTTCAAAGCTGAAGTAGGGAGGCAACTTGAGAGTCATAGAATTGCCAAGAAAGCAAAAATTTCAAATGAGCGCACGCATCTGACCAAGTACCAGTAAGTTGTCTACCTTTAACAGAGAATTTTTACCTGGGCAATTTTATGTTATGAAATAACAAGCAAACTTTGCTGGAAGCGGGGAAAATATGGAAAAAAACGTAGTACTATTAACGAGGCGTATTCATTCAAGTTGAAGTTATTTGAGCAGCTGATTTATGTTATTTTTGTTTTACTCGCCATAGGTAGCCAAATTGAAGTATTTTGTTTATAAATTTACCTCAAACGTGCATTCGCATAATCGTCCACTTGTACAAATATTTGAAATTTTTATACCTGTGTGGGATAATTCGGTTAATTTACCCTTTATGAATAAATATGCGGAATTTTCAAACGAAAACTATGTTGGTTCTGACACATGGGCTGAAAAGTCCCGGGCCCAATAAAAAAACGGTTTTGGTTTTTTGTTCAAAATTAGTTTTATTCACCAACGTAATTTTCATCAAGAACAAGGCAATCATTCCAGCGCCGCTCCAACATTTCAATACCACTTTTGTAAAGCGATTTATGCCTCAATGTATGATTGACCTTAAATAAGCCTCCGTTTCAGCGAGCAGGCCTTTCATGCGAGCATTTTTTAGGCCTGCGAACAGCCAGTAGTCGCTGCTCAGAATCATCAACACATTCTTGTTTTTGTCTAATAGTGAGCAAACGTGGCACCCACTTTGAACATAGCTTTCTCATAGTCAAATGCTCATGCAATATAAAGCCAACACGTTTTTCACTTTTTGATCACTTACGATTTTGTAGATTTTTTTAATGTTTTCTGGTGTTACCGTTTCATTTGGACGTCCATCATCGATGTCTCCACGATCACGTTTGAAGTCAGCAAACCATCGTTTTATTGTTGTTTCTGATAGAGCGGAGTCCCCATAACACTTTTCAAGCCATTGCTTCGCTTGAATGGTATTTTTCCTCATCAAGAAGCAGTGTAAACTTAAAACACGAAATTCTTTTTAATCCATTACTTTGGAAATAACAGAAAAAAAAGCGTCACTCTTAGCATAATAACTCACGAGCTAATGAATAGAATATCATGAAATTTCAACGGCTATCGTTTTAAGGTTACTACTAACTGAAACTGAGGTGAATGCAATAAAACTAGTGACATCTATGTGTTAGGCCAGGGACTTTTCAGCCCGTGTGTTACTTAACAAATGTCAAAGATGACATCGAAAAATTACCGTCTAGGGAATATTCAATGATATCTGGGCGTCACTTTTGAATGACCCTTTCACGTGCCCATTTTTGAGACTTTAAGTGGTAAACTACAATTACAACTATTAAATAAACAAGATTGAGCTAAAAGAGAAGGAAGGAAGGCCTCATCTGCGTTGGAAAAATCAGATGGAGAAGGACTTGGCTTCACTTGGTGTGTCCAATTGGCGCCGGTTAGCACGAGAAAGAAATGACTGGCGCGCTTTGTTAAACTCGGCCAAAATCGCGTAAACGGTTATCGCGCTAATTAAGAAAAAGCGGAGAGCAAAAATAGAAACAACAGGAGCTTTATTCAGATAACTTCGAGTTTATTTATTCAAAATAGTCCTCTCTGGCCTTGTGATCTAAAAGCTTTCCAAAAGAGTGCTTCAGGTCATTGACCGGAATATCCTTCGGAATGTCGGTACAAACCTTTTGGATGGTCTCTACTTACGCAAAACGTTTTCCTTTCATGGCCAAATGCAATTTTCCGAATGAATAGAAGTCACAGGGAGCCATAGTAGCGAATACGGTGAGTGATTGATGGTTAAAATGCGATTTATAGTCAAAAACTTAGTCACAAGAGTGGATCGATGAGATGCTGCATTATCATGCAATCAGCGCCAGCTGCCTCCTTCGCGGTATTCAGGGCTAATTCGACGAATGCGATGCAACAAACGCTTCAAAACGCCAAGATAGAAAACTGAATTGACGGTTTGGCCTATGGCATGAGCTCCTTTTGGACAATTCCCTTGGAATCGTAGAAAAAATGAGCATCGACTTGATTTTTGACTTCTCCAAACGCGATTTTTTGTGTGGTAGCTCGTCTGGGGCCTTCCATTCGGCACTTTGTGGCTTAGTTTCAGGTTCATGTTGGAAACACCACTTTTCATCACCAGTTACAATGTTGTAAAGGAAGTTTTCGTCTTTTCGCGCCTATTTAATGAGGTCTTTCGAGTGTTGCATTCTGAGCAATTTCGGTCCTCAGTTAACTTGTGCGGAATGAAACGTGCATAGATTTTTCGTAAACCCAAATGGCCAGTTAAAATGCGATAAATCGATGTTTTGGAGATATTCAACTCCGATTCCATGAATTTCAACGATGAATTTGGTTCATTTTTGATATATTTAGGAACAATTTCGAAGGAATATTCGGTGATCACTGATTTTAGGCGCCCGGTGTGTTCTTTGACATTTACTTGTATGTCCTCACAGCCATCTCTGAAACGTGTAAACCACTCATGAACTCTGGCATGAGATTGACAATCATCGCCATAAACTTTTTTCATCAACTCAAATGTTTCGGTAAACGTTTTACCGATTTCAATATAAAATTTGATATTAGCTCTTTGTTCGAAACTCATTTTTGTACCGATGACACAAACTTACTGACACTTCAGATGCAATAACTTGGCTTCCACTGAACCGATTGTCACCCAGCTTTCACTGGAAATCAACTAGAGATGCAACTTCCAACGCACTAAGTCATTAAAAAGATGGCGCAATCAAAAACATATTTATGATGCTAGTCTTGTTTATTTTGGACTTCACCTTGTATACTAATGATTTATAATAATTATATCACTTTATTCTATTATTCTTAATATATAAATTTTCTTATATTTCTTTTCAGGTAAGTTTAAATTGCGAATACAGGCTGAATGCGAATTTATGATTCCAAAATCCTTGGCCTTTTACTAAGTATTGTGTCACGACGACGCATTATGGCTCAAAACATTAGATCGGTGACACCCCGCGACGCTTTAAATTACGATAATGAAGCATTTAAATATGCAAAGGAGTATTTGCAGTTACTGTAAGTTGTCCATTTAGTTATATAAAAACAGATTTCATGACATAATATGAAAATTGTGTTAATGACATTCGCTGACTTTGTCATAGGGTGCGATTGCATAAACTATTAAACACATCATCATCAGCAACAACAACAACAACAACATCAAGAACAGCGTCAACTTTCACAGCAAAGTAAAAACGAAAACGAAGTTAGCAGCAGCAATGACATGTTCATTACAAACTAACTGTTAACTAATGGCAAAAACAAATATTTCTGCAAAATGACAAATTGTTGGCATGCACGGGCCACAAAAATAACAACAATTACAAAGAAAACGTTTTGGCCTCAACTTTGAAGCAATGATGACGACAGCCACGAGCACAACAATAATACGCTCTCTAGCAAATAGCGAAAAACAACAAAAAGAAAAAACAAAAACTAGTATAACAGCAATTGTGAAGTCATGAAAGTAATAAACATTATCACCATCAAGTCAAAACAACACACAACGGTCCTACAATGGCATGAACATTATCGTTATCACCGCAATTCCGAAAGCTTTGGCATACCCTCGGTCAAGTGACGAGACGGGAATTCGCCACGGTGGGTGCCTGTTTTGGTTTTGGCGTCAATGTCGCCAACATAGTAAACATTAACAATATTAAATTGATGCTGCTGCATATAAATGAACAAAGTTACACTTATTGGCTCGCAGGGACATCAACTACGCAAACACACACACACACACCCACAAATATGCAGACAACAACAAATATAGAGGCGCTTGACTGTGTAGGGCATGATGAATTTGATGTTGAATGCTGGCGCAGGACAATGCCCATCAACTGGCCATCACAAGCCAAACATACGCATGTAGCACCACAGCCTCTAAGGGCATATTTATATACATACATGCATATATATATATTTATATACAGATATACCAGTCATTGGCGCTCAAAACCCATTTTGGCGCTCATACCCATGCTCCTCTCCCAATTTGTGGTGTGCGTTTTGATGTTGTTCCGCAAATGGAGGGACCTACAATTTTATGACGCCTCAAAACGGCTGATGGTTTTTTATGCGAATTTTTTTGTAGTAGAAATACACTCGGACGTTTGCCATTGCCTGTTGAGGGGTGACCGCTATTAAAAAAAAACTGTTTCTATCATTTGCTGTTTAATGTCTGAAGTCTCGAGCCTGTGAACTACGGAATAATAGTCACACACCTTCTCATTCAGCTGCGACGGTCGGCTCCATATATACTTACACATCACATAAATATATGTGTTCATCAATAGCTAATGTTTATTTGTATGTTTGTTGTTGTCTTACCCATTCCGAACCACATATGATTTCTATTTGTATTGCCTAATAAAAGGGAGTGATGTGTGCTATACTCACTATACTCACACATTGGAACACTCCGTTATGTTTGGGATGTCCCTGTAGGGAATTGCGATGAGCCACAAGTAACCGTATTTAGGGTTGTAATAAAAGCGTCTGAAAGAGTTTTAAAATGTGTGCAATTCTCTCCTTAATCTCTTTCAATGGTTCAACACCGCAACAAGAGACTGGTTTTCCCGCATTCACTTTTCGTCCTGCGGCGTCCCTTATATAGTTCTTGTAAATGCACGATTTCGAAAAATGCTTCTCCGAAGTATATTCATGCCCACCGGTACGGAAGCTACCCATCGCTGAATTTTCATAGCTGAAATCAGATGTGAGTTATCAGGTCGTCAATTCAGATATGAATTCTAACAAGTGCGGAAAAGGTTGGCGAATATGAGATAGTAAAATAGAAGAAGAGGGGCACTGAATGCTCTCTATTTATGTCCTCTCGCAAATGTGAGTACAGCATAACAGCATAAAAATACCCAACAAAAAACATCTGCCGTGTTTCAACTACACAAACTAAATACTTATAAGGGCTACCCCATTCGTTTTTTCTGCTACCTATATTTTTGTTTTTGTTTTTGCGCACTTATTTACAAATCAGTTCTGAGTGGCACCTGTATGTTTTTAAGCAACGAATATTGATAACGTGCAAGGGAAGACTGCTTTGAATTGACTGAAGGAATTATTCAATGCTTTGATGATATAGAATTGATATTGTAATGGAGCCATTTAGACGACAGAATGAAGCTCAGCAAAGCAATGCCATTTCAAAAATAAAAGCGTTGCTTTAAGTAAGATTCAACGTCGGTTAATAAAATATAAAAAAATGTATAATTAAAAAATGTGTTTAAAATGTAGTAAATTAAATGAAAAAGAATTAAATTAAATAATAGAATATTAAAATAAAATAAAGAATAAAAAAAGTAAAACATCGAAGTCACCAGCACCAATCGACTGTGAATTCGAAACTTACATTTCAAAAACAATTCACCCATAATTTCATACGCGATTGGCTAAGAACTCAGCCTGAGCGTTCTAGGACATTCCTGTATAAAATTCCTGTACGGATATTGAACAAGGAACCGATGATTTCATCAGTGATTCAGTGCTGCTGCGTACTGCGCAGAATCACGTGTTTTTTTTGTCATGAAATACTATACAGCGGTCAAAAAAAATATTCCACATAAGTAATAAAGTTTATTATTTTGTCAATAAAAAACTGTTAAATGTTAAACTTAACAAAAGGAAGGAACACAAAGTTTTATTAATTAACCAAAATGTAATATTCAATACAAAAAATGAGTTTTCAAAACAAAAATGAAAAAAAATTTATGACTTAAAAAATAAATAAGAAGAAACAAGCAAAAAAAGTATTCGACATTGGTAATACTTTTCAAATGTATTAATGATACTACAACTTTAGTAGCGAGTTGCTTTTCCTTGTCGCCGTATGACCTCTCTCAAACGATCTGGCATAGATGTCAAATCAAATGTTTGGGTATATTCTGGGTCAATTTGGCTCCATTCCTCCTGCAGGATGACTTTCATCTGGTTCTTGTTTGAGAACTTGCGATTTCGGATTTTTTTTCCAAATGACTCCAAAAGTTTTCAATTGGGTTAAGATCTGGGGACTGTGGCGGCGTTTTTATTATTTTTGGACAATTATAGAGCAGCCAAAGCTTTGTATTAATCGCGCTATGTTTGGGGTCATTGTCCTGATACAATTTAAATCTATTTGACAGACCCAATTTTTCTGCGCTTGGCTGTAAATTTTGCTTTATGAGATCAATATATTTGCGGTGGTCCATGATCCCATCAATAAATGCTAAATTGCCAACACCTGATGCCGCCATGCATTCCCATACCATAACACCACCTCCACCATATTTCACCGTTGCTACCATATTTCTTTCTTCCAATTCTGTGTTAGGCTTACGATACACCAGTACTTTGCCATCACATCCAAAAAGGTCATATTTACTTTCGTCGGCAAAAATTATATCCATCCAAAACTCAATGGGCTTATTTACGTGTTCCTTCGCAAAGTCTAATCTCATCTTCCTATTTTTCTTTTAAATGTAGAAACCACTGGCTGATCGCGCATGGAAGTCATGTTTTCTTAGCACATTTCTTATTGTTTGTGAACCGTGGCATTACTTTTCGGATCTTTTCTCACTTCCCGCACGATTCGCCGTTATCTATTTCCGTAAGCGTGCGAGATCGACCAATGTTTTCCTTGTTTATCACAGTGTTTTCCGTCTTGAATTTTTTTATGATATAATGAACAGTAGTTCTTGGTTTTTGAACAATTTCTGCTATGTTTTTTTCGGTCTTTCCTAATTTGTGATGATGTATTATTTAATTTCTTACATCTAGAGAAGTTGCTTTGCTTTTACGTCCCATTTTCGTGATCCCTTTTACAAAAATGCTTGTAAATAATAAAAAACAATTCTAACGTTTAACGGTTAACCAACTTTTCAAAAATTGCAGAGTCGTATTCAGCTAAATGCTGAAAAAAAAACGAAGAATTTACTTGCATTTATTTAGAGTAACTAAGAGTAAATGTTCTAAATGCAGTTCTAAAGCCAAGCTTGAAAGTCACCTTAGTTTCAATTTATCACAAAATCACTATTTTCAATTTGCTGGTGTGCCGGCACTGCCTTACCAACTCTCACAGGCAGGTTAGATTACTGAGTGTCAAATTTTCCTACAGGGTTCATTTGCGTACACCATAAATACGAAGAAACTTCAACGACAAATAGGCGCCATATCACTAAAAGCTGCTGCTTGCTGTCGTTGCTCTCGCAATGGGTGAAGGGCATAGGTTAAATTTACGACTGGAAGTGTACCCCTTTGCATGTGGATATACTGGTGTGCCCACTCTATAATTGCGAGAATATCAGGAGTAAATTTGTTCTTTATAGAAAAATGGCAAATTAATATGTTTCGAATTTTAGGAAACTTCTGTTCTACATTCTATATTTGGTTTTAGATATTCTGATAACTTAACGCCAATACTTTAAGACTTACACCAGATATAAGAAGAGGAGCTCAGTCAAACACATAACAGAAGTGTACGCGCCAGTTATTATTATAATTTTTTTTTTTAATGCATTCGGCGTTGCATCCGTCGTAGGTTAAACATTTAAATTTTTTTTTTTTTTTTTTTTTTTCTTCCATAAAATATTACACCTGTCGTTAGACAATAAGTAATTTGATTTACAAAAAGATGGAATGAGAGTGATATTGAAGGGCCAATGCCCCCAAGCTCATTTAGAAGAAATCTATACATATTATTTAAAAAACAAGTGGTTAACAATGACATATACGATTAGTTGACAATTGATTACATGGATTTTGCAAGATCTGTTGGTGTTTGACGGTTAAGCCGACTTTGGGTCGATTTTTCTTTATTTGGTAGTCTTCTCATCATAGGATTTGTGTGCGTTAATAATCTATTTATGTGTCTTCTGCTAGCGCTTTGTATTGTTTCATCAATAGTATCGATGTCAAGGTCGCGATGAATATCTGCGTTAGGTATGTACCAAGGTGCCTTAGTTAAGGTCCTAAGTATTTTAGACTGGACTCGTTGAAGTATACTTAGATTACTTTTTGCAGCAGTGCCCCAAATCTCAATTCCATATTTCCAGATTGGAGCAATTATCGTTCGATAAATAAGTACTTTATTTTGCAATGATAGATTGGACTGAGGTCCAAGTAGCCAGTACAATTTCTTAAAACGATTTTTAACTTCATTTCGCTTTTTCTTTATATGCTCCTGCCAGTTTAATTTCGAGTCGATCGTAACACCCAGGTATTTCGCTTTGGTGTCAATATTCACGTCAGAATTACCATCGCTAACTGGTTCAATGGTTGTCCTTCGGTTTGTGTAGTTCACTTGTATTGTTTTGCCAGCGTTAATTTCGATGTTCCATTTTTTGAACCAGTTTAATGTCACATTTAATTCGTTTTGTAAATTTTGTTTTGCGACTTTTGTATCTTTATGAGATACCATGAGTACTGTGTCATCTGCAAATGTTGCAATCATGCTGTTTTCTGACTTCGGTTCCGGTAGATCAGCCGTGTACAATAGATACAATGTTGGTCCTAAGACACTACCTTGAGGAATGCCTGCGTTCATAGGTTGAATGTCTGAACATGCGTCGTTATATTTAACATAGAATTTCCTGCCTTGGATATAACTCTTAAGCATAAGGTAAAAGTCATTAGGTAGTTGTGATTTTAATTTATGGAGTAACCCAGGGTGCCACACTTTGTCAAAAGCTTTAGCTACGTCGAGGTATATGGACATGCACACTCTTTTTTTATTCAGGTCGTCATTAATTTTGTGAACTACTCTATGAATCTGTTGGATTGTTGAATGGTTTTTCCTAAATCCAAATTGGTGTTGGGGTATCAGATTCATGCTTGTTATAATAGGATTTATCTGGTCAAATAATATTTTCTCGAAAATTTTTGATATTGTCGGTAGTAGGCTGATTGGTCGATATGATGTCGCTAGTGTAGCGTTTTTGTTAGGTTTCGGGATCGCTATAATTTCAGCTACTTTCCAGGTACTAGGGAAATATTTGAGTCTTATAGCAGCGTTGAAAATATTTCTTAGATAAATTATTGCCTTGTCAGGCATATGCTTCATAATTGTTCCCGAAATTTGATCGTATCCAGGCGATTTATTGTTCTTTAGAGTTTTTATTAATTGTTTTATCTCCGTAAGTGTGATTTTTTTAATTTGCTGCTTATTCTCGTTTGCTGCATAAGTAAGATTTATGTCGTTATTATTATTTCCAAAAGTATCTTTAAAATGTTGAGCTAAGACCGTTGCTTTTTCTGAAGAGGTTCGGGCCCATTTCTCTTTAGGTGTTTTTATTGGTGGTAAATGTATCGTGGCGCCCACCACTTTTTTCGTCGCCTTCCAAAGTGTGTAGTTTGAGGATTTTGTTGCGTCAATATTTTTGAGATAATTGCTAAGTTGTTTGTCTTTTTCCTTTTGAAGTAGGTCTCTTATATCTTTTCCCAATTTGTTTAGCTTTTTCTTGTCGTCTGGAAATCTTGTTGTCTGCCATTTCTTCCTTAGCTTTCTCTTTTGTTTTAGTTTCTTTTTTATCGTATCAGGAATGTTGTCATGTTTTACTTTAGTTGGTGGAGAGGGTGTAGATTTACTAACTGCCTTAATAGTTTTGTCGTTAAAAAAAGCTATAGCTGTCTCAATTTCGTCGCCTGTTTTCAAAGATACTTTTGTGTCTAAATATGATTCCAAAAGCTCAGTAAACGCATTCCAGTCTGTACGATGATTGTAAAGTGGTGGATTTAAGTATTGTTGCGGTGGCTGTTGGGTTCTTAGTATAATTGGCGAGTGATCAGAAGAGAGCTCAAGACAAGATTCAATTGTCAGTACGTTTGGATTAATTGATTTCATGATAAAAAAGTCAAGTAAGTCGGGTACTTTCTTAATGTCAGAGGGCCAATAAGTGGGTTCTCCGGTACTTATATAATTACAATTACGCGCTCTGATGGCGTCAAGTAATGCTTTTCCTTTCGTATTTGTTAATCTTGAACCCCACATCATATTTTTTGCGTTATAATCTCCTCCGGCAATAAATCTACTTCCAAGTGTTTCAAGGTAGTTAGCGTATTGTGTTGTTTTGTTGTTGTGTTTCGGAGGGCAGTAAGCAGCTGATATGGTAAGCTGGCCTAGAGTGTCATTTATTTGTATCGTCGTTGCTTGTAGATGGTCCATTTGATATTCTTCCATTTTATTAAACATAATATTTTGTCTCAGTATAATAGCTGTTCCGCCGTGTGTTCTGTTGTCAGGGTGGTTGGTGCATATTATTTTGTAGCCGGGAATACTAACGTAGCTTTTGTCATTAAAATGAGTTTCTGACACCAATAGTATGTCAATGTTGTATTGGTCTATAAAAGTTTTAGTTTCAAGAATATGTTGATTTAGTCCGTTTGCATTCCATAAGGCTATTGTTTTTTTACTTTGCTTGTCCATCGAATTTGGTGACCAGTAGTGTGATTATATTCATCATGTTAGTCATTTGATTGATGAGCTGGCTCATCATTTTTTTAAGTTCTTGAATATCATCATTTTGAGGGTTAGGCATACCTGTGTTAATATTTGTGGCTTGTGCTGCTACTTGCGCATAGGTTGATAACCCGATTCTAGCGGGTTAGACTGTGTTTTCTTGTTGCGGCGGGTTCAGTATCGGAGTCTGGAGTTCCTTTTTGCGTAAAGCTGGAAAACGTTGCACCCTCAGTGATTTGTATACCATACATCCTTTATAATTGGCTGTGTGTTTTTCGCCACAGAGTGCGCATTTAATATTGTTACTGCTTTTATCGATTGAACAGTTCGCAGTTTTATGCGGGCCTGCACACTTAACACAGATTGGATTTTTTGTGCAATAGTTTCTAGTATGCCTATATTTTTGGCAATTGAGACATTGTGGAAGAGACCTTATTTGACGTGGGGGCTCGAATTTTACTTTACAATGCAATAGATTTGTAATATTGTATATATCTTTGTTGTTACTATTTGTTTTAATTTCCAGTGAGAATAAAGGTAGAGGTTGTTTTGAGTCGCTTTTGAGGATGTTGAAAATATTTGTTACATCATGACCGTATTCAGCGAGTTCAGATTTAATGTCATTTATGTCTGTAGAGTGATGCATATTGCGCAGAATTACTTTAAACCCTTTTTCTTCCTTTGGTCGGAATGTATAGTATTGAGTATTTCGTTCTTTAAGAAGTTTTATTGTTGCTGAATAATGCGTTGATTCCTTCGTTTGTATCTTTATTTCATTGTTCTTAAGTACTTTTAGTTCATAGTTATTTTGTATACATTCATTAAGAGCTTTGATAAGAGTGCCTAATACTTGGACTTTTTGTACATAGATTGGTGGTGGCTTTGGTACATATTTGGGCTTTGTTGTTATTGAATTAAGAGTTTGCGTCTCTTCTTTTTCATTCTCTTCTAATTCGTTCTCTTCTAATTCGTTCTCTTGGTCCAGTATATCAAATCTATTCTCTGACGGTTAAATTAAAAAAATATTCTTTAAGACCAGTTGGTATCCCGTTTCCTTCTTCGGGTTCCGACTCGCCTAAAAATGGATTCGACCTTCGCCTAAGTTGCTGTTTCTCTAGCTGTTATTGGACCAAAGCAAAGTTATTGGACCGGTACAGCTTCACAAATTCAACCATTTTTTCAGTAGTTGCTATGCGTTTGGATAATAAAGTAAATCTGCAGTTTAGGTGTACATCCGCCATGCTCCGAATGTTCTTAGCCAACAGGATGGCTGATGCTGCAACTGATGAATTATTTGTGTGAAGATGTGTGTGTGAAAATGCTTTCCGAACTATGGCGCAGTGAACAGCAGCAAGGGTAAAGAAAAATCTTCTCTCTCTCTCCGAGTTTTGTAATATTTTTCAGTGATAATCCTTCCATGTGGTTCTGTTGAACCAGAGAATAAAGCAAAGAATTTTTAGAGAAATCCAATTGAGGAACAAAAAAATTCAGTTGCTTTCATAAACACTGTAGCAACTTCAGTTGACAGCTGTCAATCACCAGTCGCCATCTATGTATATCATTTTCGCAACTGGCAACGCAACTGCAGTTTAGCGGTTATCGATTATCCCAGCCAAGCTCTCTCAGTTTTTGGCGAGTGACCATAGATGTATGCGGTCTAGCGTTGTCCTGATGAAATGTGACACCTTTGCGATTGATCAATTCTGGTCGCTTCTCGTTGATGGCTATATTCAATTTGTCCAATTGTTTGCCGTAGACATCCCCATTAATCGTTTGGTTCCTCTGAAGCAGCTCAAAATATACCACACCCTTCCAGTCCTACCAAACTGACAGCATAATCTTACCATATTTTGGTGAATACTAGCCTTTAAAATGGTTTGTGGCGCTTCATCAAGCTTGGGCTATGATCGTTTTCGATTGACGTTATTGTAAACAATCCATTTTTCATCATCAGTGATAATCCGCTTCAAAAACGGATCGACTTCATTGCGTTTAAGATGCATATCACAAGCATTGATTCGGTTTGTTGAATGAATTTCTTTCAATTCATGTGGTACCCAAATATCAAGCTTGTTTACCAGACCAACACTCTTTTTATGCTCATTAATGGTTGATTTTGGTATATTTAACTTCTCTCCAATCTCACGTAAAGTTAGATGACGATCCAATTCGATTAAAGCCATGGTAACGTCTTCATCGACATCACTTGGCCGACCTGAAAGTGGCTCATCTTTAAGTGAAAAGTCTCCAGAACGGAATTTGATAAACCAATTTCGACATTGTCTTTCTTTTAAGGCTTTATCACCATACAAATCACGCAACTTTTTAGCAACCTTCTTTGCGCTTTTTCCTTTATGGAAATAATAAAGTAGAATATGACGAAAATGCTCTTTTGTGGGCTCCTTATCAAAATTGACGCCAACCAAACAAATATAAACAAAATTAGCCGGACTTTTTTTCTAAAGCAAGCTAAATGTGACAGCGAATAGCTGTCAAAAGAAAAAATTAAAATAAATATTCACAAGCTCTTCAAAACAATTATCAACGCCGTCTATATGTAAAATCTTCAGTTACTTTCCGGACAACCCAATATAAACGACAGCTTGTTTTTTATGATAATCCTATTTTTATTTAATTTTTCTTGAATAATCTTTTACATCATACCACATATTTTAACCTTTAAAATTCCAACGACCTTCTAGACCGCCCTGGAAGTCATTCTGATTCCAATCATAGTTACGTCTTCCCTGTGCATAAGCATCAATACTGTAACTATCGTCGTCGCTTCTCAGCAAATTGTGGTTGTACTTGAAAGTTGCTTCGCGTCCCCTTTCCGGTGTGTCTTCGTATTTCAGCTCAACTCTGCCTCTTTTATTTTCTTGCGAGGAATCCTCAGATGAGGAAGGCGAACGTGCGTGACGTACAAGCTCCACAATAGGATACTCTTCAGGCCAATTCTGTCCATCCACTAAATAAACAGCTGCGTAATTATCGTCCTGTTTCACCTCCTCCAGCAGTGGATGGGTATTGCCAAGAGTGTAGAGGCTCGAGAAAAGTGTGATGTAAAAAAAGATGCACTTGTTGCTGACCATTTTAAAGGATTCCTGGTTTTCTAGCTTAATTTTTTTAAATTTGAATTTTTCTAAACTTGTTTTAATAAGCTTTCGAAGCACGACTTAATGGCGACTGTGCTGATTTTGAAAATGATTCGATTATTTATAGTTGCATATTGAAGTTTTTTCTTGCTGCAAAAATCACCAAGAGGTATTCACATCTGCTATCAACGCTTTACTGATAACAAGATTATGTGTTGAAGGCCAGATGGGAATCACCTTCCTTATGTGTAATAGGGTCAAATTGAAGGGGTGCTCAAAATCATGCTAAGTGTGAATATAAAAATTAAATTGAACTACAAAGCAAAACGACTGATTTTTATAAGGGCCTTAGAAGGTTTTTTTATATTTTATATATCAGCTATATTTTACCTACATGGCATTTACGTCAAAAGACTAGTATATGCAAATTGAGAGTTTCAAAAAGTAACATAGCAATTTTGTGTTAAATACGTATATCTTTAAGCAGCTCACATATGTACATTTGTCTTAGGCCTGATCAGAAAAAGTATTTAAATAGGAGTTCTAGACATGTCTCTGTGATCCGGTACTGTGATAGTTCTCTCAATATGGCGCTATCTGAGTAGATATTTATTTTTCTAGTGGTGAGGTAACGTTTCTTTAAGACCACCAGGCTTTCCCTTCAGCTTGAACTGACCGGGTAGATGGAAGGAAATGCTGACTCTCATCTTCTCACAAGGCAAGCCTCCGCCTACGCGTTCATTGAGCTTGAAACCATTAGTATAAATCAGCAACCAAAAGGCAATTCATGCAGTTTGGCGGCGACAATTCCGGATGAAAGTGCTGGTGCGTTATGGTGGCGATATAGCACCTTCCTTTTCGCCAAATGCGTCCGTGTGTCTTTCAATTTTTTGTGAAAGTGGTCCAATAACTCACTGTAGTATTGTCCAGCGATCGTTCTTCCTTTTTCAAAAAAAATTCCAGGAAGATGACGCCGTTCGCATTCCAAAACATCGTCGCCATGGCCTTTCCGGTCGATGGGACTGTCTTCGCCTTCTTTGAAGCAGATTCACCGTGAGAAATCCATTGTTTTTATTGTTGCTTGGTTTCTGGTGTGCAAGGACGAATCTATGTTTCATCAACGGTGACAACTCGGCACAAAAATTCCTTCGGATCTCGCTTAAACTGCTCCAAGCACTGCTTCGAAGTTAACAGCCGCATCTGCTTGTTGTTGCTTGTGAGCAACCGCGGCAACCATCGGGTCGACAAGTTTTTCATCGCCACCTTATCATGCAAAATATTAATTACCATTCCGGTTGACGCACCTATGACCTCTGTTACTTCTCGCACTTTCGTTCGTCGATCAGCGAGAATCATGTCGTGGGCTTTTTGAATGATTTCCTCGGTAACCACCTCTGCCGGGTAACCAACTTTGCTTTTATCTCCTCGCATTTTTTCCCATCCAAAAACAAAAGGTTATTACCGAATTATCGTACTCTGCTGCTTTGGAAGTTACATCCCTAGCTGACTTCCAGTGCAAGCTTGGTGACATTCGGTTTAGTGGAAGCGAAGTTATTGCGTCTAAAGTCTCGGTATGTTTGTGTCATCGGTACAAAAACGAGTTTCGAACAAAGAGCTAATATCAAATTGTGTTTTAAAATCGGTAAAACGTTTACCGAAACATTTGAATTGATGGAAAAAGTTTGTGACGATGATTGTATATCTAGTGCCAGCGTTCATGAGTGGTTTACACGTTTCAGAGATGGTTATGTGGACATACAAGTAAATATCAAAGAACATACTTGGCGCCTAAAATCAGCGATCACCGAAAATTCCATCGAAATTGTTCCTAAATATATCAAAAATGAACCAAAATCATCATTGAAATTCATGGAGTCGGAGTTGAATATCTCCAAAACATCGATTTATCGCATTCTAACTGGCCCTTTGGGCTTACGAAAGGTCTATGCACGTTTCATTCCGCACAAGTTAACTGAGGACCAAAATTGCTCAGAATGCAACACTCGAAAGACCTCATTAAAGAGGCGCGAAAAGACGAAAACTTCCTTTACAACATTGTAACTGATGATGAAAAGTGGTGTTTCATTTGTTTTTACAATTCCAAGGGAATTGTCCACAAGGAGCTCGTGCCAACGGGCCAAACCGTCAATTCAATTTTCTATCTTGGCGTTTTAAAGGGTTTGTTGCATTGTATTCGTCGAGTTCGCCCTGAATACCGCGAAGAAGAAAGCTGGCTATTATCATGCAATAATATTATTTCATCGATCTACTCTGGTGACTGATTTTTGGACTAGAAAACGCATTTCAACCTTCAATCACTCTCCTTATTCGCCCGATATTTCTCTCTCTGTCTTCTACCTATTAGGAAAATTGCATTTGGTTATGAAATGAAAACGTTTTGCGTCAGTAGAGGCTATCCAAAGGGGATGTACCGACAGCCTGAAGAAGATTTCGGTGAATGACCGGAAACATTCTTTCGAAAAGCTTTCAGATCACGCAAGCCAGTGTATCGGGGCCAGAGGGGACTATTTTCAATAAATAAACTCGAAGTTATCAGAACAAAGTTCTTCTCGTTTCTATTCTAGCTCAGTCTTGTTTATTTGGGACTTCGCCTTGTATTTACTTTTCATTCGGATAAATCTTCAACTATTATTTTATAGGTTATTTTTATTTTAATGTATTTCAATCGCTATAAGTTGAAATAAGGCAAATCCGCTTAATTTTTTGCGAAAAATGTATTATTTCCGAAAATCTGTTTCGTGTCTGTTAGTGGAATTGATTTCGTCAGATCGCACTTTTCGTATGGCTTTTCAAGTGTTAATTGATTTATTAATGTGAAATGCAGCTAAACATTTTTGTCATTATATCCCACATTCGCTTTCTCAATTACATACTTACCTTCTGTGTTGCTTACCCACATAATACACACATACACATATGTACATCTACGCTTATAAATAAATGTCTATAAACCGCCAGTTTGCTTTTGAAGTTTCATATTTATTCGCACTGTCTAAAAAGCAACGTGACAGTTGAAAA
Organism: Anastrepha fraterculus; assembly: GCA_037575425.1. NCBI lineage: Eukaryota > Metazoa > Arthropoda > Insecta > Diptera > Tephritidae > Anastrepha > Anastrepha fraterculus. The sequence goes on along the minus strand of JAYXIM010015486.1, from coordinate 683,329 downwards.
TTGGCATGATGACAACTTTATTGGCAATTAGCGTAACTTGTTATTACGCCAGCTACAAATGTGTAACTTTAATAGCAAAATTTGTTGGGGAAAAATTTGTTTTCTGCGAAAGCAAACATTTATATTTTTAATTTCTTAATATCTTTTTCGTGTTATGAGTTTTATAGGCAACTTAGCTCAGTTTTTCGTTTTTGTTTTTGCGCTTTTTTGTCATTTTCTACGAATTATTATTACCCGTTTGCTCGGTTTGGCACTTTTTACGAGTACATTCTCCGTACACACACACACAAACACATCCATGAATGCATAGTTGAGAGTTTGTGTATATCTCTGCAGTATCTACTGCACACATTTGAATCACATTGTTTTTGTTGCTGCTGCTATTAAAAAGTTATCGTTACTATGCCCTGCGACTTTTGCGACTGTCAGTTGTTGCTCATTTGTCAATGTGCGATATTTAATTACCCCTACCATTTCTATTCAAATGCTCGTTAGAGCTATCATTGCAGCATGATGATGTTGCATGCAATTAAAAATTCATTGCAGCATTACGCACGAGCAGTAGGCAAACAATTCCGCCATTTCCAGTTTAAGCTCAGCAATTAAATTCTTCGCAAGAGGATGTCTTTAGGGATATGCATGGAAGATTACACCAGTTTACAGCAAAGAAAATCCCAAGATCCAGACCATTCAATTATGTAAAATCGGCCGTTGAATCCGATAATCTACATAATTCTTTTATTGTCGCGTTTAAGTTGAAGTCCAAAATTAGCAAGACTGAGCTAAAATAGAAACAACAGGAACTTTGTTCTGATAACTCCGAGTTTATTTATTCAAAATAGTCTCCTCTGGCTTTGATGCATTGTTTTGCGCGATCTAAAAGCGCGATCGAAAGAGTGTTTCAGGTCAGTCACCAGAATATCCTTCAGGATATCGGTGCAAGCCTTTTGGATGACCTCCACGGACGCAAAACGTTTTAATTTCATAACCAAATGCAATTTTCCTAATAGGGAGAAGACAGAGAGAGCCATATCAGGCGAATACGGAGAGTGATTGAGGGTTAAAATGCGATTATTAGGTAGAAGTCACTGGAAGGCATATCAGGCGATACGGTGATGATTAAAGTGCGATTTCAAGTCAAAAAATCAGTCACGTGCAATATGCGCCAGCTTCCTCCTTCGCGGTATTCAGGGTGAATTCGACGAATGCGATACAACAACCGCTTCAAAATGCGAAGATAGAAAAGTGAATTCACGGTTTGACCCATTGGCACGAACTCCCTGTGGACAATTCCCTTGGAATCGTAAAACCAAATGAACATCGACTTGATTTTCGACTTCTCCAGACGCGATTTTTTGTGTGGTGGTCCAGCTGGGGCCTTCCATTCGCCACTTTGGCGCTTAGTTTCAGGTTCACGTTGGAAACACCACGTTTCATCACCAATTACAATGTTGTAAAGGAAGTTATCGTTGGCCATACTCAGTATATCGCAACCCAATATCCCGAGTCTGATTCTGGAAATCTCCGAACAGCTACAGAGAAAATGCTCTGCAGTGTCGTCATCCTCAAGAAAGGTAGGCATATCGAGTTGTCAACCACCCCCATGGCAGCCATATGCTGACCACAGTCGTTGTGCAACCGTGATTACACCCACCAGTACTTTCAGGCCCTTTCTGCTAAGTTTTAGGAGAAAGGTTACTACTTTCCTGTTTGGTTCTTTCACAAAGCACTTGGCTACTCTGCACGAGTTCAACGTCCTCTATGGGTAGACCTCATGAAGTCGCCAATCCGGAGTTGAATCGATGCAGAATTGACACCTAGAAAGGGTTCAGGGCCTAGTGGCATACTTGCAGAGCCTTCATTAGCCAGTTTATCAGTTAACTCGAGCCACCTACAGAAGCAAAAATAATCGTTGAAAATATTTTGATTTGTGAAAAAAAAAAATGTTTTTTTGGTTTTGTTCTTTATTTGGACGCATTTCGAAGATGGTTGAAGAAAAAAGTTGATTACAACGAAATGTATGGTAAAATATTAAGTGGTATTCATTTATGAATTCGCTGGAAGGCAAGCAAAACATGAATAAGAGATTTTTGAGTGGTGTTGGCATGCTGGATTCCTGCATACAATAAAATAGAAACGAGTTTTCGACGAAGCTTTTCGCCTCCTTGTAGACAAAGACGCCACATAAGCCCTTACAAATGCATGTAGATAGGTACATGGGGACTGACCCGGGCCCCCAACCGAAGGCTTTAAAAACGGTGTACAACAGAGGGTTAAATGAAATGTTGCTCATGTGAATGAGAATTTGAAAATATGCTTAGTAGCTTTTGATTTACAATCACAACTGTAAAAATGTTGCTATTCGTACAGGAAAAAAACCACAAATTTTTTTTAAATATTTTACGATGCTTTTTATTTCTATTTTTGGTCCAACAATGTGTCTTAGTGGTAGGAAATGGTTTTATTGTTTTTCAAAATATTTTTTCTCCATGATGTTCAATATATTTTGGATTCGTTTATTCGAAATTTTCGAAGTTCTTTGCCCAGTCGTGTTTCAAGGGCGTTTTTTTTAATTGTGTGGGAGCCAACGCGAACACGATTTTTCTACCACAGGTTGATCATGGAAAGTTTTATTCATGCTCGTCACACTAATGCCCAAGAATAACTCTTCCTCATGGTATGCAGCATTATACCAGCTTACGAACTAGTCCATAGTGGACAAAAAAGTAGCTGATTGACGCCCACAATAGTTAAATTCGGCGAATGCTAACCGAGTGCACTCTCAACGTATCAAGCATTCTTATTTATCAGGGTTGGGCATTTTGGACTACTACTTAAATGCAGTACCAGTTTTGTTTGTTTTTCAGTTTTCCAGAAATTCTTTTGTATTCATCAATGTACTCTTTGGCGATGATACAATCTATCCAACGAGTTTGTAGCTTTTCTATGCCTGTTTTGTAGAACGATTTATCTTTGGCCTCAAAATACGCTTCAGTTTTAGCGATAACTTCCTCATTTGATTGAAATTTCATTCCCCGGAGCATTTTTTTTTTTTGAGGTCTGGAAACAGTCAGTAGTCGCCAGGGGCCAGATCTGGACTATACGGTGAGTGGAGAAGCAATTCGTTCCTTCTATTTGACCATCGTTTTCATCGATTTGTGGCTCAGTCCATTGTCTTGGTCAAAGAGGATTTTTTCTTCTTCATATGTGGCCGTTTTTCTGCAATTTTCTCCTTCAATCGTTCGAATAATTCACAGTAAGAATCAGAATTAATTGTTTTGCATTTTTCCAGATAATTAATGAAAATTATAACATGATAATTCCCAAATACCAACGCCATAACCTTTCCAGCTAACTGTTGCGTCTGTGGGCGCTTTGGATGGCTTTCACTGGGTCCAGTCCACTCAGATAACTGCCGTTTCGACTCTGATGTGTAGCGGTGGATCCATGTTTGATCCATTGTCACATATCGACGCAAAAACTCAGACTTATCCCGCTTAATAATGTCCAAACAGCGATTTGAATCACAAATGCGTTGTTGTTTTACTTCCGGTGTGAGTAAACGCCGCACCCATTTCGACAACAGCTTTTTCATACCCAAATGTTCGTGCAAGACAGTGAACGCACTGCCTTTTGATATATTCAGGATGCCAGCTATTCCTTGCAGCTTCAATTTGCGATTGCCCATGATGATTTTGAGGATTTTTTCCATATTTTTTGGAATAACTGCCTCATTTGGACGACTAGGACGTTCAGCATCATCGGTGTCTGTACGGCTACGTTTAAAGTCAGCATACCATCGCTTGATAGTTGTTTCCGATGGAGCAGAGTCCGGATAACGTTTATAGAGCCATTGCTTTGCTTCGACGGTACTTTTTTTTTTTTTCATAAGCAAACAATGATAAATCACACACGAAATTGCTTTGAATTCATTGTTTTTAAAAATAGCAAAAGTAGCGTCACTTAAAGCACTGTAACTTGGTAAATAATAAACCGAATGTCTCGAAATTTTGACAATATACCTTTAGAGGTAAGCACTATTAAATAACAAAATCGATATGCTATTAGTGGCGCCATCTAGAGGTCAGGCTCGGGACTTATTGACCGATATACAATAATATTACAACTAGTACAATTGCAGTCACTCGGGAACTAGTTAGTTGTTTTTCCCCTCAAATACCAGTTCATGACCTAAAATCTTGGCCGAGTAGTTTGGCTTCTCACGGCAAGGTATATTTATGTTAGCATACAACAACAATTAACATTTCTTCCTTTTGGCAGCCAATTAAAGTAAACAACAGTAGGCGCAATGTAAGCAGGCCAGAGTATAAAATCGCAGCAGTGCAGAGTAGAAGAAATGTGGTGGTGGTAAGGTTAAGGTGGCCAGCAATACCAGGCATCACATAAGCTTTAGCTGTACTCTGCGCGGATTTGTTGGAGCTGTGGTGATTTCGCTAATAGCTGGTGTGTAAACAAATTGAAAATTGCAATTTAGCCTAGAATAGCAACTCCATTCTGTTTGTTTGTGTCTTATTTCTTTGGTGCAGTTGAGTATTGGACTTGAGTAAACATTTGTCTAATGGATTCTCCGCCAACAATTTGCATACACATGCGCATAAATCTACATACATATGTAGATTCGTGGGAACACACCAACAAACTGAAGTTTAAAGTAACCAATCTGTATATAGAGAACGACTTACAAAGTATTTTATGTATGTATGCATGCAGATACGTAAGAGTGCTTCTTCTTTATAGCTATGTTAATCTTAAATATGTACATACAGACATACCCATATGGGGTATAAATGCAATTATTCGCTCATTTTGCTGCTGTTTATTTATTGCTCTTGTCGTTTTAAAAGCAGCGGAAGTCGGGAAAATTTGCATATTCGCTTTTTAAATATTTGCCATTCAATTTGAAACTTCTAACCAATACGCTAATGTTATTGTTTTCTGGCGTATGAAGCTGTTCCATTGATATTATATTTAAAGTAGATTTTCAATGCTTCAATTATTTGGGTGATAACATTGTTTGGTTAAAATGTTTTTATATAAATCGACTGGGTTAAGGTTTTATTTATTTTTATTTGCTTCCTTTAAACAAAATATTTCATGAAATATTTTGCTATTTATTTGGAAAGCTCACGTGTTTGTCTGCACGGTTGTTAAAATTATTAATTTGTTGTGAGATTTATTTTATTTTTTTAATTTAATTAAATTTTTATTTTTTTAATTTTTTTTTAATTTTTTTTTTTTTAATTTTTTATTTATTTATTTTTTTATTGTTTTTATATTTTATATTATCGTATTTTATCTTGTTAACCGCAGATTTGGATGCGCTTGCCGCACTTTGTTCAAATACCAAGAAATAACTGACTTGCTTCAAACAAAAAGTATTTCGTGATAGTGTACAGGGTGAACGATATGATTCAAAACACCATAACTTTTTTGAGTGAAATTAGTTTTTATTGATTTCAAAGACAAAATTGTTCAAAAATGATTACAGTTTTATTATATTATATTATATATTCACTTTAGCTCAATATGACCACCTTTTGCCTTGACTATAGCCTTCAAACGGTCCAAAAATGAGTTGCATGCTGCACGAATGTGATCTTGAGGTATTTTGGTCCATTCTCGTATAATCGCTTTTTTCAGCACATCCATTCTGGCATATTTTTTAGTCCTCACCTTGCTCTCCAAAATAGACCAGATGGAATAGTCCATCGGATTTGCGTCTGTCGAATTCGAAAGCCATTGTGTGGACGAAATGAAGTGTGGAACATAATTTTTTAACCATTCTTGGTTCACACGAGCTTTATGAGACGGTGCCGAGTCCGGTTGGAACGTCCTTGGTCTACGACCGAAATGTTTGCGTGTCCACGGCTCTCAAGTAGCTTCTAAAACATTTTCCCGATAATAAGTCGCATTCACTTTGACACCAGGCTCGATAAAAACGATTGGAGAACGTCCATCAGCGATCACTGCGGCCAAAACCATTACTTGCGATGGGAAATTGCTTCGAGTGGCCATACGTAGGCTCGAATTCTAGTATGAGCGTTCGGTCAAGTAAACACGATCGTTTTGAGTGTTTATGAACTGTTCAATTGGGAAATTTTTTTCATCAGAAAACACAATGTTAGGACATTCGTCACGTTCGTGCAAGCGCAACAACTCCTTTGCTCTTTCGCACCAAATTTTTTTTTTTGCTGGGGTGAAAGATCGTGTGCTTTTTGGAAATTGTAAGCCTTGACCTTGAGCTCATTTTTCAATATGCGTCGAATGCTGTCTTGCGATATTTTCAGTTCTTTGGCCATTTTTCTTCCTCTTCGACGTGGATTTCGTTCAAGTCGAGCCTTCACTGTCCGAACCATTTCTGGCGTTGTTGCGGTTTTTTTGGTCCACTTCCATAGCGTTTTGCAATGCTACCAGTATCATTGTAACGTTTTATAGTGCGATACACAAACATTTTATTCACTTTGAGGTGACTGAGCTCACGAACAATGGCTGATTGTGATTTTCCATCCAAGTATAACGCAATCACACTATTACGTTTGAATTCCATCACGGAAAAAAAAATTCAACAAAACTGAGACGCAAATGTTTTTGATGGCTTATAAACGATATATTGAACTGGCATTAGAACAATTTTGACGTTGATGTCATGAGCTGTTTTGCAGATACGAGCAGTGTGAAGTTGGTAACACTTCATATCGTTCACCCTGCACATTTAGGTTAAATTACCGATGTTGTAACTATAGCCTTATAAATCAGCTGTTCCACTCAACCTTTTGGGCAACTGTGCAGTCATTTAGTGGTGTCATACCATAGTGCCATAACCACAACCGTAATCATAAATATTGTTAAGTTTTTCTAAAACATCTCTCTATAATTCCTCTGTGATCAATCCAGTGATTCAGCTAAAAATAACTCAAACTAATGGGAACACAACTTGCCTGGGCTTATGTAATTTCAACGCTTAGTCGCATTACGTTTACGTTTTACGTACACACGCGCACTTAAGACTGAATACTTTGTACTCATACACTTCTGCTTCGTAATGCCCATATGAGGCAACTCGTATTTTCTGGCACTTCTGTCTTGCCAACTGGCATTCATGTTTTTGTTCCAGTTTCTCATTCGCTCCATCATTGGTTTATTCGGACCTCCTCGCGAGTACTCGTCTATACCTCGGAAGATTCTTGACAGCCATCCACGGTTCCACAGAAGCTTCCTCAAGACTCCCTCTTGGCCTTCCTTATTTCGGACTTATAAATTCCTAGCCCATCTTTATACAGTTCCCATCCTGAGGGAGGCTTAATTCTTTTTGCCCTATTAAAAAGCCATCTGCATGAAGCCTTAAGCTCAGAAAGCTCAGCTGTCAACCAAGACGGTTATTCCTTCTTATGGAGCACTCTAAGCGGGCAGGAGCTTTTGAGGTCCTTATTACAAGCTGAAGTGCAGATTTCCACCAGATCATCGATCGCTACCTCCGAGAAATCTAGATGTTCCCGTGGTGCTTTGGGGAGAAGTTTCAGCTGATTTCTGCCATATGTATCCCATCCGTTCTCCTCACTTTCCTGTAGGAGAATCTTTTGGACGGGTTTCAGCGAGAGATAATTGAATATACCTATGGTCCGAAAAGGAATGTGTACTAAGCACTCGCCAATCGGAAATTGAATGTGCAAAAATGAGGAGAAGGGAGCCAGAGTAAGATCCAGCACCTCCCTGTGAGGTTCTTGCCCCTGTTGCAAATAAGCAAGTCTTCGTTTAAAATAAAATCAAAAAGTGGCTCATCTCTCCCATTTATGTTGGAACTTTCCCAACAGGTATGGTGGGAGTTTGCGTCCGTCCCTATAATAACACTGGTTTTCCTGGGTCTCGCTTCAGCCAGAGCTTCCCTCATCATCGGAGGTGGCTTCACCTCGTCCTCATGCGCCATATAGGCCGCCATCAGTCTCTGTCGGACAGGGTCCCCCAGGCCCACAGTCACAATGTCTTCTTAGGCAAAACAAATGCATTAAGTTCTTTCCTGATGGGCATAGAAGATCTTGGTTTACCTGACCCGCTGTTAGCCATCAGTTTACATCTTTTCGTCCTGAGCCCAGAAATACCGCTACTGCCCAGCCACTAGGGCGGGTCGATTTAAAAATCGCTCATTGCTCTGGGAAAATCGTATTCTAGGGATCAAAATAAGAAACTTTGCCGAAGGAACCATACCTCTAAAGCGAATTCTGATAGCCCCCAATTTGGGTCGAACGAAAAATCCCACTTTGACCCATTTAGAGTGCTCCAATCGAGTCCAAATGTATGACCGACCCCCACTAACTTTGGACGCCCGATCCACCCATGCCAGTGGCACATCCCCTGGAACTCCCCAGGGGGGTTCCCCATACAATCATTTCAAAATATCACCATTTTTGGCCTTTACATGAGAAAAGAAACTAAAAAGTTCGACCCAAATTGGGGGGCATCAGAATTCGTTTAAGAGGTATGGTTCCTTCGGCAAAGTTTCTTATTTTGAACCCTAGAATATGATTTTCACAGGGCAATGGGCGACTTTTTTGCCTCCCCACAAAAGACACTAAAAGTTCGACCCAAATTGGGGGACATCAGAATTCGTTTTAGAGGTATGGTTCCTTCGGCAAAGTTTCTTATTAAGGTTACCCGGGTCCACGTTTTGACCTATATCTCGAGATCCCAGTCACGGAGCGGCATGAAAAATACTCTGTACTAAAGCATTCACCAACAGCTTCAATTTGATACCCATATTGTACATACACATTCGAAGGTTACCCGGGTCCACGTTTTGACCTATATCTCGAGCCCTATCCACCAATAGGTATCCAAACTATACGGAAACCATCTTCAATACCTTCTTAACAATGTGTGTAAGTTTGGTTTAATTCGGTGCAGACACGGCCGGTTAGCGAACACACACAAAAAGTTGACTTTATTTTATATATAAGATTTTTTTCAGTTTGTGTCCGAAAAATCCAAATATCTTACGGAACCCTATTTTTTTCCAAAATAAAATGTAATCCATGTTACTCCTGGATAATGTAGTTTTCTAATGGTGAAAGAATTTTTAAAATCGGTCCAGTAGTTTTTGAGCCTATTCGTTACAAACAAACAAACAAACAAACAAACAAACAAACAAACAAAGTTTTCCTCTTTATAATATTAGTATAGATTTATCTATATTATTAATTTTATATTATTTACTTTAGACTTTTGTTTTCGTTTTTCATTTTATTCCATTTTATTTCCTTTTATTTTAGTTCAAAATTTTCTATGTATATTTCTTTGTATTCGTTTTTTGTTTCTTCTTATTCCTCTAATTTTTCTGAAGCTTAGTGAAAATCTCTTAACTACTTAAATTGCCAAATAAGTCTGAATCGACCAAAAGTCGTTCACAAATTTGTAAATGACAACTTCATTACGAAATGCTGCACGCAACCACATAAACAAATGTCAAATGTTATAAAAAGTTAAAGAAATAGCACTTCCATACATGCAATACTCTACGTTTATGTGCGTGCTGATTTTAGTTCCAATCACCCAGCAATACATCGAACTAATTCAAGATTGAAGGGTAGCCAGTTTCTAAGCCGTAAAGCAATGATGCAGAGAGCCTTTAGTAAAATATCGCTTGGTTGGTTGAAATAGTGATTAATCCTGAATTCTATCCAATTTTTGTCCTGCTTCTCTTTGGGTTGCGCAAATTGGAAGTTGACCCTGCTTGAATCCGAATATTGAAGCTTTTGCTACCTATATTAATTAAGAGGACCCAGTGGTCGAGAAATTTCAAAAAATCATTTTTGTTTTTTTGATATTTTAAAAGTATAATATCTTAAGAATATACTGTGAAATTTTCATGCCGAAATTCCCAATATTATAGCTTCTACAGCCCATTAACTAGGCGGTCAGCGCTCTCCTGTACCTCAAACTTTAAACTCATTGCGAACTCTCGAAACGATTTTTTTGGCACGGTGGCGATGGAATCACTTGAAATTTAAATATGTTGTTCACAACATTTATGGCTATTGACGCAACTAGAATCATAATTTAATTTAAATAATTTAATATTTTTTACACTAGAAAACTAGTGCAAAAAGACCCGATTATACGAATTTTTTTTCAAAAGTACGCCATTTAGAATAAAACCATCAATTAATATCGTAGGCAACCTCTGCGTTATCGGCCGCTTAGACCAATGCCACCTCGAAATATGCTAGTTTCGTGCTAGTTTGCTTGTCTTTCCCGCTTTGCATTGAGTCACCAGTTACATAACGTCTTCCAAATTGGCCGATGAGTACATAGACTATGACATAGGGATACTCTTACAAACATGTAAGCTACTCATCCTTCAAGAAATTGTAAGGAAAGCAAACGAAATATGGCATAATGAAGCCACCTGCAAAATCGCCCGCCAACTGTGGCCGACTCTGAATGCTAAACGCACAGAATTTCTGCTTAGGTAAAATAAACACAGTCTTGGCTGTGATCTGATCTCAGTGATAACGGGGCACTGCCTAATAGGTAGACACGCCCAAAGGAACGGTTTGCAAACACATGACTTCTGTAGATGAGTATAAGGAAGAGACAATCTCGCACCTACTGTGCCACTGTTCCTGCTCTATCCAGACGCAGGTTTACTATTCTGGGGAAACAATTTTTTAATGAGCTGGAAGATCTCTGTATTGTAGAAATCAGGGATCTTCTAAAATTTTCGAAAAGTAAACACTGGTTTTAGGAGAGATAGGGACAAGCTCCCCACGCGGCAGCACAATAAGCTATGAACCTGAGTGTGTCCCACAGGACAACCGCTTCAACCTAACCTAACCCACATAACTTCTCACTCTGCGTGCATTTGACACCAGTTTAAAGATAGTCGCAAAACGCTTGCCATCATAGGGTAATCTATGATACTCCCAGTTTTTTCTGCTGGGTAGTCGCATCCTTCTTATCTGGCATGTACAAGCATCATAACTTATGATGTGTCTGATCCATTTCGATTTTCTACAAATTTTTCGACTAACACGCTATTTTGCTCATTTCGATGCTTATGGGCTGGAAACTTTTCCAATATGCTTTTTCAATAAATACGTACATATGTGTGTACGAGTATATATGTAAATAAAAAAGTACCACAAACTGAAGCACTCTATTTATGGGATAATTCACATATAATTGAAGGTGAAGCTCGACCCTTCCACCTTTCGTGGGTGTATGCGCTAGTGTATTTTTATGTAACCACAAACTTCCTTTCCACATTTGTATGATACATAAATAAAAATATTAGATTAGTGCAGGAAAGTTATCTGCTGTGGCATTTGTTGCGCAAAGCTACCTTTTGGACATTTGTTTATCACGCGTACCTATGCACATTCGCATGCGTGTACACTCACACCATAATAAACTTCTAGTTGTAATGTGAACAGCATTTGCGTGCACGTAATAAACTTTCAAAAAAATGTGGTAAATCCTCTCACTTAAGGACCACAATTTCGGCCTGTCAGGCTTAAATGAAGATTAATAAAGCGCCTATGCGTGCCTATATTTGTATGTATTTACACGCATACACTTACATGTATGTATATAATACTTGTGCTTACATCTATTAAAGTTATTGCTTGGCTCTGCATGTAAATCCATTTGTGTTGGCTGAGTGCCTTCATATGAATTACACGCAGAGGAATAAAATGTAGGTGAGCCACTTCGGTATCCCCTATAAAGTGAATGTTGAATAAAAGTAGAGCAAAATTTTATATATTTAGTATTTTTTGAGCGTAATAAACTTATTTCGTTTAATATTTGAAAATAAGCAATCATGCATATAAATCTTTTATAAAGGGTTTTCCAATAAGAGGAGTTATTTTGATATTAAATAATCGTTCCATAAAAAATCGTTCATCATCTCTCGATAGCGCAATCCATTCACCAGCTTCATTTTCGAAGAAGTAAGGTCCAATGACTCCGCCGGATCATAAACCGCACCAAACAGTCACACGTTGAGGATAGAGAGGCTTTTCAACAATAACTCTTGGATTTTCTGAGCCCCAAATCCGACAATTTTGCTTGTTGACGAAGCCACCGAGGTGGAAATGGCCCTCATCACTCAAGATGATTTTTCAATGGAGTTCCGGATCATTTTCATGCATTTCAACGACCCAATCAGCAAAGACACGACGTTGTTGATGATCGGCCGGCTTGAGTTCTTGTGTTAACTGGACTTTAGACCAAAATCTTTATGCAAAATACGGTGTAATGACGTTTATGGAATGCTAGGGAACGACGAGGAATGGATAAACCTGGGTGTTCTTCAACACTTTCGGCTACAACAGCAATATTTTCGGATGTACTTGGGCGACGTGCACGGGTTTTATTCTTCACATCACTAATTTGTCCCAACAGCACGAATTTTTTCATCAATTTCTGTACTGCGGTTCGACAAGGTGCTTCACGATGACCCAAAAATGTTCGAGTTTTACAAACTGTCTCTGCCAAATGTTCACAATTTTTATAGTGAATTTTAATTATTTGAATGGGTTGTTTGGGCGAGTATCGTTCCATTTTTATTAATGAAGTAGTTTCTACTTCTCACATATCAAAAAATTACAACTTCAAAAGTGTCATCTACTGAAATAACGGGCTATTCAAAATAACGCCTGTTATTGGAAAACCCTTTACATACAAATTTTTCAAAGCAGATTGTTAAACGTCGCACAAAAAGATTGGTTATCACCTCTTTCCAGTTAAGATGGTATTTAGGCAAAATTTCACTTAGTAGCCAAAGATGTGCAGGAAAAGAGGTATGCAGACCTGCTCCTATATGTAGTGAAATCATCCGGATGTTATGGCGAATCTAAACAGACTCTCTAAATAATCTGTGCCTAATGCGTCCTATAAGAAAGAGTCGTCCAGAAATGTGAGGTCCACTACTAGAAGTACAAAGCATTGACACAAAAAGTACTAAAGTATTTTTGCACAAATCATGCGGGGCTACGGGGTAGTTGCATGCTCGACTTAGGGATCCAAAGCAACTGAAATGATTACGATACTCTGCAGCTGACTGTTGTAGCCTTTTCATTAATAAGAAGCCCAGCAGGACTTGCGCGCTGTCTTACATCTTTTTATAGAAATCATACGGCGCTTCGAACCTGGTGGTAGTCACATGCACGGCTTAGGGATCCAAAGCAACTGAAATGACTACGATATTCTGCAGGAAACCTGCACGATATTCTGCACCTGATTGTTTTAGTCTTTTCATCAACTTGTGAAAATAGGAAACACAGAGTGTCTTGCGTGCTGTCGCACATCTTTTTATAGAAATCATGTGAGGCTATGAACCTGGTGGTAATCGCATGCTCGGCTTAGAGATCCAAAGCAACTGAAATTATTACGAATAGAATAGCAGATGACCAGATTAGTGCGAATGTTGTTAGTTGCTGTTTAAGACTTTTCATCAATTTGTGATAATAGGAAGTTTTTCTTCGTGCGCTCATCTACTTTTTTGAAGTGAAACTTCTTAGGCGTCGAATGGAGAGTAAAATTTCAAGGCCATGCAACGTTTTGGGCATTTTCGTTCCGCGAGAGAGAAAAAAGATATAACGTAGAGGAAAAGGAGAGAGAGAGAGAGCTATACCTTATATACATCTTAGATACATTCTAGGCTATTTTTCCTAAGTTTTTTTTTGTGGTTGCTATTTTCTACTTTTTCGCGCTTGTTTGTTGGTGCAAACTAGTAGGAAATTTATTTTTGGTGCCTATTTTTTGGCGTTATATTTCCATGTGCCTACCGTTGGGGCGTTTTTTGGTCCGAATTTTTTTCGTTTTTTTTTTGTTTTGGTGCCTACTTTTTGGCGCTTTTTTCCGTTTCCTGGCTAGTGCTTGTGCGTACTATAAAGTGCTATCCATTGGATTTATTGGTATTGCCTTGCGGTAATTTGTGCCGTTGCTGCGATCCTGGAATCGCTGCGTTTGTGCAGGTGATAAACGCTCGGAGTAGTGCGCGTTGTTGGCACGGTTTGTATCCGGTCGGCACATTGGTCGATCCTTCTCCGTTTTTTGTAAATTTTGTCTATTTGTATTCCCTGCAAATGGTGTGAATTTATTTAGATATATATTCTTTCTCTCTCTCTCTCTCTCTTTCGCTCTCTCTCTACCATTCTCTCTCGGTTCTCTCCCACTTTCTTTGCCCGCCTTGAAAGTTTCACTTCTGTTATGTTTACTACGCTACACGCATTTTTTTTATTCCTCAGCGCATGCCTGATTTCCGAGCCCTATTTAGCATTGTCGATATGCTTTCGAAGAGATTGGACCTTGATCGCACTACCACTATCTACAATGAAAGGTGCGATCCTCATACTTGCCAACTTTTCTCTTATCGATTGCTTAGATCTCAATTGCAAGTTGTTAGTTTGCTTCTTATTCGAGTTAAAGCTGTAAGTCAAATAATTTTTAGAATAATTTACGACACTGTTCAAAATACTTCAATGACTTGACATGGAATCCCTAAATGCTTACATATAATACCTCTGTAGGTATATCTTCTTTCTAAAAAGCCTTGCTGCGTTTGGTTTTTATTAACGCGCACGCATAGAATCTTACCGTATTCTGAACATTATCCTCATTATTCTCGATTTTCTACACCAGTCTTTATTTGAATTTAAGATAACTGCGTGTATCGCAGAAAACTCAATCGACTATTGCTTGTAAAGAATCTACTTCCAGAGCACTGAGAGTTGCGAATTTTAAATTTTATTCATGGCAGGAAGAAAAATGTGTAGAGCGAATTTTTAAACATAATTCTGAATTGGTTGAATTATGGAAATGGGGAATTTCATAAATAAATTTTCGTAACCTTTGATTGATTAAATGGGAACCATGAAAAACATTGAAAGCTGCCTGTCTATACATACAGACAGTTGGTAGCACGGTTCCAAAAGAAATCTACCAAAATTATACCTGCGCACAAATTAAAGCCAAAGTCTTGGCATTATAGAACCACAACCACCACAACAACAGCTGCTACAGCGCATTTATGCTACCAAAGTGGCATTTCAGCGAAGTATTGGGGGGGATTTGCACGTATTTATATGCAAACTTTTATCTTAGCCCACATTGTTGACCCTTTGCGGAACGGATTCAGCAACCATATCAGTGTATCTGTATGAATATTTACTTGCATACATACATACAAACGTACATAGATAAAGCTTGTGAAATGTTCAACTCTATTTCACTTCTTCATGTAAGTGCTTTGGATATCGGCACTTGGTGCGGTTAGTCTCAAGCTTTAAATATCTAAGCAAGACCCTCATTAATAATTTAAAATGTGGTATGAATGCGCTTTCGTATCTACATATGTATGTAGGTATGCCTTGTTCTCATATACCAGATGGCAAATCAGTCTAGTGTGAGACTATCTGATGTTGCTACAGGACCAATAAATGTTTTGCCGAAGAAAATTATTTTAATTAGGGCTGCTTTCACAATTGACTTACTCAATTAAAAATTACTCACTGTGTTAAAGAAATTGGGCTGTTTTTTTATATAATTTTTCCAAGTCAAGTAGAAAACACTGCACACTCAGCACTATAAATTGGCCATCAAAATCAGCACAGGTCGAAAAACCGATTTTTCATAGCTTGAGGCGTACCTATACGAGTACCTTTAGCTGTAACTTTATAAGCCATATCACTGAATCCATTTTAGTACGATTTTCATGAATTCGACAAAAAAAGGCATCTGTGTGCACGAATGGCTACGTCATAATATCAAAATTTATAGAGCGGTATGAATTGAGTTCATTTGTAGCGCTGGATTTTTGGAAGAATTTGATAAATTTTCAAAAACTTTTACTTGTAAAATATATTTTTATTTTGCCTATTTATAAACTATGCTAGCTAATAACTAAATCTAATTGCTTTTTTTAAAAGAAATTTGCTGGCAAATGATTTCTCGTCAAAATTTTAACGTCGCGCCATCAATACGTTCCGTTGCTAGATTTTTTACGAGAAAATCTAGAATTTGCTGCAGGGGGAAAATTTTTGGAAAAATTTTGCAGAGGAGCTCAACACCCTAGAACGCCATTTTTCCTTAGTTTCAAAAGTTTCAACTACTTCGAAAGGGTTAAATGTTTTCCGCTGCATTTGTAGTATTCCTAAATTTTGCTTACTGCCTTTCTTCATTCAAAAATTGTGTTACCGCAGTTCCAATAGAATTCATTTCTGATATTCTTAAGCAGAAAATCCTCTCACAACTCAGCTTAAGAAATGTAAAAACGACACTGAAACATTCAGCTGGAGTTTGTTTAACAGCAGAAACTCGGTGAGATGCAAGTAGCGTTTTAAAGTACATGAAAAAGGTTGTATGCATTCTGAAGTCTTCTCAAGTTGCAAGATTTTGAACGTCATTAATGAAAAATCATCATCTTCTAGCTGGAAACATCAGCACTGACGTTGAAGCTCAAAATGTGCAATCTGAACCAGAATCAGTCAATATCCGATGAGCCGTCCTTTGGAGGGATTGAGAGAAAGATTTTGCGGAAGATTTTTGACCTTTGCGATGAAGCAACAAACTGTATGACCTTTACGGCGGTTAAGGCGGCATAGATATAGTGCAGCGAATAAAGCTCCAGCGGGTTCGTTGGTTGGGTCATGTTGTTCGAATGCGTACAAACGCTCCGGCTCTCAAAGTATTCGAAGCTGAACTAGGAGGTGGTAGCAGAGGAAGAGTAAGGCCTTCTCTGCGTTGGAAAGAACAGGTGGAGAAGAACTTGTCCTCACTTAGTATGTCCAACTGGCGCCTATCAGTACGAAAAAGAAACGACCAAAATCGCTTAAACGATTATTGACCCGATTAAGAAAAACAAAAAACATAAACCAATGGAATTGCATTTTACTTTAATGGCAAAAAGATGCCACAGATTTCTTCATCTTTTCCTTCCACGAGGAAAAAACTATGCAACATTTTTCCCTGAGCAAGCTAAGGACAGCTCAATGATTGTTGAAAGTGAAACTGATTTCAAGGGAAATACTTTCTTGTGATAACTTTTCTTTTTGCGGGAATTAAAAAATTTTTATGAAAATGAGGCTCGAAAGCCTGCAGCAAATTCCATATAAAATATGAATCAAATGTGTTTCCTGAATTGGAGAATTTATGCGGCATATCTTCCAGCGTTTGGTTTACTGGATGTAATTTTGTCCCAAATTTTGAGATCGCCTTTCCCGAATATTTGCAGGGCTTTTATCTGTTACTGCCGCTGTTGCTAAATGTTCAGTAGAGTTCCAGCTTATTTCACATCTCCCCTTTTCTCCAAACTTGGCTCCCTCGGATCCCGTGGACTGCTATATCCTTTAATTTGAAGAAATGGCTAGCGGGTAAAAGATTTTATTCCAACTAGTAGGTGATTGCAGAAACGACTGGCTATTTTTCAGACTTGCACAAATCGTATTATTCGGAATGGATCTACAAAAGGAAGTGCGTTCGACGAAATATAGGGGTTTTCAGTAAGAGCGCTTCAACTTTTGAACTTTTTTGAATAAAACACAAACGGTTTGACTTTTTTAACTAATCGTTTTTTTATTATCGAGTTTGAACATATACATTTAAGTATGAAATTCGATTTCTTTTGCATGACCACCGCGTGCACGTTTTACGAAGTCCAATCGTTGAACCCAATTTTCGACCACTCTTTTGCATAAATCGGCCGAAATTCCAGCAATTTCGCGTTCAATATTGGCTCTGAGCTCACAAATCGTCGCCGGCTTGTTACTGTAGACCAATGACTTCACATAACCCCAAAACGGGACGGATTGTTAAATGAACCGTAAAATGGCCGTAATGCTCTTAAAGTAGCAGCAACAGAACGATTATTTTCATAAAAAATTTGCACGATTTGCAATCGTTGCTCAAGTGTGTAGCGTTCCATAATGAAATGTATACTAATGAAGTTTACAAATGACAAGCGAAAAATAAAAAATATTGCGTCGTTCGCCCTCCCTATCGGGAAAAAGTTGAAGCGCACCTATTGAAAAACCCTATATAAGCCTAAAATGAGGTAATTTCGAAAAATAAAAAAGGTTTATGCCAAACAATTAAATAGTTTTCATTTTTGCACAGACTTTTCAAACGCCACCCATATATTTATATCGAGAAAACTATATTATTATCCCTTCAAAAATATTCAAACCACCTTTACTTCCTTTGCAAAGCGAACGAAATTCGGCAGCCTGTCCTCATCATGCGCGATTTTGTGTTACTTCTCTCTGCGTTTATTCCGTTTTGCAATACAAGAAGTGGTTAATATAAAACTAGTTCCTTGTTTTTATATCTGCACACTTTTTTACTGCTGCGTATTTTTGTAGTTCCTACATTAGTAAATAATGGCGCTAAGCAGTAAAAAAAAATCATTATTGTGCTCCGGAATGTGGAATTTGTGTGTGGCTGTGTTTATGCGAGTATTCTAAGTGCATTTGTATGGATGTATGCCGTCAGTTTGAGAGCATCACGTGTGCACACGCTCTCTAGCTCTCCGTCGCAAAAGTGGCTAAAATCAGATATATTCAACACAACACTGAGAACGTGAACTTATTTTCACCACATGTTGTAACTTTGTGTCACATCACCTCACTCAGTGTGGCAACATTCCACAAATGACGGTGCATTGTGGTATGGCTCCATACATTTTTCGGCCAAAAATACATGGAGTGCGCCTGGGAAAATGAAATTTTGTGTGAGCGTGTAGTTTAAGTTAGTTAATTTTAAGTTCAAGCTAGTCAATTTTAAGTTAAAGTTAGTTATACAAAATTCCAAAAACTATTGCTCTCAGCCACTCCCTAGGGGTACCTCCATTGGACCTAAAGTAAGTAAAGTAAAATGGCTAAGCGAAAGCTCAGAAACTACGTTTTATGTTTCGAAGAAAGTTTACAATTTGATTGAAAAGCGTTTTTGAATTTTGTACATTCAAAGAAGTCTGTTTTCAGTATAACGTCCACCCTTTTCGGCAACAAAGCTACTAATACCGCTGCTGATACCGCTAATTTGCTTTCGAAAGTGATGAAATTTTGGCAAAGAACCATCAATTGACTTAAGTAAGCGAGTATTGTCAGAGACCTTACTCAACTTAAGCCCTCGTCACAAAGTGATGTTGATGGTTTGTCTGCGGTTTTCTAGAAGCAGTGCGATTCTTTAGAATATCCTCTGTTGTTAATCTTTAACAAATCACTAAGTTCCGCTGCTTTTATTGATCTGGAAATTTGCTTTCATTTCACCTCGTCCCAAGAGTGGTAATAAAATCGATATTAGTAACTATAGGCCTATTTCTAAGCTTTACACCATGGCATTTTTTAGAAAATTTCAGAACAACTTATTGTAATTTTTGCTGTCAAGAGCATGATGTATCCAGAGCAGCATGGCTTCCTTCCGGGTCGCTCAACAGTGTCTAAGTTAACTGTCTTTTCCGATGATTGTACCGCTGCTTTCCAATCAGGACACCAGTTTGACACCTTTTCTACCGACTTGTCTGAGGCTTCTGATCGGGTTTTCCATGTAATATTAATTTACAAATTAGCCTGCATTTGCTTCCAATCAGCCTTCCTGAGTTGGATCACATCTTACTTGCTCAATCGCCATTGCATGACTGTCGTTGACAATGTTAGGTTTCTTTCCTTCGTTGCTTGCTCTGGGATTCCGGCAGGGAGTATTCAGAGCCTGCTGTTTTTTTGCTTTATTTATTAATGATATTTGGTCTTGTTTCTCATCAAAGCAAAATCCCCGTGCTTTTTGAAAGGATTTGTTTTAATATTCCGAATCCAGATCGCTTCGTAGTTCGGAGTTTTTCTACGTTGGTCTCCCAAAATCTCTTCATACTCGAAATGCTGCTATTAGTAGAGACCTAATTGAGTTTAATAAACTCTATAAATTTATTGAGATAGATTTTTCATGTTCAAAGGGTCGCTTATTGAATTCTGTTAAATATTTGTAATAAAGGGTGATCAATTTAGAGGTATCGGAATTTAAATTGAAATTAAAATTAATTGCGTCATCTTTATTATTTTTGTGTAGAACCTTTCATGACATTTATTTTTAAAAATTAATCTCTTTCAAATGTTGGTGGCAACTGCGCCGTAATTCAGCCATCCCTAAACACCAATTTTGAATGACTCGTGACCCGCTGGAGGACTTCGGCCGGTATCTCGTGAATAACTTTAGTAATGCTGGCTTCCAATACTTCAATCGAAGTCTAAACGTGTGATATCACACGATCTTGGTGGCCAATCCAGACGTCCGAGACGAAAGATGTATTGCTCACCGAAGCGACGGCGCAGTATGGTTTCACAGGCTGTATGGTAAGTAGCGCCGTCAGCCGTCTTGTTGGAATCAAAGGCGGAGATCACGCGCTTCAATTTCCTGTATCCGGCATCAAAAAGTCGTTTATAATTGCGCGTCACCGTTTGCCATTCACTGTTACAGTGACGTCAGCCTCGTCTTTGAAGAAATATGTTCCGATGAGCTTTTTATATAGAGCATGCCACTTTTAAGGCAGTAAATAAATATTGAAAAGATGATTGAAATGGCTCAAGTCCCTATATGCACTTCCCTTATTCCAATGATAAAGATTTCTAAATATTTTCACTTACGAATAAACAAAAAGCTTTCAAAATATTGAAACATTTGGCTCATCTACTATTTTTTAACTACACCATCCACCTCCAAAATCTATTGATACGGTTGATGAAAATATCAAATGATGCTAACAGATGATTCAGAATATCCGTTTCATTACATTTTTCAAAAAACCTTGCCTTAAATCATTGATTAATAAATAAAAATTCAGTCTCAGAATATGCATGATATTTTAATGCAAATTTTGGTTAACATTTTCGTGAGCATTCTCAAATCTCAAGTACATACATATAAGTTACTGCAGGCGGCTGTCAGGCTATAGACGGTGAATATTTTCACGTAAATCAAAAAAAAGTAAAGGTGAGTCATTCATTTGTAGTAAAAAGACCGAGCCAACTTATTTTTTCCAAAGAAAATTGCAAACGCTGTACTTTATAATGCCATTTTGGTTCGCGCGCACCTCTCGAACAGAATAACTTTTCTTGGAAATTGTTAAACAAAGACTGCATTTTACTAAAAGCATCATTAAAAAAATATATACTCCAATGAAATGCATGAACAATTTAATCTGTTGTTGCTCCACAATATTTAAGTAATTTCACAAAAGTTTTTCTAAGACAAGATTTTACCTCTAGAAGCCAAAACTGTAGATTTTACATAGTAAAATATTTCTCTTTAAAACTGAATCATTCGATTTCCGTAATTTAATGGTCGAAAATTTATACATATTTTTGCCCCGAAAATACCACTGTGCGCGGTGCAATAGCTTTCTACCTCCATGCCACAATCAGCTTCTCTTTTTATCATCATATACGAGTATAAGTACGCAACATTTGGCCTGGGTGCCTTTAGCAGCTCTACCGACCGACTCTGTGGCTGCCTCTGTTGTCGTGGTGACTCATGCAAAAGTATGTAAATAATTTATGTGATGCTTCCACTGAATTGCATATGTGGATTGCCTTCGCTTCTTCGTTTTGATTATTCTTCTTCATCTGTGTTGGCACATTCTGAACGGCAGTGCTTGAGTTTTTGGTTGGAGTTGGTTGTATTTTGTGAGCGCCAAAAATGTGCGAAAAATAGAATATGCAAACCAAAAAGATTGAAATGGGTGAAATGGAAAAATTAAAAATTACTGAGAGTATACATTCAAATACATTTTGCTTAATAACTTTGGATACTTTTGTATTCACTAATTTTTTTTTCTTTGGTTATCTGCAATTTTGTGATTTACTTTTTTGGTTGACTCTATTTTCGTCAAGTTTCGACATTTTTTTTTGTTTTCACTGTTGCATCTTCATCCGCCTATGTGCGAAATTTCAATGACGTAAGAGTCTAGTGATTTAGATGGTGCACCAAAGTATCTTAGTAACAAATGCGGCACGAAGCAAGCATGCATTTGTTTCTTGCATAAGCGATGTTGGTCGTTCTGAAATATTTGCTACTTTTTTTTCAATTGTTATATGAAACACTGGAATATGTAGTCACTTCAAATCAATTTGGTACAAGATGGCGCAAAATTAATCACTCTGTCGGAAGATGTGTAATTTTTGCAAATGGCGTCGTATGTCAGGCATCTTTCACTCTTGACAACTCTATTATACAAACAGACAAGCAATGGAGCGTGTGAAGGTCAAAATAAAGTGTTCCATTACTCAAAACAAAAAAAAAAACTATTTTATTTAGTAAAAAAGTTGTTCAAAATCAAAATTGGATAGTTAATTTTGCGCCACCTTAACTAATTTGGTTCAATTCCGTAAGAATAAATTCAATTCACTCAGAATCAGAGAATTGTAGTTCGGAAATTGATTTTTCGAAGGGCGCGGACAAAAGCGCGAATCGAAAATTGTTTGTTGTTGTATTAGCATACAAATTTTCGTAAAATCTTGAGGTAGTGCTGCTAAAATGACAGTTTTTTATCGAATATAAATTCGCGTTGTTCCGGCAAGGAAGAACCAACTGTCATGGTAATGCTCCGCAGGAAACACACCGTACTTTGCGGGCACGTTGGGCTCAACCTTGTGTCTGGTAGAGCGTTTGGAACATTTTTCTGCTGAAATATGGATGCAAATGCCCTTTCTGTCAAAGGATTCAGGTATAAAGATATGTTAACAACATTTTGCCGGCTTCTTGTTGATGTTGTGGATATTGACTGTAAGCGGTCTGAACAAGGCGGTGCGATATACCACACAAACAATAAATTTATTAAAATTCCGGCTATGAATAATTTCGCTATATTTGGCTTGTTGAAAAATTAAGCGCACTCCTCTCATAAGCAGATCCTTGAGTACCGCAAAACTCCGTAGAGATTTAAAAAATGTTTCTCTTTTGAGCGGACAACTTTCCCATAATAGAACGCGAACGAATATCTCACCAAAGATATTTTAGTTCTCTCATAAGCGGACAGCCGGCAAACTCTGCCTTATATTTAATTGTCACAATCAATAAATTTGTTAGATTGTGTTTATTTCATTCACAAAACGTTAGAGCAAGTAAGGCAACAGATAGTAAAAAATTGTTAATTAAAAAAAAAAACTTCCCCAATGGCGATAGGACGCCCCTGAGGGTGAGCTTCCACTATCGGCAGTTGCTCAGCTCACCTACTTTATTAATCTATCTCAGAAACAAATTCCAGTTGACATCGAAACTGTTTTAATTGAAATAATCAATTCTTCATAAATCATGTAGAAACAAAAAATATCAATACTGAAGTGTCAACTCTCGCTGGCCAACTCTTGTGGCTGATGCTGAACTTGAAAATGAGATTGACAGCCAGTCAACTTCTTATAAAGCGAAGAGAAAACTTAACGCTTTTTCTTTATATCACATTAACCTTAATTTGCCTGCTGATCTTCAAATAGACTTCTAAGATATTGAAACTAAAGGAAATCTGATTAAGGGATTTCTGAATTTTTGGAATGAATTTAAATATCTTGCATAACAAAATTTTTTGTGTTTTTACATTTCTCGTGTTTCTCTATCGCAATGAAAATTCTGCTTGCTTTGTCAAATATTTATTTGTATCTTTGTTCTGTTTTCGGAAATAAAACTAATTAAATATTAAAGATCAATCTGAAATTATTTTAACTTTTTTCACGCTTTTCTCATAAGCGCACGTCTCTCATAAGAGAACACATTTTTCAATTCTTTGGTTGTTCGCTTAAGAAAGTGTACGCTGTAGTTTAAAATAAATAAAAATAGTTACCGAATTTTACCAACTTTTTTAAGGTTATCTTTTCTGATGAAATTTAATTTAACTTAGATGGGCCAGATGAATTTAGCGAGTATTGGAAAGATTTGCAATCAGAGCCAAGATATTTTGAAAAAAGTTAAAATTAATTCCAACTTCATCAACACTCATGAATACCGAAGAGTACATAACCTTACTTTCGGATATACTACAGCCAGCACGAGAATGCGCCCAGTTATTCATCTCTTCCCATTTTAAATTGGTTTTAGTGAACAGTGTATCCCCTTTCTTGTGATCAAATGAAGCCAAAATATTTTAGCTTTGATATTTTATCCTGATGTCCTGAAGATGACTAATAATCGAGTTCAAAATATCAACAAATAAATATAAACAATAATTTAATGCGTGATTTTATTGTTAATCGAGCGGTCAGTCAACAAAATAGGCTGAATTCAATTTCGATTACGTTCCTGGTCAAAATTTCCATCACTTTTAATGTAAATTAATTTTTTTTCGTAAATTTTTTATAAAATTATAGTTAATTGTATAGCCAAAACCTTATATGTCAGAGTTCTAAATTAAACAAATTTCAAAAAATGTCCACCAAATTTTCAACTTCTTAAGGCACCTTTCTAGAATTTCGAAAGATCGGTTTTTTATGTTATGATAGTTTATACTTTTAAAAAATATACCTGCAAATTTTTATTTTGAAATTCGTTGTAGTTTAGACGTTACAGTCATTTAAAACGAGACCGGTTTGGAGTACGACGCCCAGTACCACGAAATACTTGTGTACGTGAAAAAAATCCTTTTTTTTTTGTTTTTCAAATAAACAGATAAAATATCTAGAAAAAAAAAAATTGTTTTTTGTAAATCTGCTACCCACCATAGCGACATATCCACTGATGAATAATCGACCGAATTTTTTTTTTCAGACGTACAAGGTGGCGTAAAAGTAACCTTGCGATGTCTTTTGGCTGTAATAAAAAAAAAAAAAAGAAAAACTTTGATTCTTTTTGTGGATTATTTTTAGTTGGTCTTTTAATTTTTTTTACATCAAGTCGAGAATATGATGTCATGTGCCCTTTTTATGGCATTTTCCATCACTTTGGCCAAAACTTCCGGCAATAGGTATTCACATACTCGACGGATATTGTCTTTAAGAGCTGCAAGAGTCTGAGGCTTGTTGACATAAGCCCGCGACTTCAAAAAGCCCCACAAAAAGAAGTCTGGAGCGGTCAAATCAGGCGATCTTGCTGGCCAGTGCAAATGTAGCGCTCTGTAGCGCTCACCATTCACAGTAAACATTTGGCCGGCGACGTCTTCGAAGAAAAAAGGTCCGATGACTCCTCCAGCGAAAACAGCACACCATACAGTGACTTTGAGCGGGTGTAATGGCTCTTCGTGGGTTACACTCGGATTTTAAGTGCCCCAGAAGCGTAAATTTTGCTTATTTACGTAGCCGCTAAGATGGAAATGGGCCTCATCACTCATGATTATTTTTGATGAAAAATCATCTTCCTCTTGGTGGCGATTAAGGTTGGCTTGAGCGTATGTTAGACGCGATTGGAGGTCAGCGGCTAACAGCTGATGCACTGTCTGGACTTTGTTCGGAAACATCTTCAAATCTTGTACCAAAATTCGCTGTAAAGACCGTCGACTAATACCCATTTGCGTGGCACGTCGTCTGGTCGATGTCGACGGCGCTTCCATGACATCCTCGGCTACAGCAGCAATATTCTCTGCAGAACGGCTACTCCGGGGTCTGCCACGCCTGGCAGCATCTCGTGTTGTGCCAGTCTCTTCGAGGCGAGCGGCTGAACGTCGCAGTGTTTCACCAGTAGGCGTTGGACGGCGAGGAAATCTGCGACGAAATTCACGTTGTGCCAAAGTCACCGACCGATTATTGGTCAAATAAATAGTCAGCAATATTCCGCGTTCGGGAGCAGTGTAGCGTAACATTGTTTATTAACGTGTATTTCGCATTTACTATACAAATGTCAAAACAGAACTGACATTAGGGGCCAATCGCAAAATTTATAGCGTTTTTTGATAGGAGGATCACTTTAGCGCCACCTGTTACCTGAGTAGCCCACCAGTTCCGCCAGTGGCATGTGTTACGTCAGGGGACATTTTTTTTTTGTTATTGTCATTGAAAAAAATATTGTTTTTTTTTTTAAATAAAAAATTGATCTAATGAATAGAAGCGATTTTCTATTGATCTCTAGACCAGAAAAGTGCCGTAATGAGAATATTTAGAAAACTTCTGAGTGTACAAATTTGTAGCTCATTCAATTTTTGTACAATAAAGTGTTGAGATCGTTCAAAAATCGCGTTAATTATTTACAATTTTTTTTTTGCATACGATGTTAAAAATTTTCTTCCATATAAAGCACGTGAAATTTTTTGTTTTGGCTTTTCTTCTTTCTTCGCCGAACTGCTGTTTTTCATATGCAATTAGCCTTCCCAAGAATATTTAATCCAGTCACTTGGCAACTTCTCTCACATCCAGCAACATAAAAGTCTTTATGATTCAACACAGCCAATAATCAGTAAATGAGTAGAGTTGCCTATTTCACTTGCTTGCACGGAAAATAAAAGAAGAACAAGAAGAAAAAATAACCAAAACGCAAACTTCAAGTACTGTGTAGATATCAACCATCAAAAGCGGCAAATCAACTAATTGCCTCAAAGAAGCTGAAACCCCACTAACAGCAGTACCACGCCTCCCTCTCGTTGTGTGGTGAGTTTGTACATATGTAGCACAAGACTTGCTTGCTAGCCGACGAGTTTCGCTGTGAGCGGGCACAGTGGGGTGGCTGTGAAATTAATGGAAATTTTTGTTCAATCTGCCGCTTACGAGTCATAACTTTTTTGCATGTTGTGCGCCGCATTAAGCATCGCAGAAACATTCAAATCACATGTACATGAGCATTTTTCGAGTTGTTGGTTAATCGCCAGTGGAGTAGTGTTCAAACCGACATACATACGTGCATGCATGAAAAACTGTGTGGGTATGAAATATGCTGTTCATATGATTTTGCTGGGCTGCATTGCAACTTGTGACAACTTCGCGCTTCAGTTCACAAACGTACGCGCGGACGTAAACACTTGACCAATGCGTGTGATGTGTGAGTGACCGAGTCGAGTGAGTGCATAAGTGAATTACTCGTGCTACAAATAACAACAAAACAAAAGTGTGTTGTACGGTGCATATTTGCTTAACTGCAGTGTGTGTACGTGGGAGCGCTTTGTAGTCTATCTGCTGGCATCGCTTTTATCGGTCGGTGTTACGTTCCATCAGTTGGTTGGTAGTCGTAGTTGTTGTTCGACAAACGTGCTAAAATATAAATTTGTGCTTAATCAGTCGGCGAAAAGCAAACAAATTGTGTAGTCCAGAAAGTAAAGAAACTTTTAAATACTCGTAGTAATACACAGCTTGTAAAAAAAAAAATCAACAACAAAAACCATGTTCTCGAGTGCCTCGAACTTCTGGTTGTCTCTCTTGCTTGTTTTCTTTGTTGTTTTTCCCCCGTGTCATTTCTCTCATTTCACACAACTCAGAGTGCTTTGTGGTTCAACAATAAATCATTCAAAAATATTTGCTACGATAAACGAGCTCTTCATTCTCCCTTGTTTATTATACAATCTTCCCCGCTTCGGCCGCGTGTATGTGTGCTTGTGTATTGGTTTGCGTCAGTAGTAAACGCGTGTGAGTAATTCAATTTTGATGTCGCCGCTTTGTACGCCAACATTCTTCAATATTTTTTCTGGGCTTATCATACAGCTGGGCCGGCAAGCAATATTTATTTATTTATTTTGCTTTACTCTGTTAGCTTTTGAGGAGCTTTACGTAGAAGAGACACGAAAACCGGCATTCGTGCAAACACATCACTCAGCGGGGGCAAACAAGAAATTCAAAGAATTATGCAAAATAAGGGAGAATTCTGACAAAATTTGATTTGTGTTAAATAAAAATAATTAAAATTAATTATAAATAAATAATTCCAAGTCAAACTAATTTTTTTATTGGTAAAATGTAATCACGGAGAATCATAAAAAAAAAAATAATTTAATTCCAATTAAAAATTGCTGCATCAAGTAATTTGGCAGCCACCGTCGTTGAATGTTCAGATCATAAAAAAAACCAAAAACAAACAAAAAAAATATATTAAAGAATAAAAATAATAAAAAAATTTATAATAATATATAAACAAATAAATAAAAAAAATATTAATAAATAAAAACAATAATAATAATATAATAAAATAGAAAATAAATAAAATAATATAAAAACAAAAAATATAAAACTTAAGTAAACAATAAAAAATAAACTATAAAAAAATAAACTTAAGTAAGATAAAAAAAAATAAAGAATAAATAATAATAATAAACAATAAAAAATTATAAAACAAGAAAAATTTGCAATGAAAATAAAGCAGCAAAATAAGGAGTGTTTGATGCCCGTTGCTCTGAACTTTTAATCGTTAGTTATGTACATATGTGTTCAGATTTATCTATGGATAAGGCAGCTATTAGCTAGCAGGGAGATAAGAGCGGAATGGAACGATACGAGCGTCACCAAATATGCATGCAGAGGCACTCCGCAAGGTGGGGTACTATCGCCGCTATTATGGTTACTTGTAGCAAACGAACTGCTCAAGAAATTTGACGGAGGGGCACCAAAACTAGTGGCATATGCAGATGACATAGCTGTAGTAGTTACGCAAAAGTACCTGGACGCCATCGGTAATGTGATGAATAATACACTTAAACCGGTACACCAATGGACATTTCGCGCAGGGCTGGAGATAAACGCCGGAAAAACGGGCATGGTACTTTTTACCAGGAAGTGCAAGGTCCCGACGTGGAACCTCCTGAAGCTAGGCAACAACGAACTACTTCTCAAACATCATGCAAGGTACCTAGTAATACTAGATAGTAAATTGCTGTGGAAGCACAATGTTGAGGAAAGGGTGAAAAAGGCCAGTAATGCGTTGTACGCATGTAAAAGAATGCTGAGCGTTACTTGGGGTCTATCACCCTCTCTGATGCATTGGTGCTACGCGGCAGTAGTTAGACCGATATTGCTGTATGGGGCCTTAGTATGGTGGACTGCGACAAGAAAACGAACATACTTAATGCCACTGGAAAGGATTCAACGACTCACTGCTCTGTGCATAACAGGAGCGATGAAAACCTCTCCAACGGCGGCGCTGGAAACGATACTCAGCATGCCACCTATTGACCTTGTGGCGGAAAACCTGGCAGCGAAATCCGAGAGGAGGCTAGTGGCTGCTGGGGTATTCACCTGCAGAACCTTCGGGCACAGCTCAAGAGGAAAGCGGATCTCAAGTTGCACAGACTACATGACTTCGTACTTTAATTGGCAGAGAAGGTTTCGCACTACAATTGAAGAGGCGGGATGGCACATTGGCATGAAGCCTGGCCATAGAACTTTTCACATCTATACAGACGGCTCTAAAACTTTAGACGGAGTGGGAGCGGGTATTAACTGCTCAAAACTAGGAATAAGGCAGCCTATCAAGCTGCCAGACTACAGCAGTATTTTCCAAGCGGAAGTTATTGCTGTGGGGAAAGCCGCAGAGCTAGCCTACACTAGAACAAGAAAGAACTCAATAATTAATATATACGTGGACAGTCAAGCAGCAATAAAAGCAATAAGCTCATATTGTATTAAGTCCAAAAATGTTCGACGGAGCAGGGAGGTCATAGAAAGGCTAGCCGGAAACAATAGGCTGCATAACTATTGGATACCTTGTCAAAAAGCCATTATGGGGAACGAAATAGTAGATGAGATAACAAAAAGTGCTGTGAGACTACCATTTGAACAAGAGAACGACATACCAAAACCGCTAAATACAATATACAATAAAGCAAGAATTTCCTATCTCTCTTAAACGGAATCTTCGTTTGAAGCTCAACAAAAAAATCAAAACAAGGTTCCGAATCAGGGCTCTAAGACGGGTGGCCGATTAATTTGATCTTTTGAGTGTTCAAAAACTCTCTGTGAACCGATATATGAGAGCTTGCATTGTCTTGGTGAAAGATGATTCGTTTTCCTCAATTCTCTCAGAATTTCTTAAAAACAAAAAAATGATTGTGTATCATTCACGATAGACTGTTTTAAGTTTCTTTGGTACCACTAAGCTGCCATATGACCAGATTTCTCGAAAAACAGGCGACCTTTGGTTTTCAGGTGCTTCTTCCGTGAGAGGCTTTTGTTGAATTAAGCTCGCTGTGGAACACCCCGACTGCGAATTGCTGTTTTTTTCGACTCGTATGCATAGATATAGAATTTCTTGAACATCTCTTTACACTAGTCAACTCGAGTCCGTTTTTGGGCAATGTTCAATTTATGCGATTTCCAACGAGAACAAATCTTCTAGGCGAACAACTGTTTATACAATATTGAGTCTATACTGGTCCCACAAATGCCCTGCCTAGGGTGCCTCTATCTTGCCATATCAATTGCAGCATCATTCTAACTTGCCCAAACTTCGGGGACCTTTTACACCTCATTTCACTTTGAGTATTTGATTCCAAAAATTTACGGCCAGCCGACTGAATTAAGCAGTATTTGGCCGTACTCTTCCATCTATTGTGATTTTCTTCTTGCTATTTTCGAAACACACTCAGAGGTTTCCCAATACCTACCTGGGCGTGGTGACCGATATTGGAAGAAAATTGTTCTATAATTTGGTGTTCCATGCCCGAGGTGTCAAATCCGTTCACTAGCGAATGGTAGTCCTTCCCTCGCATTATCCCTTTTTGTAATGAACAGTTTTGTAGTTTTCTAAAATAAGACCAAATAGACTAAATTAAAAGAAATATGCTAAAATGGCTAATAAAACAATAAACACAAAAGAAGAAAAATAAATAAATAAAATTATGCCAATTCTTGTTTATTAAAAATTGTTCGCTAGCGATATGCCTTTTTTGGAAGACCATTTATTGAAGGCTGACAACTTTTTGCATGAACCTCGCATGGTCAAAAAAAATTTTTTTTTCTTAACAATCGATCCAAAAATAAAATACTGAAAACAAGAATACAACTTCTTTTTTCGTTTCTGTTTTGCACGCTTTTAAAGAAATACCAAAAACACCATTTCCAATGAGGCGATGGCCTCAGATAATTTTATTTTATTTTATAGAAAATTTATTTTGAAGCTTGCTTTCACAGTTATTTTGGTGTAAAGTTCAAGCTTAAATTTGAGCATAATTTGAAGTCTCTATCACATCAGCTTTCTGGGATAAGCAGGGGAAAACTACCAAAAGCATTGCTTTTTTGGGATTTTATCTCCATTTTCTCAAAAACATAACATTATGAGAATCGCGCTCAGAGCAAAAAACAAAAAGAAAATAGAAATGGCGCAAAATGATTCACCCTATCGGAAAATTTATAATTTTTACAAATGACGTCGCACGTCAATCATATTTAACACTTGCCAGCTAGATAGCTGCGGTATACAAACAAACAAGTAAGTGGCCGTACCCGAATGAGTTGGTGCGTGACTAACATTCGGAATTCACGGAGATAACGTAGGTTCCAATCTCGGTGAAAGACCAAAATGAAGAAAAAGTTTTTATCTAATAGCGGTTGCCCTCGGCAGGCAATGGCAAACCGCCGAGTTTATCTCTGCCATGAAAAAGCTCCTCATAAAAAATATCTTCAGTTTGGAGTCGGCTTGAAACTGTAGGTCCCTCCATTTGTGGAACAACATGAAGACGCACTGCACAAATAGGAGGAGGAGCTAGGCCAAACACCCAGAAATGGTGTACAAAACAAAGGGAATTAGCCTTAATTAATTCGAAGCTTCTGAACTACGCAATTAAATAAACGTAAATAAAATTATGAGTTGAAATTAAGTTAAATTGAATATAAGTGCAGTTGTAAAACGTAAATCAAACCACTTTTGTTTCGAATTAAATTAAAAAAAAAAAATTGTGTATCCAAAGAAACAAAAAAACATAATTAATTTCAAAAACAGTTCTTAATACTAACACACTAATGCATTTCATTGCTTGATGGTGCCCTCGACGTTCGCACTACTTTCAAAACTGTTTACTTTACTGCTGCTAAAACTTGTTTCTCGGGGTTCAGGGTCGTCTACAGAGCCATATGTACATATGTGTGTATGGGTGTTAAGCGTATATGTATGTATGTATTGTGTCTAGTCAGTGTCGTTAACAGCGCCAATACAAACCATAAGTACCACTTTATAGTGTAGTGTCTGTGCCTTCGATAACGTGATTCAATTCATTGCATAGCCACAGCACAACTCACCCGCGGCGTTTTTTTTAAAGCAACGCAACTGTGTATTCGCACTCTCATTTTTTTATTTATTTATTCACGCTCTTATTAGCAATAAAAGCACTCGTTAAATGTAACGCAAATAGTTTATTTCCTGTCGCTGCTGCCGCTGTACAAAAAGCAGCAACGAAAATAATTAGAACAATAAACCAACTGATTGCAGATTTTCTACAATTTGTAAGCACAATCTAGCTGGTATATAAATAGCTTACGTGGCATCAGTTTTTGTATCAGATTCTTGTAAAACTAAGAATTCCGCTGAGCTGCAGGATTAGGGAATTTTGGTTTTTGTAAATTAATTATGAAATGCGGTTAGACAATAACGTGAGCCGTCGTCGGGTGCATTTGTGACTCCGTAAGTCGCAGCTTTGAATCCCAAGAAGTATCAAATTCATAAAAATGTTTTTTTATGATAAAGCTTCTGTTAAAAAAAATTATATTCGCAATTATATGAAACGCGTGATTATAACAAAACGCGTGCCACAAGTCCTAACAAAGGATGTATGATATTTTTTTTTTTTTTTTTTTTTACAACTTAATTTTTCATTTATTGCATTACATTTTACTGCTATTTTGATGTATGTCGAGTTTCTCTTTTTTTAATTTTATTTTACTTGATATTTACAAGGTGCATAAATTTAGTTTTTGGATAACTTTTTTTAAATTAAAATTAATTAAAAAAAAAATATTTTAAGTGCTAGAAGTTTTTATTTAGTAATTTTATACGTCTTACTAGCATTTCCCAGTGGGCTTCGCACCACCATACATAAAATGTTTTTTTATATCGCAAGAAATTTTTCATATTAAGTTTTCTTTATAGAACTCGTAAAATGTTTAAACAGTTGAATTAGTTGATTTTTTCATTCAACATACTTTCTAAAGATGTCACATTAGCCTTTTCTGTACTTTTTTAAAATTTGATTGTGGTGGTCACCTACATATATACAGGTAAGGTGAAAGAGCCGATAAAAACTTGTAATTAAACTTTTATTCTTCAATTTCCATTTCAATTTTTTACGCTAAATAAGGCTGGTATGGCTCTATTGTATATTTGACCTTGAATCTGTAAAGTTCGAGAAATATATGTAGATAACGGATCTGAATTTTTAAAAACATTTTAACTGGAATGCCATCTCTTAACCTGAAGGCGAGTTCCCAATTGGTCTATAACTGGAGTCCTTAGTTACCCAGCGAAAAGAAAAGTCCTCTTTTCATTAGCATTTATCAACAACTTACAATGGATACTCATGTGGTTCAAACACATCCTAGGGTTATCCAGGTCCACGTTTTGGTCTATATCTCGAGACCCTAATTACGTAGGGGCATTAAAAATACTCTAACTATAGCAATCATCAACAGCTCCCAATTGCTACCCATATTGTACGAACACATCCTTAAGTTATCGGGGTCCACATTTTGGCCGATATCTCGAGACCCTAGTCACGGAGCGGCATCAAAAATACTCTACACTATAGAATCATCAGCAGCTTCCATTTGCTACCCATATTGTACAAACACATCCTAGGGTTATCCAGGTCCACGTTTTGGTCTATATCTCGAGACCCTAGTTACGGAGGGGCATTAAAAATACTCTAACGATAGCAATCATCAACAGCTCCCATTTGCTACCAATATTATACGAACACATCCTTAAGTTATCGGGGTCCACATTTTGGCCGATATCTCGAGACCCTAGTCACGGAGCGGCATCAAAAATACTCTACACTATAGAATCATCAGCAGCTTCCATTTGCTACCCATATTGTACAAACACATCCTAGGGTTATCCAGGTCCACGTTTTGGTCTATATCTCGAGACCCTAATTACGGAGGGGCATTAAAAATACTCTAACTATAGCAATCACCAACAGCTTCCATTTGCTACCCATATTGTACGAACACATCCTTAAGTTATCGGGGTCCACATTTTGGCCGATATCTCGAGACCCTAGTAACGGAGCGGCATCAAAAATACTCTATACTATAGAATCATCAGCAGCTTTCATTTGCTACCCATATTGTACAAACACATCCTAGGGTTATCCAGGTCCACGTTTTGGTCTATATCTCGAGACCCTAGTTACGGAGGGGCATTAAAAATACTATAACTATAGCAATCATCAACAGCTCCCAATTGCTACCCATATTGTACCATCACATCCTTAAGTCATCGGGGTTCACATTTTGGGCGATATCTCGAGACCCTAGTCACGGAGCGGCATCAAAAATACTCTGTACTATAGAATCATCAGCAGCTTCCATTTGCTACCCATATTGTACAAACACATCCTAGGGTTATCCAGGTCCACGTTTTGGTCTATATCTCGAGACCCTAGTTACGGAGGGGCATTAAAAATACTCTAACTATAGCAATCATCAACAGCTCCCAATTGCTACCCATATTGTACGAACACATCCTTAAGTTATCGGGGTCCACATTTTGGCCGATATCTCGAGACCCTAGTCACGGAGCGGCATCAAAAATACTCTGTACTATAGAATCATCAGCAGCTTCCATTTGCTACCCATATTGTACAAACATATCCTAGGGTTACCCGGGTTCACGTTTTGGCCTATTTCTCGAGACCCTGGTATCCGATTCTTAAAATTTCAAAACACAAACCATCTACTGAATAGTCCAAACAAAGCTTGAAAATTTGGTTTGGATAGGTGAGCCCGTTCTTGAGTTATAAGATTACCAAGGAAATGTAACTTCTTTTTATATATATAGATTGTTTGTCTGTTTGTTTACTGCAGCTATTTAGTTTACAAGTGTCAAATTTTATTGACGTGCGACGCCATTAATTTTCGCCACATTAAATTTTATTCGCCGGCCGTCGTAGCTGATTACGGTGACACGAGACTATCATTCGGAACGGCCCAGTTTCGAAATCCCGGGTATGAAACACAAAATGTTAGAAAAAGTGTTTTCTAATAGCGATTGCCCCTCGGCAGGCATTGGCGAACCTCCAAGTATATTTTTATCTCATAAGAAACGATCTGCCATTTGAAGGCGCCATACAACCGTAGGTCCCTTCATCTGTGGAAAAAACATCGAGACGCACGCCACAAATACCTAGGAGGATGAGCTCGGCTAAATACCCAGTAAAGGGTGTAAGGGCCAATTGAGTACGTTGAGATATCAGTGGTGAAAGTGGTTGCGCAACATTTTGCGCTACAGCTGCAATATTCCCAACAAAATTTCCAGTTTTTTGTCTGCTAGTTTCTTGACTTTTTTCTACCACCTTTTGAACTCATTCGGACTCATTAATTTCACTAAAAAAGCACGAATTTTGCGGTAGGTATTTCTTAAAAATCGACCATTTTCGTTATAAGTTCCAATAATTTTAAAACGTTGTTCTATTGCGCGAAAAATTGCACATCTGTGCACTTGACATGAAAAAGGACATGACGAAGATAACATGAAAAAAGTACCGTCTAGGAATTATTCATTATTGATATCTCAGTGTATTGATTTGATATACCCTTTATTATTATTATTTTATTTTATTATTTTCTCTATTTTATTTTGTTTCGTGTAACTAATTTTATCTAACCTTTTAGGTATTTTATATATTTTTCATTACTTTTTTTATTTAATTTTATTCTATTGATTTTTTAAATTAAATTCAGATTTATTTATTTTGTTTCATTTTATTTTTTATTTTTTTTGTATTTTATTTTGTTTCGTGTATTGAATTTTATTATTTAACTTTGTAAGTATTTTATATATTTTTCATTATTTTTTTAACTTTTTATTCTATTTTTTTTTCAAATTTAATTCAGTTAATTATTAATTTTGTTTGTATTTTATTTTGTTTCGTGTATTTGGTTTTAATATTTAACCCCTTAAGTATTTTATATATTTTTCATTATTACTATTTTTATTTCATTTTATTCTATTTTTTTTTTAAACTAATTCTGTTTTATGTAATGTTTTTTGTGTATTTATTTTGTTTCGTTTATTTAATTTTATTATTTAACTTCTTAAGAATTTTATATATTTTTCATTATTTTTGTTTAATTTTGTTTTATTCTATTAGCCTTTTCAAATTTAATTAAGTTTTATTTATTTTTTTGTATTTTATTTTGTTTCGTGTATTTAGTTTTAATATTTAACTTTTTCAGTATTTTATATATTTGAATTATTATTATTTTTATTTTATTTTATTCTATTTATTTTTTTAATTTAGTTTTATATAATTTTGTTTTGTATTTTATTTTGTTTCATGCCTTTAATTCTATTATTTAAATATTTATATATTTTCCATTATTATTATTTTTACTTTATTTTATTAATTTTTTTTTCAAATATAATTCAGTTTTTTTTTGTTTCGTGTATTTAATTTTTATTATTATAACTTTTGAGGTATTTTATATATTTTTCATTCCTTTTTTTATTTAATTTTATTCTATCGAATTTTTAAATTTAATTCGGTTTTATTTATTTTGTTAAATTTTATTTTTGTTTTGCGTTTTATTCGGTTTCGTGTATTTTATTTTGTTTCGTGTATTTAATTTTATTATTTAGCTTTTTAAATTTATTTTATATAATTCAGTTATTTAATTTTTTTTTATTTTATGTTGTTTCACGTCTTTAATTCTATTATTTAAAATTTTATATATTTCATTATTACTATTTTTATTTTGTTCTCAGTTAGAAAAAAAGTAAATACAATTACATTCAGTTTTCTTTTTCTTTCGTGTAAGTAATTTTTATTATTTAATTAATTTATTTAATTTTATTATTATTAATTTTTAAATATAAGTCAGTTCTATTTATTTTTTTTTTAATTTTATTTTTTTTATTTTATATTATATGTTTAATTTTTGTTTTTTCAAATTTTTGTGCAATTTATTTCTTTATTTTTTACTTAATTATATTTTTTATTAAATATTTTATAAATTATTTTATTTTAACAAATTCAATTTTAATTACTTAAAATCTTATTGCTTCTTTTCGACACCACTGCCAATGTAATCAGTGTAAATCATTTCTGTTCTGTATGTAGTCGTAAAGTCTTCAGTCTATGACGTACATATATGTGTCGCAAAAAACAAAAAAAAAAAAATATATTTCTTTTCACTCTCCTCCTGCAACTGCCTCTAGCTGGTGTGGTGCCTTTTTTCATCTGGCTGATGAGCCCCAATTTGTCGTCTCTTCTCTTTCTGCTTCTCTTCGTGCTTTGTTCTGTCTGCAAGCAAGTTTAGTTTGTTATAGCTTTTCTACTTTCTACCACTTTTTCGTTTTCTTTCTTCACTTGACATTCCATTTAGTATGTCTGCCATTTTTACGTATTCACCCGAAATAATAAATTATTTGTCCCGGGTTAGGAATATGTGCCGCACGTGCTGCAACGTGCAAGTGCGGTAACTCGTGCAAAACATTTGCGCTAACAGTTTGTTGACTACTGTGAAAGCATGTGCTTGCTTGCTATGCATTCTCTCTCGGATTTCCTTTCTTATATGAACTGTAGTAGCCTAGTTAAATGTGTGCTGAGCTCTGTATGGAATTCCATTACTCGCGCTCTGCAATACTCTCTATCTCTTCAATTTGTAGTTGGGTTGCTTTGTTGTGCCTGCATTTTGTTACTCATACGTCACCGTGTTTCCGGCTTACTCTACTTACTATTTCAGACTCTCACATTCTGTAGTCGGTTTTTAGCGCATATTTACACCCAGTTTTGCCGACATTTCCCTCTGTGCGCTCTCAGTTTACGACCCTTCTTTTAGAGCGCGTGTATTTATCTATGGACATTTGCGTGTGTGCGTGCGTGTGTGTGTACTTGTTAAGTGCTGAACAACCCCGAAAATGCTACCACCACTTCCGCTCTGCGTAACTGCGCGTACACTTGCTAGGGATTATAGTACACTACTACATGGATTGTTCAGTTCGGTTTTGGTTTAGAGGCCGGGGTTTGGGTAGAATTGTTTGCTTGCTTGTTGTTGGTATATGCGTTTGACTTGGTGTGCGTTGTATGCCTCCGCTTCGTTCGTGTTCGCCAGCGGTTGCAGCAACATTTGCACATCTCGTTGACCTCATTTCGTGCCGTAGTTTCATCGCGTCCAGTCCAGTCATTTCGCAGTCGTTCTTAGCTTCACATCTGACTGGTATAGAATCCCGTACCAAATTGTCCTATGCCAAGAAGCTGTACGTCTGCGACTTGCATTGCATTTTCGACGCTCAAGGTGTGCACACGTGCCAACAACGAGGCGACACTTTCAAAAGTCGAAGTTGCATTTAATTCGTACCGAGTTCTTACATAGTTTGCGTTTATCGTGTGTCGATTATCGCTATCGAATTGAGGTTGTGACGTTGTTTATCTTTTTCTGTCATACATGAAATTTGACAGTAGTGTGCAAATGGTTGAATAGAAAAGCGAAAAATAAACCTAAATTTCTGCATTTGTATCTATGATTTGTAAGAGGTGTTGAGAAGTGGGTGTGCTGGATTCATTGTGATTTGGTAACAAATAGCAACAAAGTGCTTAACCTCTTAAGTGCCGCGCGCCTGAACACAAAGTGCATTCCAGTGCGGTTGCATGCGAGTGTATACGTCATAGCCATTGCAATTAGAAGCTTGTACGTCATAGCCATTGAGAGGAAATGCTTTCAAGAAAGTTTTAACTAAGTATATAAAATAGTTGAAAATACAAAAATTTTAAAACACTTCCATGTGCTTATGTTCCTGACAGTGATGTGAAAACAACAAAACTGCAAATGAACATCGGCTTGTTTACTATATTGATATGAATTGCAGTAAAAAGCGCATCGAATTTCGCATTTACTATCCGGTGCAGTTTCATTTTTGTTTTGATTAAAATACGTCACTGTGAACTTATACGAAATTTCGGGGTGAGCAGTGGTATACCGCAGCCTTGAAAGTAAAGGCTTTTAGTTTGTTGAGCTGAATGTTTTGTGTACAGATATTTTTATTTAGTAGAAACAAAAGAGAAAATTTATGTGAAAGCTTTTGGTGCAATGAATGAAAAGTGGTGACAGAATTCGCGAAAACATTAGAGTGCCACAACTTGTTTGCCC
Organism: Anastrepha fraterculus; assembly: GCA_037575425.1. Classification (NCBI taxonomy): domain Eukaryota; kingdom Metazoa; phylum Arthropoda; class Insecta; order Diptera; family Tephritidae; genus Anastrepha; species Anastrepha fraterculus. Next base: position 644,129 of record JAYXIM010015486.1, on the reverse strand, counting down.
ACTTTTATTTTTAATTTCCATTCAGCTTTTATAAAAATATTGTTTCTTCTACAAGAATTGTCATATAGTCGTACATAAGCTCGATTTCTAAACTTTGTACAAATTTTATTAAAAATCCACAAATTTTCATCGACATTTCAAATTGTTTAAACGGAACTAAAAAAACAAAAGAAATGGGACTCACAGTTGTATAACAAATAAAATTAGAACCCAAATGTGCAAGTTTGAAGTACTGCAAAATTGTTGTTGGTTTTTGATATTTTCTTACCTGATGGGGTTATGCTAACCACAACTTATACTTCACGAAAATGTCTTCTTTTAACTTCTGGTTACTCAGTTGGATGGCAGATATTAGTCATTGTAAATTTGAATAGTTCAAATACATCTGTGACTGCCGAACATTTGCTCCAATTTCGCGCCGAATTTGAAAAATAGTTTTCATGAGAAGTTCACATTTAGGTTTTGCGTTGCTATCAAATTAAAACTATCTAAATTAAGTTTATTTAAAATAAAATTAAAGGAGTAAATAAAATTAACTGAAATAAAATGAAAGGTAACAAAAATATGAAAATAAAGTAGAAAAGCGAATAAATAAATTTACTTAAAATAAAAAATAAATAAATAATTAACAGTCAAAGCTGATACGAGTATTAGCAGCCAAGGTCTAAATGAAAAAGTTAAAATAAATTGATATAAATTAAATGATGACAAAAAACAAAATATGAAAAATAATAAAAAAAGAGAATATAAAATAAAAGATACACAAAACTAAAAGGAAAAAGTGCGATATATTAAAAAAAATAAAAAAATTAATGGATTTAAATACACTCAAAACAGAGTAACAGAAAGCGAGTAGATAAAATTTAAAGGCAAAACCCAAACAAAAAAAACAAAAACAAAAAAAAATAAAAGAAAGTACGAAAAAAACAAAAACAAACAAAAAAAATTATGCTTGAATAAAAAAAAACAATAAAACATAAAAAAGTACTTCAAATTTAATGGCATAAACAGAGTAAATAAAATAAAAGGTAAAACAAAAAATATTTAAAAGTAAAACAAAAATAAACTGAAACATATGAAAACATAGTAAAGTGAAATTAACATAAAAGAAGAGAAATGAAATAAAAGATAACGAAAAAACTGAATAAATAACATGAAAGAGAAACTAAAATAAAATATCATATTACGTAATTTTTTTTTTAAATTGGTAAATAATTTTTATTTTTATACTTCTGTTACTAAATTAAAAAATTTTTTTTTGTTTTATATTTTTACTTTTATTACTAAATTAAAAAAAAAATTTTTTTTACTTCTGTTACTAAATTAAAAAAAAAAATTTTCTACTTTTGTTACTAAATTTTTTTTATTGGTTTTTTTACTTTTACATATTTTTTTAATTTTTGTAAATAATTTTTATTTTTGCACTTCTGTTACTAAATTTAAAATTTTTTTTTGTTTCATATTTTTACTTTTGTTACTAAATTTAAAGAAAGTTTTTTTTTGTACTTCTGTTACTAAATTAAAAAAAAACATTTTTTCTACTTTTGTTACTAAAGTTTTTTTTATTGGTTTTTTTACTTTTACATATTTTTTTAATTGTTGTAAATAATTTTTATCTTTGTACTTCTGTTTCTAAATTTAAAAATGTAAGAAAAATCAGGGAAACAAATCAAACAATAAATAAATCAATTTGTTTTAAAGTAAAATAACACAAAAAATAAATAAACAGAGTAAATAAAATAAAAGATAAAAAATAAAAAGTGGAAAACTGAATAAAATTAGAGAAAATAAAAAACATTACAAAATAAAATTAAAGTAAAATAAAAATGGAAAAATGACGCAAATAGCTGAATAAAATAAAACAAAAAAAAAAATTAAAAATTTTGGAAACAAAATATATTGAAATATAGTAAAGTAAAAAAAAAATAAAAAAAAAAATATAAAATCGAATTACAAGTAATATAAAATATAAAATAAATAATAAAAAGGAGAAAATAAATTAAAATATCAATGAGTAAAAAATTAAGGCAAAAGCAATGCAACAAATCATAATAAAGTAAAATAAAATAAATAAACAGAGTAAAAAACATAAAAAATAAAAAGTTGAAACCGCTATAAAAGTAAAAAATTACGAAAATAGGTTAATAAAGTAAAACAAAAAAAAACCTTACAAAAAGTAAGAAATAAAATTTAAAAAAATAAAATAGAATTAAAGGTTACAAAAAAATAAAATAAATAACAAAGAAAAAAGGAAAGGGAACAAATTTAACAAATTAAAAAGTAAATCAGCCAATTTGTTTCAAAGTAAAATATAATAAAAAATAAAAAACAGAGTAAATAAAAGAAAATATAAAAAATAACAAGTAAAAAATTTAATAAAATGAAAAAATAAAATTATTAAAAAAATTAAATAATTAAGAAAATATTACAAAATTAAAATAAAGTAAAATAAAACAAGAAAAACTAAGAAAAAGAGTAAAAAATAAAGATAACAAAAACTAAAAATTGAAATAACAAAAAATACAGATTCAAGTATCAAAACAAGAATTAAAATAAAAAAAAAAATTAAGCAAAATCAAATTAAAACAATTAAAGTGAAATAGAAATAAGAAAATTAAATAAAAGAGTAAATGAAATAAAGATAACAAAAATAGAAAATAAAAATAATTTAGTAAAACTAAAAAAAAACCAATGCATTGAAGCAAAATAAAATGAAAACAATAAAAGTGAAAAAAAAAATTTAAAAGGGGTGAATATAGGAAAATATAACCAAGAAGAACACATAAAAAATCAAAACCATTTAATGAAATTAAAATCATAAAATAAATTGAAATAAACTGAAATTAAAACTAAAAGTTAAAGTAAACTAAAATAAAATACGTCCCACGACACTCGGATCTACGTTACCGGAATGACCCGGATTTATATCCGGCCAAGGACTGTCACTTCAGCAGCATTCCTCATAAATTAAGTTTCAAGGGCCGATGCTGATTTTGAATAAAATACAATTTGTTTAGGAAATTGGTGTCATTTCGCTTTATTATGATAATATTGGTATGGCTGAATTACGTATGGGACAAAATATCGGCCAAATCGCGACTTCGACGGCACACCTCCATCCGATGGTCCAAATTTTCGAAGACGCTGAGGCATAATTGGTGTTCTATGCCGTCAATGTGCCGAATTATCTCATCCTTTAGCTCATGAATACTTGCTGGCTTATCGACGTAAACCTTTTCTTTGAAATAACCCCAAAGAAAGAAGTCCAACGGTGTCAAATCACATGATCTTGGCGGCCAATTGATATCGCCGCGACGTGAGATTATTCGGCCATCAAATTTTTCGAGCAAAAGAGCTATTGTTTCGTTACCTGTGGGACAAGTGGCACCGTCCTGTTGAAACCACATATCGTACACATCCATATCTTCCAACTCGGGCCATAAAAAGTTCGTTATCATCTCACGATAGCGAACACTATTCACAGTAACTGCCTGACCGGCCTCATTTTGGAAAAAATACGGCCCAGAGAGGCCGCCGGCCCATAAACCGCACAAAACTGTCACTCTTTGTGGGTGCATTGGTTTTTCGGCAATCACTCTTGGATGCGGCAATTCTGCTTATTGACGAATCCACTGAGGTGAAAATGTGCCTCATCACTGAAGATGATTTTCTTCGAAATTCGAACGCGAGTTTTCATAATAAATCTGAATAACTTTAAGGCGTTGCCCGATTGTGTATCTTTCCATGGTTCAAATTGAGTTAATCTGAAATTGAAAAATGTCAAATGAAATGCAGAAAAAAACTTGACGTTAAGGTGTGGTTCACATTCAACATCGGCCCTTGAAATTTAACCACCCTTTATATATGGGGAATGTTTATGATGCTACAACAACAAGAATAAAGTAAATGTTATATAAAAAAACCTACTAAAACAGCAACCACACACAAACATTTGTCTGCTAAAAAGAACACTAATATTAAAAGCTTTAATGCAATAATGACGAAATTAAACTTTTTTTTTAATTAAATTTGAACGCACTTTAATTTACATATAATTTTTTTTGTTTCAATTTGGCACAAACAATGCTTGAGGTTAAATTAAGTTGAGTTAAATCAAATTGCAGTATTCAAAACTCAGTTACATTAAACAAATATAAATTAAATTGAATCAAAGAGAAAAATTAACTACATTAAATTGAAGTAAACAAATAAAGTAAAAGTATATAATAATAACATTAAAATAGATAATAATAAAATGAAAATATAAAATAATAAATTAAAAATCTAATCGCTTCAGTCCATTTCAACTTAAATGAATTCATTTGAATTCTCCTCATTTCACTGTCATTCCGTTAAAATAAAAATTAACTAAATTTAATAAATTCAAGTGAATGTAGAATTACTAGAAATAAAGTTTTCTTTAATTAAAGAGCAAGGTAATTGTAGCTCTTTCTCTTCAACATTTTTATTTATTTGTGTCTACTCTTTAACAAAATTTTCTCAAGCCGGTCGGTCAGTGCTTTTGTTATTCAACGGCCAGAATTTGTGTACCTACATGGCGTATACGTCACAAAACCGAATTCACTTGCGGCCGCTGGCGTTTCTTCAAAAGTTCAATGTAAATATGGCATATACAGAAAGCAATTAAAATCGTACAACAATAAGCGTCAGCAAAATCGTGCGACTACATAGTTCTTGTTTTGCCATTCCCCTTTCAAAAAATATTTCATTTCTCCAGTCATAAAATATGTCTAATAAAAGCAAACGGTTGATAGAGGCTGTCATAAAGCTGAAACTACTATAGATGTTGTGCCTAAAAAAGGAACACAACTTTAAAGACCACCAGGAGAATTGTTTCTTCACATCTCTTTGACATTTACTCAAACTATTGCACTCCTCGTAGGCGAGCCATATCACAAGTGGCGGTGACGCTTTTGTGTTGCAAAAACAACGAACGAAGCTGCAAAATGATGCACATAGATAGTTTTTGACCTCGTTATTTGCATTATGCGTTAGCAGCCAGCCACCCAGCCAGCTGGTAGAGTGCTGCATAGCCGACTAGGATACAAATTCAGGCTCAACCTCTTGCAAAAAGTCGTACAACGACTGCAAGAACGCATTTATACAGCACAAATATTTTACTATATGCAGAGAAGAAGTTGATTGTAAGTGAAATAGTAAAAATAGGGGTAAAACATAACGGTTATAAGCACATTAGAAAAAAGTAAAAAAGAAGAGCACTTGTGGACAAAAAATGCATACCATTTTCTATAGTTGAGTTTAGTTCGGCACACTTCAGTATAGTTGATGTGGATGCAACGCTGCCGGGGCCACTAAGGCGACATTGTACTCGTCTGGTCTTTCACCCGAACCCAAATAATAACCGAACAGCTGTTTACATAAGCACTTTAAGCTACCTCTCACTACTTGACTGACTGACTAACGGAGCGATTGACTGCCTGTGCGACGTTTGTCTAAAACCAGCGCATTTAGTTATCTTCAACTCCGTTTGCTTATGTACAGTTATGAATTTATATATATGGTTTTCTACTACAGTTATGTGTAAACATCGCTCTGGCTTCAGTATTCAACAATAAATCAACAAGAAACTAAAGCGAGAAATTTTAAAGTGGAAAACAAATACCTAAGTGGAAGTGCAAGTGGATGTGAGAAGTGGTAACATTTGATAATACAACTGTAAATATGCAGCTATTCGCCGTGCACGTACACGTATTTGCGAGTGAGTGTGAATGATTTGCAAACGCATTTAGAACGACAAGTGCGAGTGTTGAGTATTGAGTATTTGTTTGCTTAATGCCGAAAAAGTGTGTTTTTGGCTATAGTTTAACATAAAGTGAATTTAAAATTATTTATTAGAATAAAGTTGAAGAATTAATACGAGAAATCAACAAAAAGCTGCAAAACAGTTAACTACAAAATTTAGTAAAAATTTACAATTAAATTTCTGCTGCCAGTAAGCAAATTAATTAACTTCAGGTTGTCGCGAATCAACTGCATCGAATTGGCCAATCAATTGAACAACAACGTCATCGGTTAGTAATCTTACGCTCATAACTCTTTTATGTAAATATGTGTAAACTCAACTGCTTATGTTTGTTGAAACATTTTGTTAAACAAAAGTGCCTTTTTAATGCCTTAATCACACCAAGTGGTGATTTTTTTTAAGTTACACAAACAAGTTGTCTGTCAGGGTAGAATGAGATGCAGCGGTTGTCAAAAGGGGTAAAGTGAAATGTTTAAAAAATAGCTATTTTCTACACAGTATAAAAAGAGGCAAACAATGAAGAGTACAAAGAGCAAAATAGAGATGTTCGTGACTGAATTTTTATTTATTTATAATAAAAAGTTATTCCAAACAAAAAAATGTATGATTAATTTTGCGCCACCTAATATTTTTGTTTTAAGTATGACACTCAAAATGGAGATGTCCATGACTCAATTTTTTTTTATTTAATAAAAAGTTATTCTGAACAAAAAACTGGATGATTAATTTTGCGCCACCTAAGTACATCTAATATTTTTTTAAGTATGACCCTTTGTTTCAGATAAAACTCAAGTTGATTATATACGGTATTGGCCAAAACTATAGCGCCCCCCTTGTGCATGTTTTCCACTTCCTGTTTTTATCCAAGTTTTTTATTTCAAAAGTTTAGCATAAAAGAGTTCTTAGTAGAAAAAACTAGAGCAACACGTTTCTATGCTAGGATTAGTTTAGCAAAAAAGAAATCCAATTTTTTTTATCTAAAATTCTAGCGCAAATAGTTTAAAACTCTTTTATGGTCGATCTTTAGCTCCTGGGCGATGCTACGACTACTCACATGCCGGTCTACTTCGATTACTTCTGTGTTTTTATTGAAATTTTCCCGCTTTTCGACATTATCGACATTTTTTCTACCGGCACAGCATCGACGAAACAAAAATTCCACGTATCTAGCTGCTACAGTATCGGCACCATAAATACCATTCACAATTTCAGTAGCCTGGCTTCAATTGCCCCCTTTATCAAAGAAAACTATAAAATGTACAGAATTTTCGCTATGCTGATTTCCATTGTTAACACCCTGTAAGAAACAAAAAACAGCAAATAATTTTTTTTTTTTAGTGTGAAATGTCGTTAAATTTTTTGATTGATACTTTAGGAGATATCGATCACTACAGACAACTACTAATGGATTGGGGAAAACCCAAGCCAATGTTTAAAATTTATGAACTAGACAGCTGGAGTATACCTATGTACAATCATTTAGTAAAAAAAATTATTAAAAAAATTCATTAAAAAAAAATGGATGATTAATTTTGCGCCACTTAATTTTTTTTTAAGTATAACACTTTGTTTCAGCTAACACTCCATTTGATTATATATATGCATGTACATGCTTATTGATAAATAATTCCTATTTTATTTAAGTGTCTCGCCATTATTTGTAATAAAATAATTTCATTTTTCTCTTTTCAGGTAAGTTTCCATGGAAGGCTATCGATCGAGTGAGAAGTACATTTGCTTGGTTAATCAATTCAAGTACGCCGGTGCTCACTTTATTAGCAGGGCGGCATATTGCAAAGTTTTGACTTTTGAAGTCAAACTTCTTAGGCGACGATGGACGAGCGAGAATGGAGAGTAAAATTTCAAGGTCATGCAACGTTTTGGGCATTTTTGTTCCGCGAGAGTGAAAAAAGATATAACGTGGAGGAAAAGGAGAGAGAGAGCTATACCTTATATACATATGTATATCTTAGATACACGTTAGGCTATTTTTCCTGAGTTTTTCCTTCTGGTTGCTAATTTCTAGTGAGAAATAACACTGCCTATTTTTTGGCGGTTATTTGTTGATGCAAACTTGTAGGATGTTTTTTAAATTTTTTTTGAGTGGCTTTTTTACTTTTACATATTTTTTTTTTTAATTTTTGTAAATAATTTTATTTTTTACTTTTGTTTTGTAAATAAAATTTTTTATTTTATTTTATATTTTTACGTTTGTCACTAAATTAAAATTTTTTTTTTTAATAAATTTTTTGTAAATTTTTGTTTGATTCGTTTTTTTACTTTTACATATTTTTTTTTAATAAAAAATGTGAATAGTTTTTATTTTTGTACTTCTGCTACTAAAGTTAATTTTTTTTTTATTTTATATTTTTACTTTATTTACGAAATTTAAAAAAAGTTTTTTTTTTTACTTTTGTTACTAAATTAAAAAAAAAGTTTTTCTTACTTTTGTTATTAAATTTAAAAAAGAATTTTTGTCTACTTTTGTTACTTAATTTTTTTCGATTGGCTTTTTTAATTTCACATATATTTTTTTTAATTTTTATAAATAATTTTTATTTTTGTACTTCTGTTACTAAATTAAATTTTTTTTATTTTTTTGTTTTTATTTTTACTTTTGTTACGAAATTTATATTTTTTTTTATTATTCTTGTTATCAAATTTAAAAAAGTTTTTTTGTTTACTTTTGTTACTAAATTTTTTTGTAAATTTTGTTTTTGATTGGTTTTTTTTACTTCTACATATTTTTTTTAAATTGGTAAATAATTTTTATTTTGGTACTTCTGTTACTAAATCTAAAATGTTTTTGTTATGTTATATTTTTACTTTTGTTATTAAATTTAAAAAAGAATTTTTGTCAACTTTTGTTACTAAAGTTTTTTTGATTGGTTTTTGTGAATAATTTTTTGTAAATAATTTTTACGTTTGTATTTACATCTGTTACTAAATTTAGTCTTTTTTTATTTTATATTTTTACTTTTGCTACTAAATTAAAAAAAAAAAATTATTTTTGCTTTTGTTACTAAATTTAAAAAAGATTTTTTTGTTAACTTTTGTTACTAAAATGTATGTAAATTTTTTTTGATTGCGTTTTTTACTTTAATATTTTTTTTTTTACTTTTTGAAAAAATTTTTTATTTTGTACTTTTGTTACTAAACTAAAAAAAAATTTTTTTTATTTTTGTTACTAAATTAAAAAAAGAAACAATTACTTTTGTTACTAAATTATTGTAAAAAAAATACTTGTTTTACTAAATTCTTTTTTAATTTGTTTTTTCACTTTTGCTACTAAATTTAAAAAAATATATGTATATATATTTTACTTTTGTTACTAAATGAATTTTTTACATTTGTTAGTAATTTTGTTTTATTAGTTTTTTAGTAATTTTTTTTTAATTTTTTTAAATTTTATTCTTTTAAATTTTATTTTTTAAAATTTTATTTTTTTAAATATTCCACAAGATCCATAACTCAAAGTTTCAAATCTTTTACAAAATAAAAAAAAATCTTCAACCAATTTTCATCAACATTTCGAGCTCTTCAATAATAATTATAGCCCATTTAATTTTGGTATGAAGAAGCGGAAGTTTGATGTAGCTCCAAAACGTGATGTGATATAAAGAACAAAATTGCGACCATTCATTAGATGCAGCAAGTGCTCAGCTCCGTGAACAGAAAATATTATCAAAAATCAACGCTAATTTTAAGCCACTTTACACTTGCACAACCATGTAATAAAATTGAATGGGCTACAAAACTGCAAAAAATTTTGAAGCAAGTTTGAGGAAGCTGTAAAAATTTTGTGCACAGCTTGAAAGTTTAAGTTATATGGTTTGAAACTAAATAAACAAAAAAAAATGAATAGTCGAAGCTATTATTGTGGACACCGGTAAGTGTATGTGTATGTCTATATAAAGCCTTAAATTATTTATTATATTTTATACAACTGAATACGGTAAATTTAAATAATTCCCTGTTACATTGGGAACATTCTATTCGTAAAAAATTATTAATGTCAAGCACGAGATGAAAGATTACAACATCTGCAAGAGCGCAGGGCCGCAGAATACGAGTATTTAGTTTTATATATGAAGCACCTTCTCAAAGCTTTTGATATAAATCAACTAGGCGCGTATGCACAAATACTTTTGCAAGAATGTATCGAGGGCGTACACCTGATGGTTATCTGATAACATTCGCAAGGGTGGCACAACGCTAATTAAAATTAATTGAAGTAGATATGTATGTGCATCAATGAGGCAGGCATTGAAGCCAGAAAAAGGAGCGCCAATTCGCCGCCTGAATGGGAGGCGGGTTTACTTGAAAGGCAAATGGGTTGGTTAAAATAATATTAGGTGTTTTTTAAGAGGGTGTGTTGTGGGTCTATTGCAGTATTCGATTAAAATGTGTAGAATTTACCGCTTAGTAAGATATGTTTCAATTATAAATATAAACACTTTAATAATTATCAAATCTTCTTCGTTATAATTTTCTGTGAAAATAAGTAGATTTTGATTAAAACTATTAAAGAACAAATATTCTGAAAATGAAAAGTATAACAAAACTTGAAACATGTGAAAAAATCTCATATTTTGCGAACTCAATTACATTTCCGCCGCTTCTTTCATTAAACTGGATCCTCTTGCTGCAAAATGTATTGATCCTTTAAGTTGGATACTCCACGCAACATATACAAATCTTTCAAGACGTTAAGTATTTTGATTCTCCCCGCAACATTAGGGTGTTTTTTTAGTGTTTGAAGAGCACTTAAAATTATAAAACAAAACGGAAATATGGCATTGTTGGTCTGAATTTTCTATTGCAATCTGTTAAATAATTTCATGGCATTTATTTTTTAATATGATATCCGTCATTTAGTAATTCTACCGCGAGTTACATGGTCCACTTAATCAGTCCAATTTTTGACTACTTTTTTCAATAAATCTGATCGTATGGCGTGAATGGTGACTCGGATATTGCAATAAATCGATTGTTAGGCGCGGTGTTTGGCAAGTTGCGCTGTATTGTTGGAACCAAATGTTGTTGCTGTTTGACTCGTTATTTGCTGGAACCAAAAACTCAGTCAGCACGGCTCGATAGCGCTCGATATTCGCCGTAACGGCAGCTCCTTCCTTATTTCGAAAGAAAAAAGCGCCGTTGATGCCACCATTTGAATTTCGTGAACAGATTTTTTTTTTTATATATATATATATTTTATAAATTATTTAAATTTTATAAAACGAAAATTTAGGTTATTTTCAGGAAATTTTATTTACAATAAAAAAAAATTAAAAGCGATATTTAAATTTTTTCGGTTTTTTTATTTAACTTCGTTTATATACAAAAATGACAACCATTGTTTTTTTTTTTTTAATAATTTTGAAAATGACGCTGAAGTTGACTATCCCGAAAACTTGGACCTGGACGGTGTTGTCCATTTTGGCTCTTCTATTTGTCTGAAACACAAAAACTGAAAAAACTTGTTAATCAGTATGACTGTAGCTATCTTCCACTATTAGAATAAAAAAAAAATTAAAATTCAGAAAATTTGACACTGTCAAAATCAGATTTTTTTTCTTCAGTTTTTTAATAAAAAAATACGAAAAATAATATGAGTCTAGTACGGGCGATAGCCATTTATGTTGTGAACGACATATTAAAATTGCATTCGATTTGGTTGAATAGTGTTTTTTTTTTACTACACCGGGCCGAAAATAAGTGGTTTTGAGATAATTGAGTTTAAAGTTTTGAGAGTGGCCGCATGACGAATCTGAATTATTATTTTAAAATGATTTAGTGAAAATTCTACACCAAACTTTCATCACGGAAAGTCGCGTATACGCAATGTTGCCCCCAAAGTGTGTCACAATACAATTCAACGTCTCTGTCGTGCGATATATATATATATATTTTCCCGTGGTTCCTAGGTGGAACAAAGGGCCGTGCGATGATAAGTAAAAAATATATGAGATCGTTGCAAAATGCAGTGGATTTTTCACTTTCTGTTTTGGCTGTTAGGGTTTTTTTGTTTTTTTTGTTTTTGTGTGGGTGAGGTTGGTTCAAAATGCCTTCGCACTTACAGCTACCGTCGTCTACTGTGTCGTGTGGTGTGGCCACTGTATCAGTCTTCTGGGGAGAAGTCTTTGCAAAGTGTAGTGTTCGTTTCCAGTAACTTGTGGCACTAATATATGCATTAGTTTGGGGAAAACGAAATCCTTTGTTTACTCGGTTACTGTCTTTAGTGGTCGATATCTCGTAAAGTATTGATCAAACCATTAAAAGTGTAAGGGAGGTTTCTGGTCTAGACGCCTTAATTTTAAATATTTTTAAAACTAAGATAAAAAAAGTGAAAAACATTTTACTATCCATTTTTTATGGTTTTTATTAATATTGGAAAAGTATAAAAAAAAATTAAAAAAAAAAAAAAATCGTGGAATTATAGGCGAAGTGGGGGCTACATCAAAAACGGTGCACCATGATTCCAACCCTTGTAGTGATCTAAAACAAACAAATTAAAAAAATTCTTCATTAGTTAGGATTACGCCAAATCAAAGAAAAACAAAAACTCACAAAAAGGTGTCAACTTGAAAAAAAAATTAGTTTATCCTCTTTTTTTAATTTTTCAAATTTTTTAAAAATACTTCAAACTTAAATTTTTCAAAATCCGAGGCAAGCGCGTTAGACAGATGAATAATAAAAAATTCTTATCAAACTTTAAAGCGATCGGTCAAGTAGAACTTGAGATATCATGACGACCATCTCAAAAAAAGTAGTTTTGAGAAAATCGCGTTTGAAGTTTGAGCAACAATTCCAATAGAATAACTTAGATCCTAATATTTACTACTCACTCTGCATGAATCGGCGATCTATTTCCAGGTATATATTATAGAAGTAAAAAGTATATATATATAAATGTATTAGGGCGGGTCGATTTAAAAATCGCCCATTGCTCTGTGAAAATCGTATTCTAGGGATCAAAATAAGAAACTTTGCCGAAGGAACCATACCTCTAAAACGAATTCTGATGTCCCCCAATTTGGGTCGAACGAAAAATCCCACTTTGACCCATTTAGAGTGCTCCAATCGAGTCCAAATGTATGACCGACCCCCACTAACTTTGGACGGCCGATCCACCTATGCTAGTGGCACACCCCCTGGAACTCCCCTGGGGGGTTCCCCATACAATCATTTCAAAATATCACCATTTTTGGCCTTTACAGGAGAAAAGAAACTAAAAAGTTCGACCCAAATTGGGGGGCATCAGAATTCGTTTTAGAGGTATGGTTCCTTCGGGAAAGTTTCTTATTTTGATCCCTAGAATATGATTTTCAAGGAACAATAGGCGATTTTTTTGCCTCCCCACAAATCGACCCGGCCTAATATGTATAGAATAAATACAAGTTGTGTGGGGTAGTTGTCCGGTAACATCTGCCGTTCATTGTGCGATTCGCTCCACTCGGCCGACTTAGACGCCACGTCACAAAATCCGCTGTATCTCCGGATAATTCGAATTTTGAAAAATCCCTTGAAGGGCATATTTTTGAAGGTCTAAACTTTGAAAATATGCAAAAAAAAAAAAAGAATCGATTTTTTCAAATTTCTAGATCAGAATACCCCCTTAAGCTCGTTGTCAAGGTGACATTTCACACTAAATAATGCTTACGCTATTTTTTGTTTGTTCTATTCAGTTGTAAATTAGAAGCTAACAAAGAGAAAACTCGGTAGAATTTGCAGGTTTTCATTGATAAAATGCAAACCAGGCCGCTAAAATTGTAAATGATGTCTATGTTACCGATAGTGTAACAGCTTGGTTGGTTGGTTGGTTAGAGTGGTGATTCATCCTGAATCCAACTAGCGCTTCCGCACCATTTTGTTGCCACATCCTCGTTACCAACTTGTTATTTACGGCATGACTATACCCAGTCTGTGCGGTTCAGGAATCTTATTAGGTTGTTGACATCTAAGCCAGACAGTTGTTCGAGCTCCTCGAACAGCGGTTTGCCCAGGGTTAACATTCTGTCCTTCCATAGGGCAGGGCATTCACAGAGGAAATGGAAGATTGTTTCCTTTTTCTCCGGTTGTTTGCAACTGTGACAGTATGTGTTGTGAGGGATGCCCATTTTGGCTGCCTGTTCTCCGACAGACCAAAAGCCAGTTATGACTGCCGTTAGTCTCCAGGCATCCCGTCGTTTCATGTTTAACAATATTGATGATTGTTTAAGGTTGTAGGTGGGCCATAACGTTCTGCTGATTTTGCATTTCGTCTGGCCCCTCCATCTACACTCCGCCATTCGGAGGTATTTTAGGGAAATTGTGTGTAACAGCTACTTACGTGCAATTTTTGTGTCGTCTATGCTGTTCAGGCATTTCTGGCGTTAGAGAAAATGCCGATATTGTCGAAAATTTCGATAAAATCACAGAAATAATCGAAGTTGACCGGCATGAAACGACATCGCCCAGAAGCTAAAGATCGACCATGAAACAGTTTTGAGCCATTTGTGCAAAAATGGTGGACTTCTTTTTCTTCAAACTAATATTTCCAATGCGCTCACCTAATAATATCAGCAATTATGTAATTAGTTAAAGTTGAATAATGTTTGCTTGCATGCCATTAATATGCTTTCCATCTCATTTCAAACTTCCCTAAGTAGTTTTCTCCACTTTGAATATCGTTAACCTTGACAACTGCACCCTATTTCATTTTCCAGCAAATTCTCTTTCACTAAATTACATTCATGAGTTTTGTTGCTACATCTGTTACTACATGCATACATACATATGTATATAAGTAGGTAAATACATATGTATATGCAAGTTTGCTTTACTAATTTGCAAAATACACGCTAAATTAAAGTTGAAAAGCCACACACATCACACAACCGCCGCTGTGAATTTACTATTCAGCTGTTTTATTCAATTCTGTTAAGTACATACAAACATGCGCGCGCACATACAATACGATATTTTTTTTATTCATAGCTGCACATGTTAAAATGCAACCATGTCATATGTTCTCATCGCCTAAGCATTTAACATTCACATTCTCAGAAGCCAAGTGTATGTGACCCCGTACACCTGACCTGTGCCGACTTACTGTGTGACTCGACTACATGGCTGCTTGCTGCCTACCCTACTCGCTTTTTCCGTCATTCACCTATAAAACTCATCTTTTATTTAAGACTCTCTCGCTCTGGCGGCGCCTTCGTTTCAGCTGTGCCATTCTATTTCTAGCTTTTGTAACTTTTGTATTGTGTAATTTTTAAATACTTTTCACTGTCAACTAACATTACGCGGTGTAAGCTTGTTAGTAGTGGCAAATGAATGCGAATGCGTGTTGGTCCGTGGGTGTGTATGTATGTGTGAAAGTAATGTACTTTATGGGCGCGTAAAGGCATGCATGCGAGGTTTATATGCGATCATGAGTAGCCGCTTCTCGCCCTTTGACCATGAGACCAAGCACACTTGTCAACAGTTATAGTTTTGTTTCTTGTACTTCTTAATTGCATTTCCTCCACTTGATGCTTTTTGTTAGTTTCAGTTTTATTGCCAAGGTTGCCAAGGTGAACGGTGAACGGTAAACAAATGTAAATATAGCTACATAGTGAAGACAAAGACTATTTTCTGAGCTATGGTGTTTTAAAACAATTTTATGGGCTTTAGTTTTTGCCTACGTATATAATTTAATACATGCAAACATACACATACAAATGGACTATACAAAATCAAACAATATAAGTCAACTGAGTCAAACCATGTAACTTAAGCAACTGACCGATGGCTGCATTTTGTGAGGCAGTCGCTCAGAAATTCGATGACTTAAAATGCTTTTTTGACTAGCTGTTTAGGGTATAAAACTTCTTTGTTAGATGTCTTCCACAAATCGAGGGGAAAACAGTTTTGTGCCGCCTCCGAACGGCAGATGAATTTTTATGAGCAGTTTTTTCATGACTGAAATATACTCGGAGGTTTGCCGTGGTCTGTCAAGGGGCGACCGCTATCAGAAAAAACTTTTTCTATTATTTGGGGTCTCACCCCTTGGTGGTACAAAGGCAGAGCTAACACAGTTGTCGAGAAGAATAATTGATATCACAGCTGTGAATACATTTTTTACAATTGTTTCATTGTATCGATACTCCGAGATTTTTAATGATTTATCTACATAAACAGGCAGGTGCTGGAATTCGAGTGAAAGTGAAATGAAAAAAGAACAAAATAATTAAACTGCATGATATGAATAACTAGAAATACGGAACACCCAAATTCGGATTCAGAATGAATTTGAGTAATTGGCATTTGGTACAAATAAGTTGGTACAAGAATTTTGAAAGCGACAAAACCTGGTACCACACGAAAACAAAAGTAAAACTTTTACGGTGTAGCAGAGCTGTTCTTCATTTTTCTCTTCGACGTAGTTTTTATTTATGCAACCTTTTTCATGCTTTGTGCTAAAGAAAATTGGAAATAATATGAAGTAAAGTGATGCAAATGTATATATGTATGTGTTATTAGCGCTTACACACTTTTTGGGTGTTTGGCCGAGTTCCTCCTCGTCCTTGTGGTGTGCATCTTGATGCTTAACACAAATGAATGAAGGACCTACTGTTTAAGGGGTTAGGGGTAGTCAGAATTTTCAAAAAATTTCACTTTTTTTTGCATTTTCTTAAAGTATAATATCTTGAAAATATTGGGTGAAAACTTGAAGTGAATCCGACAAATACTTTTCGAGTTATTCAACTACTAACAACGAGCGCTCCGGGTCGTTCGAGAGTAAGTAGCTAGCAGCAGCAAAATTTGAAATGTGTTTTTCTCAAAACTATAATAAGTTTTTTGAATTGGTGGTCACTGAAACTTAACAGATTTCAATAAAATTTATACCTGATCGATTAATTTTATTGAAAATCATCATTTTTTTCGGGCCTCTGACCAACCTAACCCCTTAAAGCTGACTCCGAACTGCAGAGATTTCTTACAAGGAGCCATTTACGTAGCGGAAATCCTCTCGTAGGGACCCAAACTGCTTTGAATATAAGCAATGACTAAGTGATTGTCCGATGTCTAACACTTTCAATCTCTATTTCGAACGAAAAGTCAGGCAAAACGAATCGTCTCCAGATTCATATGATTTTGAATCTGTATGATTTTGCATGCGAAGAATGTTTCCGTTGCTTGTTTTTCAGCTTATACAGGAAAAATTCGCTTTAAAATTCTCATGCCTAGTCAAGCCGTTTTGGCAAATATACTTTGAAGCCAAAAACCTTTTCCCAAGTAATCTTGCAATACTGGAAATTTTATGCAAACGCCTCTCAAAAATTTCCACAGCCGCCAAGGCTCTCGGGCAAAAAATTAAGTGCTATCAATAGTGTACCAGTCATTCACTTGACAAACTTAGGTTCGATAAAAGGAAAATTTGCAATATTTTTAAGAGGACGCAAATGATAGCTATTCAAGTGAATTATTAAAACTGTTAAACAAACGCTTTACTTGAATTTTTGTCTACAAATTAATGACTCTTAAATGCTCTTAAATTCTCGTTTTATACAAAATAATTCAAATCTACAAGCTTCTCAACTTCTTCGTATCTTCAGTATCGTATGAAATATGTATGCTCACATGTAATATTAATTACTCAAGCAGAGTCAACTGCTGCACATCAAACATTCATGCACGCAAACACTTTGTACAGAACTTTTTCATTTTATCTATCCACGTGCATATGTATGTAGATTGCACATCTCTAAATTTCTTGCCATACAATACCCTTTTGTGATGTCATTTACACTTCTCCGTACGAGGATTTTCCCTCCATTGAAAGCTAGGAGGACGAATGTGTTAATAAATCATCAGCTAATCTACTTAAGTCGTAATCTGTCTAAGCAATCACTTTTACTCAGTTTGATCTGTGTATAAGTTTGTATCTTCAGTTGCTGCGATGCTTGTATGGTTTCATGAGCTCTAACCCCAATACTTGCTTGAGCTCCTGCACGCCATTAGCAGAGTACATTAAATTCCCTAACTCCCAATTAAGTGTTGTAAGAACATTAGCTGCTTTCATATGGAGTTCTGAAATATCACTTTCTAGTTCAATAAAAATTAAATTGAAATACCATACGAAGGAGATTAGTTGTGATAACTAAAGCGTAGTTCAACGACATGTTTTCGCTGCAGTGGTCAGTTGAAGGCAGTTAACAAGTGTATTTGTATGAGTATCACAAAACTTTTGGTAATTTCAAGTGAGCGACGTATTTTGCACTTTGTAGTAAATTTTTCTGAAAATTGCTTTATTTGTAAATTTGATTTAATTTTTAAAGTAAACTCAACACATTTCGGAAAAAAATTATTACCCTTGAGATTTATTCAGTGGTAAAAATTGTAGTTTTTTCTTAAAGAATTTGTTAAAGTATTGTAAAATATCTTCAGTTCTCTTTTGCATTAAAAAAAAAACTATTTAGTGTTAAAAATTGTTTCTTTATTTCTGTTTTTTTAAGAATTTGTATTTAAAGAGAAATATCTTCGATTCTCTTTACATTTAAAAAAAATGAAATTTTTTTTTCCCTTCATTGATAAACTAAAAACTTTTTTCTCAACAAAAATACTTAAAAAACTTTTTTTCGGTATAAAATACACTTTTGAAAAAAAAAACAAAAAAAAAAAATTTTTTTTTTTTCAAAATTACGGTAAATTGTGTTCTTTTTATTTTATTATTGGAAAACAAAAACTACTTTGCAGAGGTTTTACTTACTTCTTTCATTAATAGCATAAGTCAAAGTTTCGTAGTGGAATTCTTATACATTTTCGTATCACAGAAATTATGCATTATATAAAATCAACTTCAATTTTTGGTCGATTTTCTGGAAAGTTGTGGCTTTGACAACGCTCGAGGTGAAACTTCTATGAAAACTCCATGTTCGCTGGCCGCCACGATAACTCAGCTCCAGTTTGTCTGAAACGAAAAATTCAAATGGCATTTTACTTCTTATGAATATAGTTTCAGTATGAGCTATTGAACAAAAATTTTTTCGAAAATTAATATAACTGCGATGGTTGAAAGACAAAGTTTGTTTTTTCGCACATTTTTTCCTCGGATTTTTATTTATAAAAAAAAGTCATGCATGTATCTTATTTTCCGTAGTTTATGATAGAGATAGATATTATTTCCAGATTCGTGTAGAATTTCGGCCGTATAGAAAAATGCTGGTTTGAGAAAAACGCATTCAAGTATTTATGTGAAAAAAGGTATATATTTAAGGCGCACAGCATTTTCGTGTTAATCAGCTATTCCAGGACCATACATTACTCTCTCTTCCTCTTCAAAAAATTGATTTTGTACCATTTGCTGACCCCGACGTAAAATTCGAGCTTCTTTCGTTGCATTAAGGCTCGGCTATTGCTCGCGCGCTTTCTCAGTATTATGGAGCGCGCCGCGATCATTGATCATGCATAATTTCGTCAATTTAACGAATTTTGTCATGAAATTTTCCACAGAGTTCTTTGAAAGTATAATAAACAAGAATCGGTGAAAAAAAATTTAATTTAAAAAAATTTAATTCTTTTAAGCCGGGGAATGGGAATAACCCCTTCATTTATTAAGGGGGCAGCTCCTCCAGACAACGAAAAACTGAGAGTATTTATTATCTTAAAATAAATTACATATTAATATTCATGCTTAAATGAATACAAAATAATTTTTTTGGAAAAAAAAAACAAAGACAAAAAAAATGGCGAACTACAGCTGCTCGAATGTGGTTCCTTTAATTTGCGCCGTCTCTTGTAATCAACTGAAATCAACCAGACAAACATTTTTCATAAAAATAATTTATTACAGATTTTTAACACAAAAAAAAAAAATTAATACACTCTTTGTTTGTAAAAAAAATTGATCGAAACAATATTTTTAGTGATAATATAAACTTTGAGGTACATGCAAAGTCCAATAGGTTAAAGAATATCCCTGCAAAATTTCAAGTTGATATCTTAATTACTTTTTGAGTTATATTCGACAGCGCAGAAAAAACTCATTTCGAGAAAAACTCGATTAAAGTTTTCGTCCTCACTCATCTTTCGTGCGACGCTCATCACTTTACGGACTTTATAGAGACTTTTTAGATTTTTAGGACTTTATAGGGACTTTAAGCTCAAAATATTGTAAAGATATTCTTTAGATGGTAAGTGAATTTTTAAAGCAAATACAAAAAAAAAAAAAAAATGGAAAATCTGACAGTGCTGGAGGAGCTTGCGCCCCTCAACATTTTAAGCTTTTCTATTTTAAAGTTTGGTTTTTTTTTCTAAGTATGTATAAGATACGCCATCTTTAGTTGAAAGAATGCCCGCAAGGTCATTGATTCCCAAAACTCCAGGCGAATTTTCGTTTTTCACACTTTTTTTGTTTTTTTTTTTAGTTTTTTGTTATTGTTTGGTTTACAAGCACCCAGGTTGTGGTTCATAATGTGCGAAAAATGCTCTATCGGGTTCAAATTCGAAAAATTTACAGGTCATTCCAAATGTGAAAGCTCAAGTGCCGCAAAGACATTTTGTACCTGTACGATATTTTTAAGTATAATGAATGATTTTGAATAATTAATATAGAAGATACTACAAATAACTTCTATGAGTATTAGATTTCGTACGTTGACGTTGTTCGATTTTTCTGGGAGAGAGATAGGCGAGAGATTGTCGGCGCAATGTGAACCAAATTTACTCTCATTGGACTTTATAATGCTCTACAGTCTCATTTCAACGCGCCTGTGCTCACTCTAGTCGTTTGGCTATTGTTTTTTGGGTGGCTTTTTTTGCTGTACGTCTGCTTAACATACCAACTTTTCGGAGTCGTTTGCGTACCATTTCGACCCTAATTGTGACTTCATGATATTGCTCTCCAGACCTCTTCTAATTTCAAAGACAAACGATATTTGAGGCTCATACGGTGGTTAATTCTATCATCTCAAGTAATGGTCTTTCGTTTAGTTGCTTTTGTGTTCGCATCATCCAAACGATATTCTTAATTTTGGTTTTTTATTCAAGTCTCCATATATATAATTGGCGCTTATACCCTTTATTGGGTGTTTGGGTGACTCCACCTTTGTGATGTGCGTCAATTATGTTTTTCCACAAATTAAGCGGTCTACAATTTTATGCTGTTTCCGAAAGGAGACACCTCTTTTAGTTTTTTTATGGCAAAAATACTCATTCGGTTACGGCGGCCGCCTCATCTCTTGATACATATTCTGCTCAAATATGAACGAGACTTTATCAATAAAACGGTCCGCGGATGACATATGGCAAAAATAAATTTTTTGTTGGATGGTAGGACTGTTATAAGCTTACATGACGAATTTTAGCGTGATATGTCACATAGTTTGTTTTCTGTGCTACTGTAAACAAGTCAAGCTCGAGTGTGTTCTTCGAATTTAACGATGGAAATTCAAGTTGAACAAAGAATTTGTTTGAAATTTTGTTATTCCAACAAAATTTCGGCTTCAGACGCCTTAAAAATGTTGCAGACAACCTATGGGGGCTCTGCTCTATCGCGTGCACGTGTTTTCCAGTGGTACAAATCGTTCAAAGAGGGCCGTACATCGGTTGAAAACTTGCCTCATGAACGTCGTCCAGCAACATCAGTAAACGACGAAAGCATCGGAAAAGTAAAGGAAATTGTGCTTGAAAATCGCACAAATCGCAAAATCGGTTAACGCTGAATATTATTTAGACGTTTTAAGGCGTTTGCGCGAGAACATTCGTCTTAAAAGGAGGAATTGTGGGACAACAAGTCATGGTTCTTGCATCACGATAATGCACCAGCTCACACATCACATCTTGTTCGCGATTATTTGAACAAAAATAATGTCTTGTTTCCCAAGCTCAAGTTGCCGCTCCGTGTAAAACATTTTGAGACAATTGGAGTCATAAAAGAGAATTCGAAGAAGGAACTGAAATCCATACCGAAATCGGCCTTCCAGAAATGCTATGATGATTGGAAAAAACGTTGGCGTATGTGTATCGCCTCCAATGGTGATTACTTTGAAGGAGATAAAATGAAAATTGAACAAGAAAAGCGCGGCGCATGAGTGTGGGTGGGTAGTGTCGAGTATGTCCGTATCGATTCAGGTTAAGGAGGCGGTTAGCCTGGTGCAATGAATGAACCGGGTTTTTCATGACCCAAGGCTGCCGACCCAGTAAACTAATCCTGCTTAGAGCGCTGAGCCCCCAACTTTTCGGGTCATACTATTCTGCGATGTAAAGTTCGCATTACGCCTCAAAAAAGCTTTGTTACTGGTTTGTGGTAACCCAATTTGCAGTTACAGCTTTGCAAAGTACTTCGGTATCGCTATGAGCAGAGGGAAAAATCGGTACAACCGGCCGAAATACAGTAACAAAAAGAAGAGCGAATAGCTACTGGCAACAATTCGCTTCTGGTGATGCTTTCGTCGAGAATAAGGCACGCTTGGGTGGATCAATCGTTGAATATGTTGACAAAATCTTGGAAATCGCCGAGTAGGACCTGCATCAGAGCATTTGTGATGCTTTCCATTACAATTCAACCGGGCTGTTAGTCCAAAATGAACCGATCTTAATGATTCTGGGATCAAAATGATCGACATTAATTGCACGAGCGACTTCATATAGAAACATTTGCAAAAAAAAGTTGAACACTTTTTATTTTGCAAAAAACAAAAAGTGTGAAACAGGTTTTTTACTAAAAAATTCATTACTCAAAAACAACTCATTTTAGCTACTGGGCATTCAGCTCAATTGAAGTTTGAGGTGTTCTCTTGATTTGGAAAAAGTTACAAAAAACACAAAAATACACTTTTTGAAATATTGAATTTCGAAAAAATTTCGACTTTTTTTTGTTTTTGCAAAATAAAAAAATTTCAACTACTTTTTTGCAATTGTTTCTACATGAAGTCGCTTGTGCAAGTAATGACGATCATTTTGAAGCCAGAATCATTAAAATCGGTTCATTTGCGACTAAGTTATGAGCATTTAAATAAAATTTTCTTATATAATTGAAAAAAAAAAAATCGATTTTGAGCCGAAAAACAAAATTGCCCATAAATCTTGGAAAAATTTTTTTTCGGGCGAACAAAAAAATACGTGTCTCATTATTTTGACCAGAGAGCCACATATTTCAGTTACATCGAAATCGAAGAACATGTTCCGATTAGCCCGGCTGAATTGAAATGGAAAGCATCTTGTTCTATTGCTCATGAATTGAAAATAAGTCAGAAATTTTTTTGCAATAATTTGCATAGGGATTATTTTAGCTTTCAGAGCTTTTAACACCACCTAATAATTATATATTTAATTTTCCTTCATTTTCATCTACACATTATTTGATCTTTCCTCGTACATGCGTGATTTAATTTTTCATTTCTGAATTTTAAAATATCTTACCTAGTTTTAGTTTAATACTAGTAAAAAATTTGTGATCTTCTTTCTTGAAAATCACTTCTCTTCGAATATTTTGTAACCTAAAATTTAAAAAATCCTCCCTGCTAGACCATTCGTTTCACTTAACGACCGCTTTCAGAAAATAGTAACTACGTCGTCTTGTATCCACCTCCCTTATTTCGATTACATATGAAGTCTCTACTTGAAATATAAGAAAAAACAAAAAAAAAGATCGGCGCTTGAAAGCCATAATTATCATCGTACTGATAATTGAAATTAGCTACAATATTTGCATTTGCTTGTATTGATATATGGCTTTACATAACGGTTTTACATGTGGCTGTTAAGCTCTTCACAATTCACAAATTAACAAAATTTGCACTACTTCTTTATGAGCGCAAATATCTGGCGTACTGTGAATTTTAGCGCCTTTTACGATAAATACTTTAATTCGATTGAGCTTTTTGAGTAGGCACAAAAAAAAAAATGCCTCATTGGCGGTTTTCATTAAATCACAGAGTAAATATGGAGTTAAATAAATAAATAAGTAAATATTCGCAAAACTCATACTCACGCGTGCACTCGCACATGCACAGGATATTGCTTTTTGGTTTGACTACGTTTTGTTCATTAATTAAAAATTAATGAGCAAATTTGCTAACAATTTGTTTTACAACGCAGCTGTTGCTGTTCTCTTTGTTTTTAAAGTTCCCTCCTTCATTGACTTGGAATATGTGTGTGTATGTATGCATGAATGTACCCAATAAACATTTTTGTTCGAACGCAAGTGGAGAAGCATTTGATAATTAACCTCTTTCTCAAATTTCAAAAGTTAGCTCTGCATTTTAATAGGGAATTTTCATTAGTTCTCAAATTGGAAAAGCGCACAGCTCCAACCCAAACATGCACGGGCCGGAAGTTGACAAAAAAGTCTCACTGCTAACGCATTAGAATATAAAATTGGCAGCTTCTTTATGAGCTTGTAAATTAGGTGAGTACACCGAAATGTGAAAAAAGTTTGAAACACTAATGCGCGTGCCTTGCCAGTGTGAGCCTGATCACTCACACGCCTGCGCTATAGTCGTCGTGCCATATCTTATTGATCGTTCAAAGGTACAGTATTTTTTTTACGAAAATAAAATTGGATGCTTAGCGCTTATAATAATTTTTTTATTTCTTTTTTCCTCTAATTATATGAGAAGTTGCGAAAAAATTCAATTGTTTTATAAAATAAAAGTTCTAAGCAAAAAAAAATTTCGAAATTTTCCAACCTCACTATTTTAAACAGTACTGAAGCGGGTAAACAGTACTCCTCCGTGCCGCTCTATCCGTTGCCGCTTCCCTCTAGTTCTTTAGATTAAGCTGCTCCAGGTCTTCTTTCACTTCATCTATCCACATCGATCTTGGTCTTTCTCTTGCTTTATTTGTGTATGCATTAGCCTCCAGAATTTTCCTTTGGGCGCTTGAACTGGTCATTCTCATAACGTGGCCTAGCCATCGTATTCGCTGCGCTTGATAAGTTCGTCCAGTTCATCATTCATGCGCCTCTCGTCTTGTGAAATTCCGACTGCGCCGAATAGCGTAAAAATTTTCTGTCCAAAAACCGTAAGATTCGAATGAATTTTTATGTTTGTATAAAAAATCACTTAAAATTAAAACAAATAGTTTCGTGACTATAAAACACACCGTGCTAACTTTCATCCTCTTTTGGGCACTCGAGCCTGATCAGTCAGGCTTTTTCGACTTTAGACCTTAATTTAACATTTTTCTATAATAGCTAACAAAGCTTACCTACTAGTCTGCACGACCAACCTACTTAGACCTTACAGATCCGTTGTGCTGCACGGGAACCCCATTTACTTACCTTCGTGAATCCATTTTAGGGATCTTATGAAATGTAGAATTGATCCCAACCCCACGCCAGACAGCTGATTTTGCAAAGGAAGTGCTCAGATTCCACGTAGCTTCCTAAAATTACATTTTCTATCGTTTTATGTGCATAACTTTTTAAAAAGGTTCCTCGAACAGGACAGAACTAAGGCCCGACCCGGGTGCCCAACCGAAGGTTTTAGAAAAGATGTTCAATGGATGGTTAAAAATTAGCCAATGACATATAAAAAATATAAATTATAGGTGGTTTATTACGATAACTTTACGCATTATTCTCAGGTTAAGAATTTGTCGTTGTCAAGCATTATCATATTTTTTCATGTACGAAAGTTGATAAAATCACTTTTGAACAAAATTCAAAAAAAAAAAAATATTTATTTTCAAACCGATAACTAAAATTTTTCATAGGCTTGCGAAGTTTTTTTTTCGGTGCTTATTGGGTAATGTGCAAACAAATGTATGTATGTATGTGTGCTTATGCATATCTGCTGCTTATGGGAAAGTTACGATGTCTGCCGTGTGGTGAGAAAAAGCAAATATTGAGGAAGGGGAAAGAGATAGTAAAAATACACAGATAGTAAGAAATTGTGTTAAAATTGCATTATACCGGACCGCACTGGTGGCATGCGTAAATCGATTGATCGACATACCGCCCAACTGTGTGTTTGTAATTGATTGTGTTGTTAACGCCTATTTATGTTTTTCCAGACTTTCCTACGTACATAGAGTAGATGCAAGCACACTATTGTGCAAAATATCTGCCATTATTTGTGAAAACAAACGAATTTTAATTTTCATAAGAATTGTTTACTTAGAATTTTTCCTCATTCTGTTAACTAAAAAATTAATGAATCTATTGTATATAAAGGGTTTTCCAATAACAGGTGTTACTGGAGAATGGATTGCGCTATCGAGATATAATTAACGATTTTTGATGGCCGGAGTTGAATGGTATTGATCTGGACAACGTTTATTTTCAACAAGACGGCGCTACATGCCACACAGGCAACGAAATCATTGATCTTTTAGGGGAAAAGTTTCGGGACCGTGTTATCTCTCGAAGAGGTGAACACAATTGGCCACCGAGATCTTGTGATTTAACACCTTGTGACTTTTTTCTTTGGGGCCACGTGAAATAGAAGGTCTACGCCAACAGCCCAGGTTCGATTCATGACCTCAAAGAGAGAATTCGTGAGGCTATCGAGGACATAGAGCAACCCTTTTGCAATTCGGTTATGGAACATTTCCGGAAAAGGATATTGTCCTGTAAGCGTGGTCGTGGTGGTCATTTGCCTGATGTTATTTTCCAAAAAGTTAAACGTCCTACAGATACGAGATAACATTGATTGTATTCGGAATTAAATTCTCTTCTAGTTGAACCTAAAAAACCTTAAGAAAGTTATGATTAACCCACTTTTTAAACAATCTAAAGTGAATTTGTTTTTCCAAAAAATTAACTTTTTTTTTTAATTAGCGAAAAATTGTTGAAATTCTCACTTTTTGTTAAATTTTCTTGGTTTAACTAGAAGCTATACTATACTAAAATAAAATTTTTTTTGTGCTTCTGGTTTCTGATGAAAATTGCGACCTGCATCTTTCCCGCCGCACGACACATGCACACTGGAAGCGAATCGGCAAAATGCTTGTATCAGGCATAAAATGACATATATTTTAATGAAAAATTTTGAGAAGACTGTTGAAATATATAACAATAAAACCTGAAAGTTTCGTTTCAATCGAATATTTCTTTCCTTCCCAAAAAAATCCACGAAAAAATCGATTTTTTGAAGCCTCTAAAGCAGGCTCCCCCTTAAAAAGTTCGTGACCCTAAGATTAGGCCGCACCTTAAGAACACACTCACACCTCCTGAAAAATTCCGACAAACCAAGCTGTGCACATTGTAATTCAGCCAACCTGTGCGTCGTTCCAATACTGGACGAATGCCCTGCTTTACAGCAGAAAAATCACATTTGGTAACATGAAGGCGACCAACCTACCGAAGACACCGAACATTGCTAACATCAGTGGCATTAAAAAATTCTTAAACCTGTGTAATATATCAGACATATAATTACATTCAGCAGCGTACAAAAATAAACTATGTAACACTTAACATATCGCACCCTAAATACAAAAGGGTCACAACTCAAAATGTACCTTCTTCTCAAATATGAACGAGACGTTATCAATAAAACGGTCCGCGGATGACATATGGCAAAAATAAATTTTTTGTTTTTTGGTAGGACTGTTATAAGCTTACATGGCAAATTTCAGCATGATATGTCACATAGTTTGTTTACTGTGCTACTGTAAACAAGTCAAGCTCGAGTGTGGAAAATTTTGAGTTGTGACCCTTTTGTATTTAGCGTGCGATATGCATCTTTAAATTTGTAGTAACATGAACCGGACGGCCCGCGTAGCCAGCGTTTGGTGGGTTGTGGTCCTTTTGCACAATATTTACCTCGTTGTTAACATATCAGTTCATGGCAGGACGGCCTTGACACGATGCTAAATCGGACCAGAGCATAATTGAGTTTTTATGTTGTTTTATGAATGGCAGCAAACGTTTTTGCGAACACTCCTTCATATGAATTTCTAGATTTATAATGTCCGTGTGAATGAACATTTTTTAGGTCACTTATCCAATATTTTGAGCTTAAAGACACCTGGGTCTTCCTCTTTTCGTGACAGTATGAAACTCAGCGTCCGGGATATATGTAAACTGTGCTCTGATGTATGTTTCTTCGCCCATAACCACCCAGCCATATGTATGAATATCTTGTCACGCACGTGTTTTATCACCCTTATTTTGTTTATCATTTCGATTGGGTCATACAATATTTTTACATGATCGTAAGCCTTCTTTTTTGCATACTTCTTGGACGACCTTTCGAAGTGCGTGCCTGTTTTGCAGCATCTCGAAGTGAAAGGCAATGTTTTTCTCAAAATAATGCCACTACTTCTTTAGCTTGTGATTGCTACACACATTTTGATTCTTCCACGGGACTGAACCGTGTTCAACGGACAAGGTTTCATTAAATTTTGTAACACATAAATTACCACACTTTTCGCGCGATTTAAAGTTTCTGCTGAATACGCCAAATTACTAATGACGTGACTAATATTTTTATTTACAACTATTTTGACGCAGGTGATGAGTAGGCACTAGGCGCAAGCGACTAGTTTTTTCGTATCCATTCTTGATATATGTATCTATGTACATACATATCAGCTATATATGCGGACTTCATTTCGCGAGCATGGATGATGAGTCAGAAGTTCTAACACTGATTCGTACAGGGTATGACCTAGCGTTATCATGTAAAAAAAATGAGTCGATTTGTTAACCAAACTAACTAATTTTCTGAATCGTAAAAAAATTACATTTCTTGACCGATGTGAACTGCAGTATCTGGAGTATCTTTAAAGTTTGTATAGAAAAATGTTGTTATGAAAATATTTTAAACCCTCATAAGCTCCATAGTTAAGAGTCCTCATATCTCATTATAAAAAACAGTTAGTATTTAAGAACACATATATTAAAACCAAAATTATTCCGAATTCGAAAAAACGTTGAGATAGTTCAGCAGAAACACTCGCCTTAATACGTGATAAGTTTATGTTAAAAATAAGCGAGCTGTAAATAAAAATTAAGTAACCATGCTCACCTTTTAGATAATGTTAATTTTCAATTTTTTTGATCCAATTCTTGACTAATTTTAATAATTTTTATCTTAAAATGCTCCTGAATGATTTTGGAAGAGGAAAGGTCCGAAGTTCAATTTTTTTTTATTTAATGTCAAAACACACCTTTACAGAGGGGTATCTTTGTGAAAAATTCGGAAAAATTTTAAAAATGCACAAATTTCCGGCCCCCTTAGGAGGTTATATCATCTCCCAACTACCTAAAACCTTAAAAACTACGTTTTTTTTTCAAAGGCAAACCTAGAATATTGACGGGAAAAATTTCAAAAAAATTTTACATACGTTTTTGGAGCTGTTGAGTCCGCATTCGATATCAGTTTGTCCCTGCGGGGTCAAATTGAAGGTCAAACACAGAATATTAACCGGAAAATAAAAAAAAAAATTTGAAATATCCTATTTTTTTGGGTTGCTGAGCCAAATTCGTTGTCCATTTCTACTTTCAGGGTCAAATTGACTGAATTGGTGTGAAACTTCTTTTACCCTCTCGGACCTATTGGGACACATACGTCCCAGCAAAAGTTTTTTTTATAACTATAGTCTAAATTTTTCATTAAAACTCATTGAAAACTGTCCCGTCTGGTATAGTGAGGTTCAGGTAAAGGTTCTGTGTTTTTTAAGCTAAAATAGTAAACAGATGCCGCTCAGTTTGCCTCTAGACGTGGCTGTACTTGAATCAATTTCTATTTTTCTTGTGAATATTCGATTTTTTTTTTCAAATAAATGAAATACATTATTTTAGTTGATACGAAACATCCAACTTATTATTTGGCATTTATTTATTAGTATGATATAGAGGCCTAATGGGACTTAAAGGTCCCGCTCAAAACACCTAATGGGACATATATGTATATCCCACCCCACCCTAGAGCCGCTAGAGGGGGTGGTGGACTTTCTTTTCAGATTTTCTAATTTCAGGGCCTGTACTGAACTAGATATATCACTAAACTCGAAATGTTCCCGCTGGTTGTTTTCCGGTCCGAAAGGGTTAAACACGAAAGTCAGGTTTAGGTTTGGAGAAAAGTTTACGAACAAAATTTGTCGAAAAATCCCCATAGTGAATCTGAGCGGTTTATTTAGCCAAAAAAAAATGTTTTTCGATATGAATACTGCTTTGCACAAAAACAACGATTTTTGAGGGGTTGAAAAATGAAAAAAAAAAAATTAATTCTAGCGAACTATGCAAATATTTATAAAAAGTTAACCGTTCAGATTCACGAGGTTGTAAATTCGAATAATTAAAAAAAAAAAATTTATGCAAATCGGTCAAATAGTTTTTGATAAATAATGATCACCGCGACGGTAATTTTCAAAAAACACGACTTCGAGATAACCGCGTCTAAAGTTTTGCGCGCACTTCATTTATAGATGCGCTTCCACGGTCTGTAACTTTCGTTCTAGTGCTCCGATCTTTATGATTTTCTGAATTTATATTTTTAAGATGATGTACCTTTAGAATATGACATAAAACAATTTTTGATTTTTTAGTCCAACTCAAGGTAGCCCGCAATTGGTACAAATATGGCTCGCCATCTCATTTGGAACCAACCAAGAATATTATTGCAGTCAGATAAAAATAATGCCCACCTTTTACATGTTAATACTAAATTTCTATATGTTTCCGTTTTAAATGTACTTTAACTCACATTTGTTTCCAAAAATCTTATTTTACTAAAACGCGCACGTGCATACCTACAAAGTACGGTCTGAACTAACAAATATTAAAAATGCGTTTTTATGAATCGAATTAAAAGCAAAACGAATGATTAATGCTTGCTTTTTACCAGCAACTATTACAACAAGCAGCTTCAGTACCGGTTGCACATGTTTTGCACAGCACTGCATCGAGTGTACATAATTTTAAACAGTTGCTAGCTTATATTACAGTTTCAGAGCAATTGTAAAGTAATAAAATATCAAATTATTAATAAAGTTGGGAAAGCGCAACGCTGCGCTGGCGCTATTTGCTTGCTAGCCCGTATGGGCGTTAAGAGTAAATTACTGAAATAAATAAATAAATAAAATCATTCCATACGCCACAATTTCACTGACTGAATTATGTTTATGGTTTTATGTCGGCAATAAAGGTGGAGTGTTTGGTTTTTATGGTTAAATTCCCTGTTAATGCTCGAGTTGCATACATACATACATACGTGAATAAAAGGATGATGCATGCACTTCAGAGACGGCAAAATAATTTAATTATTATCAAATAATAAAGTGATTAAAATTGCAATGCGTTCGATTTAATGATAAAGAAAACAGCCAGAACACTTTAATGTCTTTATTTTCAATATATTTCAATAATTTGACTCATAGCTGTATTAATTTAAAATTGGCATTATAATCGATTATTGACTAACATATACCCTATGATCAGAAAATACCGGGAATGTTTAAATAAAACAAACGAAAGTTAAATTTCAGGCAAATTTATTGTATCTCCTTCAAAATATGACCCGTCTGAAGCAACGCACATGTGCCAACGTTTAACCCTGTCTTCCATGCACCCCTGGCACGCCGACGAAAAGATGGTATTCAGCTCCTTCGTCGCATTCTCTTTGATCTCCTCTACCGGCTGAAATCTCCTTCCACGAAGTGGTAACTTCAACTTGGGAAACAAAAAGAAGTCGCACGGTGCCATCTCAGGTGAATACGGTGCTTGCACGATGGTAATTATTTGGTGTTTGGTCAAATAATCTAGCACAATTTGGGCTCGTTGCGATGGCGTGTTATCATCATGCAAAATTGCGCAAGAAATGTTTGCTCACATTTCCGGCCGATGGCGACGTACAGCAGAAGATGTGTGTCTTACAGTCCTACCAACATAAGAAAAAAATGTGGACCGCTTCCCACGTGCGCGGTTCGTTTAAACTAAACATTCCCGGTACTATTTGATTATAGGTAAATACCCTAAGTACCAATCGAATTACATAAAAAAAAACATATAATCCCTAACCACTATTAATTCGTACCCCTACGATTTCTTTTCATATACACGCCATTCCAAAATTATAAACAAATCCCTTCTATTTTTTATGAATTGTGTGTTACTACTTTAAGTACAATTTAAACTACGAAGCAAAATTGTGAGAAAAACTTCAGCTGGCACGTCATAGAACAATAATGATAGAGAAAGAGATTGCGCCTTCCGAATTCGTCGTGTCGTAAGAGTCCATCAATAAAGAAACAAAAGAAAGTGGAATTACTTGTTTGTGAAGAAGAAAAGTAGGCGAATGCAATGGAAACAAGCAAACACAAGGAATTATACGCACATACACATAATTTCTAGCTACGGCGTTTTCCGTATAAAAACGCACAAAACGGCATTTGGAGGTTTTATATTCATTTGTGCTTTAACAATTTAACACGCGGCACTTCGTTTGCATTAGTTTGTTTAGCTTTAATCTCACAAATCGCAATATTAACAAGCCATTCAACGAATTTTCACAATTGCTCCTACTTTTGTTTGTTTTGTTCATTTGTTTTGTCTTGCGAATAGAGCTGACGTCAGAGTAAATAAACTGCTTTTTAATAGCGCCACCTTCAATACTCAATTCGCCTTGGTCATAGAAGATTCGTCAACAGAATTGTGCCCGCTCATTTCGATCGGATTCTTCCGCTCTACCAATCAGAAGGTGAAAAGGATTGAGGAGGTGTGACCAATAACAGACCGTTATCCGGCTCTGAACGAATTTGACAGAATCAACTTATAGGCTAACGTAACTGAGGTCACGAAAAAACTAAGATTGTGTTAGTGATATACGAGGGAAATCAGTTCATTGTCGTCTGAACAACAATTGGTGGGACGAGTGTGTGAATACATGTAAAATGATGGGGCAGAGTTCGGCTGCCGAATCCCCCGTGACGTGGGAGGCGATAATCCCCGCACGAACCTTGTCAATCTATCATCTTTCCTTTAGTCAGTCGTTGTTTAGCTGGCAACGAACAAACTTATTTTTTTCGCAAGTAAACCGCCGTTAGATCACCTGCAAATCAGCTGATTCCTTAAACTTCGGTTACAACCGGTTAACGGTCTGCTGAAGAACACATAGCTTCTGAGTTCTACTCTCCATGAAATTAACTCCATACAATAACGCAAAGTTTTACAATTTCAGCCAAGCATTCAACTTTTTTAACCACCCTTTTTAAAACGTTTTTCGTATACAGAATTTTAGTAGAGCTAACTCAGAGTTGGTCGAAGTTAGAGTCCGTATTTTGAAATTGGACTTTCGTGAAATGATTATTTTTTATTGGAACAGCAATCATCTATATGCCAGTGGTTCCTTGATTTTCTTGCAAGCAGACTCCAAATATAAGTGTAAGGGGCGACTAAGTTTCTCACGTTCCCACGACAGTTGGCTCTACGTTACCGGAACGACTTGGATTTATGTCCGGCGAACCACTGCACCCCGCAGCATCGAAATTGCACAAAGTTGCAGTTGCATCAAATTTAATGTAAATAATGGAATGAAGTGCTCAAAAACGCTTGAAATGTTGACAGTGGCATACGGTGAGTGTACTCTGAGTCAAAAAAATGTCTGCAAGTTGAACCAGCTTTCCACAGAAGGTCGAGAAGATGTGTGTGACGACGCTCGCTCTGGACGCCATAACACATCAGCAACCGATGGCAATGTTGAGAAAGTGAAGAAAATTGTTATGGAGAATCGTCGAATCACAGTTAGAGAAGATGCTGAGGATGTCGGCATATCGGTTGGCTCATGCCATACAATCTTTTCGGAAATTTCGGACATGAAGCGTGTGGCAGCGAAGTTCGGCATTTTGCGACGATTGAGGAGTTAAAAACCGAATCATTGAGACTGCTAAAGGACAAAGCAAAAAGTGCAGATCAGAATTGCTTCAAGGGTTGGAAAAACTGCTGGCACAGGTGTATTTTAACTGAGTGGTGCTACTTTGAAAGAGATACAAGTAGAATAGAAATTGATGAATAAAATAAATATTTTTTGAGAAAAATGAAAATTCACACACATACAGTCTGTGTGAGAAGAAAAGAACCGTTTTTTTCCCCTTTGTAACTTCAAGATATATTTCGTTTTGCGGCATAATAGTCCACCTCAAGAGCTACGACGCCAGTGCTAACTCAGGTTAGTGTCGCTCGAAAATTGCCCGTAAACGCAACCAAACAAAAATGAGTAAGAAGTACGCGAAGCGTTTTGAGGCGGCATTTTTATGCACGCATTCGAAAGGGCCGAAATTATCTTACGCCGCGGCTGCAAAAGTAATTAAAAAATCAAAAAAGTTTGTTGCGATGTGGAATCAGCCGTATAAAGTGTATCAAAATGTTGATGACTTTTCCGAGCGTGGCTTGAAGCGAGTGACGACAAAAAAGCAGATTAAAGTGATTAGTCCAACTTTTTAAGCGGGACCCGTCTTTGTGACTACGCCAAGCACGATCAGTTCTTGCTAAAAAGGGAATATATGTGAGTATCAACAACAGCGAACGTCGACTGAAGGAGGCGAACATATCCTACCGTCCCACATCATCAAAAGCACTGCTCTTAGAAAAACACATTGAGAAACAACGAAACAAGAAAATGGTGTCACAGTATTGGACTGGCCTTCCCAGTCCCCAGACGCCACCGCATTGAAAATGTATGGGGAACTTTGAAAACTCATCTTGCCGGACGGACAGTCCATGATGTAAAGCAACTCGTACGTCAAGTTCGCAAAATGTAGTCCTCTTTGTCGACAAGCTCGCAGAAAAGCTGGTACACTCACATTCGATACAAATTACCAACCCAATCATCACAGGAATGTTAACGGAAAAACTAACATGGAAATATACTGATTATACTCCGATAAAACGATCAAACATGTGCTGGCATCGGGTACAGTACTGATCCATGAGCGGGGAAAAGCCCTGGATAAACATATTTTACCAGAGAAGGAAGTAAAAAAGTTAGTAAAAGAGGACAAATACTAAAATTTATGGAGGAAGTTAGGCGTTAGGCTCAGAAGAATACTCTGAATCCGTACAGGTCGCTGTGCTAAATCCTCTCGTAATAATAATAATAAAAATCGGTGATTCTTAAAACGTGTAGCAAGAAAAATCTTAAATCTCTAACGAAATAAAGGGTGGGTTAGTTTCAAGGGCCGGTGTTGATGTTGAATAAAATACAATTTTTTAAGGAAATTATTATCATTTCCCCTTATTATGATAATATTGGTTTGGCTCAATTACGAATGCAACAAAATATTGGCCAAATGGCCGTCGTGGCCTCGGCGGCACACCTCCATCCGATGGTCCAAATTTTCGATGACGCTGAGGCATAATTGAGGTTCTATGCCGTTAATGTGCCGAATTATCTCATCCTTTAGCTCTTGAATTGTTGTGTGTTGTCGGTGATAGTGGCGTGGGAATAATAATAATTACAATTATTATAATAATAAAAATGAATCCGAAAAAAAAAATATTGCTTATTATTTCCTGTTTACAAAACCCCAAAAAACAACGATGAAAGAAAAATTTTAGAGAATAGGACAATCGCACCTTTTTTCCTCGTGCTTCTCCATTAAGGCTTTTTAAATTTTACTAAACTGGTTGCGGGTGTATAAAACTCAGTCCGGACCGTATTTGGCACTTTCATAGTAGCTTGTTTTTATTTGTTTTATTTTACTTAATTTTGCTTTTAGTTTTTTTTTCTTTTTTTTTTTATTATTTTAATTTGCTTTTTTTTTTATATTTTATTTTAAATATTTTTTTATTGTTTTTTTTTAATATTTTTTTTTAAATATTTTTTTTTTTAAATATTTTTTTTTATTTTTTATTTTTTTATATTTAATTTTTTTTTACTTACATTTTTTTTTTTAATTTGCTTTTTTTTCTGATAATTTATTTTGTTTAAATTTATTTAATTTCATTTTATTTTCCAGCATTTAATTTTATTTTATTGCCATAAAAAATCAATAAACGCAAAATATTTTCAATTCAAGCACATCAAACGGCGTGCGTAATATTTACGAAAATGAATTTCGTTGAACTCACTTTCCCCTCCATAGTCGTACATCTGCTTGTGGATGTTAACAACATACATTGGCTGGCTACTCACATAGACAGCAGTTTGTTAGACACTCGTCTGCGATGTCGCTCAGACGTCAAAACATTCGAAAACTCATAAAAAAGTTTAGCAAATCGAGATGAGAAAACATTCTTATTTCATTGCTTCCATTCACAGCAGCTTTGAGCAAGCAATCAATGTTTTGCAATTGAATCAGCAAAATTGTAGTGAGTGATATAATAATTATGTATTTGAAAGAAATCTTTTATGTGGTGCTTAATACTTCTTTTTAAAAATTAATTATACAAAAATTATCAGATTTTATAAAATGAAATGAAATGAATATGAAATGGGAAATATTAATTAACTAAATAGGTGCACATATTTGTGGCTCATGGTTTGCTACAGCAACGCTGTGGTAATTTTGGTTTGCTCTCCCATCCATTAATGCTATTATACATTGGCTTTGTGCCAATAGTT
This sequence comes from Anastrepha fraterculus, assembly GCA_037575425.1. Taxonomy (NCBI): domain Eukaryota; kingdom Metazoa; phylum Arthropoda; class Insecta; order Diptera; family Tephritidae; genus Anastrepha; species Anastrepha fraterculus. Next base: position 607,865 of record JAYXIM010015486.1, on the reverse strand, counting down.
ACCGCAAAAATAAAGAATTATGCTGTGAGTTGGAATTGTTGGAAAAATTCAAAATTGGCATGCAGAAATTTCCTAATAAAATATTTCCAAACACATTCAAACGTTTTTATGCTTTATCGTTAACCTTTGTTTAGACTAAAAGTTTTAATTACGCTAATAATTGTCTGCGTTATTATTGAGTCAAAAAAGATATGAATACACAATTACATATATTTTAGTAATTAATAACGACATCAGGATAATTAAATCCCGATTTCCAAAGATTCAATTTATGGTGAACTCATACTGATTAATTGCAGTGATTCTTAGTAATTCGTAAAATTTATTTATTTGAAATTAGTTTGAAACTCGGTCTATAATTTAATATGAAATTCTGCAAGCTTTTCAAAACATGAGGGGGAAATATTTTATGCTGTTATAAAATCAGGCGGTCACAGCACGACAACTACTTAGTGGCAGTCATTTCATGCCTTCGATTTTCTGTTAATAGCATCTAATAGGGTCCTAATGAATTCATGTCAACTTAATCACGATATCACTGCTAGTAAAAGTCTACATAAGCTAAATAAGACCTGTATGGAAGTAGGAAGGTAGGTAGGTGAAATGGCTGAAATACCACTCTGGTACTCGCCAAGTAACACTAAAGCACAGGCAGAAATCTACAGCCAGCTAGAGCAGCTGATGTGCTAGAGAAGATTGATGGGACTTAGGTATATTGCCTCAGTCTGTCGCAGAACCCAGCATTTAGTGACCTTAGAGTACAGTCTTCTTCTCTGAAAGGTCCCCACAGCTTCTGCAACGGGGGGTTAAATGGTAAACATTGTTTTTCGGCTTGTGTCGATCGTCCAATGACGGGAAAAGACAGCTGTGTGTTTGGAAAATGAATGGCATGGAGTCCCCAAGACTTTCTGAGTCCTGCGTCTGGCGTCCAAAGGTTTTTCGAAATACCACATGAAGAAATGAAACTTAAGTCGATCTGCGGAGAAATAAGTTTTGCAAATCTCCTTTAACAACAGCCAGTGGGATGCCGATGACTGGGTAGAAGGTCTTTGAGAACAATTCAGTCGACCCCTTCCTGTCAAGCTCATCAACAATTCCATTTCCCTCTATGTTCCTATGACCAGGAACCCAGATTAGTGAAATGTTACCTGCACACCCAAGTGTTTTGATCTTCTTCCCACAGAAATCGACTAGTCTGGATCTGCGCCATGGCATCGTCAGAACCGTGATTGTGTCAGGACTATCGGTAAAAATGTTAATATCTCCTTTGGTATCACGTTCGCTAACCATTTTGAATGTCTGTAGGATAGCAAAGACCTCTGCCTGAAAAACTACAAATAAATGAGGTAAATTAAGGTCACTTATTCTGAAGACACAAAAATTACTCCAATATCTTCATATAACACTTCGCCTTACAACCGAATGTCTCTCTCCTCCTGAACCTAATTACTGATGAATTGAATGCTCCGAGAATTGATCCGAAATTGTTTAGAGAGTATATTCTACGGCTGATTCACTTCTCTTTAAAAATAAATCAATTTATATATTATCTTTCATCAATTTTGTAGCACTAACATGCACCCAGGGGAACTCATTCACCATAGCCAATTTCGACGGGAAAATGTACACATAATATGAAAAATAACGCAACCAGTAATTCATTACTCTCCATTATAGCTCTTTATTTTCTACTTTTTCCTTTTGCCTCACATCAAAATGCCAAAATGTCAATACGCATTTAATTAAATCTTAAAAAATTTCAATTAAATTGCAACACAAAACAAGTAAGGATGCCCTACTTTCGGCCCGTAATGAAGTTTACTTATCTGCTCACATTTTAGAAAATTTTATTTAAGCTGGCTGTTAATTTTTTTGAATTTTTTAGAGGACAATAAGGGTGATTTTTTAAGAGCTATAGCAAAGTTTAAAAAATAAAAACACGGAAAATTCAGAAAAATGCATTTTGGGCAAAAAAAGTTGGATATCATTTCACGGTAGCGCTCACCATTCACAGTTACTTTACGATTCGCAGCATCTTTGAAGAAGTACGGTCCAATGATACCTCCAGCCCATAAACCGCACCAAACTGTGACCTTTTCTGGATACATTGGTAGCTCTTGCAATTCTTCTGGCTGATCTTCACTCCAAAATCGACAATTCTGCTTATTTACGTACCCATTGATCCAAAAATGAGCTTCGTCGCTGAACACAATTTTTCGATAAAAAACTTTCTTAACAGAACACGCATTTTTATAATAAAATTCAATGATTTGCAAGCGTTGTTCGTTTGTAAGACGATTCATGGTTAAATTATAGACCAAACTGAATATGTTTGACAGTGAAACAAAACACGAAACGTGCGTCAGCTGTTTAAACCAACTGTTTAAAAAGATAGTAGCTAAAAAATCACCCGTTATATGTCCAACGAAACTGCGTGGTTTGTGGGGCACATAAAAAAAAAAGTTGACTTGCTTCAAGTGCGAGTTTCGCTATGCACCTCTTCACCGTGGCGAGTGTTATCAACATTTTAAAACTAGTAAAAAATACTAGGTTCTTCTCATAAATATGTACTTTACAACATTTTTGTAATTAGTGTTTAACTTTTTTAATATTTCTTGTAGTTTTAAGAGTTTAAATAAACTTTGTTAAGTCCGCTCCAGGACGGTAAACGCGCCGGGCGGTCGTCACGTTACCTAGCATACTTTCGTCAAGATCCCCCGCCTCGTCGTTATTCAGATATTCAAAAACATATGTGTCACCGAAATTGTTTTTTCATCACAGTCCTTTTTTGTGCTCATCGCTTTTACAAATTTTGTGTACTTTTGCTGCATTCATGACGGACAGATCTTTCTTAGCATTTTGGGTCAAAAGTCAATTTCTATCTATCTAATATCTGTCTCGTTTCCTTTATGTTGCAACATTCAACCGTTATTTTAACAAAATTGTAATACCCTTTTGCACAAGTGCGCGTGGGTATAAAATCAGAATCGAGCCAATGCCACATCCATGAACCGAATCGAAGTGTAATGAAATGAAATGAAGCGAAACGAAACGAAATGTAATCAAAGCGTTTTTATAAGCACATTGACCTCAAAATACATACATACGTATATAAGTATACGGTATATATGTACATGAGATTGTGGTACGCAAGGGGGATGTGTGAGAGAGTAGGTAAAATGTCTTTGTCAAGAATGTGATAGTAGAATATGACTAACTGGCTGTTTTGGCTGGCATTAATTATCGCATGAACGATGATGCTACCGCGACGCTTCACTGATAGCGGCAATGTCGGTTGTTTTACAAGTGGTTATCTGTATGAAAGTCCAAGGGGTGGGGAAAACTTGAGCTGTATGTTGAAAGATAATTTTATTTTTTGCTATTTTAGGAAGAAAAATAATAAAACTAAAGCAGAGATAGCAAATATGAAAAAGTTATACGTGCACATTCATTAAAATTAATGACAAATTAAGTGATTTGTACAAAGATAGACGCGGTTGTTGGAGTGTGGGTGTGATTTTCCAAATAGAAACTCGATTTGTAGATACATCGCTCACTTGCGAAAAAACCAAAAATAGAAAACAAAAAAGAATTACCATAAAAGGCAAATAGACCGGATGAAGTAGTTTTTGTTATTATACAAGGTGGCGCAAAATTAATCACTCTATTGGAAAATTTATAATTTTTCCAAATCAAAATAAAAGTTTCCGTGATTCAAAATGATGAATGAGAAAGAGAGAGAGAGAGAAAGAATATATATCTAAATAAATTCACAACAATTGCAGAGAATACAAATAGACAAAAATTACAAAAAACGGAGAGGGGTCGACCGGTGTAGGTAAACGCTGGACACAAACCGTGGCAACAACGCGCACTACTCCGAGCGTTTATCACGCGCACACCGCAGCGACTCCACAACCGCAGCAGCAGTACAAATTACCGCAAGGCAATACCAATAAATTCGACGCCGGAATGGATAACACTTTATAGTACGCACAAGCGCTAGCCTGGAAACAGAAATAAGAGCCAAAAAGTAGGCACCAAAAAAACACGCCAAAAAATTGGGACCAAAAAACGCCCCAAACAGTAGGCACCAAAAATATCTTTCCTACAAGTTTGCACCAAAAATATCTTTCCTACAAGTTTGCACCAACAAACAAGCGCCAAAAAGTAGGCAATGTTATTTCTAACTAGAAATTAGCAACCACAAGGAAAAACTCAGGACAAATAGCCTAAAGTGTATCTAAGATATATATGTATAAGGTATAGCTCTCTCTCTCCTTTTCCTCTACGTTGTATGTTTTTCCCTCTCGCGGAACGAAAATGCCCAAAACGTTGCATGGTCTTGAAATTTTACTCTCCATTCCCGCTCGTCCATCGACGCCTAAGAAGTTTCACTTCAAAGAAACAACTGATTTTTATAAGCGGGGTATTTTTATTTGGTTTCGTTATTTACAATTTATTCATACTATTTTTTGAATACCAAATGAATCAATTGTCAACCTTTATTAGCAGTCACAAACTGCGATCTTTTTTCTACGTGTGTCGTCACCTTGTTAAGCATTTCGGGTTTTATTGCGTCGATTTCGGCACGAAGTTTGCCTTAAGCTTGTCAATAGTCTGCGTAAACCTTACTTTTCAAATAACCCCACAAAAAGAAGTCCGGGGGGTTAAGGCAGGTGATCTGGGAGGCCAGTCGATGTCGCTACTTTTTGACACTAGACGTCCCGGAAATTTTCGTTGCAGAAATTCAAGTATTGCATTCGCAGTGTGGCATGGCGCACGGCCTTGTTGAAACCCGTGATCGTCCAACATCCGTCGATATCGGTTTCTATCGACCGTTTCGTTTTCTGGGTAAAAATATGTCCCAGTGATGGTTTTGGCGCAAATGCCGGCCCAAGCAGTTACTTTTCGGTCATGCTTTGGCGTGTCATGGATCTCGTGTGGACTCTCATTTCCCCAAATGCCGCAATTTTGTTTATTCACGCTGCTAGAGAGTTTAAAATGTGCCTTGTCAGTCATTAAAATTTGCTTCCAAAAATTGGGTTCAGTGTGAACCATTCGAGCGACCGTTTAGCAGTATTCCAAGCGACGTGACTGGCCTGTCGCCAATATTCTTTGTGTCAATTGTGCCGCATTATGGTTGCACTGATGCCAAAATGCTGAGCGCGGCGCCGAATCGACACTGTTGGCTCCTGGGCAACGCTCTCCCTCACTGCTTCAACAACTTCGTCCTGATCGTTGGTGAACGGCATGTTAACGATCTTCTACTGTCCCGTGATCAAAAAAATTCGACACCAAACACCGAATAGTATTGTCAGATGGTGCCTGTTTGCCGCGATACTTTTTCGATATACGCGTTGGGTTAGAACAATAGAACGACGTAAATGTGGCAAATTCGCTGCAGATGAAATACACAGGTGGTAATTTAGAAAAACTGAGGAAAAATCATTATCACAAATTTTATGATACATATATAAATTCACCTAATTCTTGTCTGTGTTAAGTTATAATGTGTATTAAGTACTTTTATAGGCATTTATCAAAAAAGAGTTACTATTTAGCTGTTTTTTCTCAATTCTTTATCACTGAGTTTAACCCATTACAGCATAACGTTCGATATATCGGACATGAGTTAAATTAAATTTGTATCAAGCAAGTGTGATGTGGAGGTGACTTAAAGGTTGTAATCGAAAGAAAACTATTTCTTCAACAATGGCAACCCTTCATTTGTCGACCCCTCGTAAAAAGTTCCCGTTATTTTAAAATTTTCAGTATAGCGGATTGCAAGCAGACTTTTTCGCGTAAAGGGTAAAATTTTTTTTAAAATTTATTTGGTATATTTTTAGCAAACAATTTTAGTGACAAGTGGTTATTAGTGCATAAGTGTGTTAGTAAGCAAAACATAAAAAATTGTGAAGTTTGCTTCATTATCAAACATTTACTGTAGTATTTAGTTGTGGCGTCCGATATATCGAACCTTATGCATAGCAGGCTCCAAGTGGTTTGGTTTTTTGCGTTTTCCAGATTGACTGTAGGTGAAATTTTAAGCCTTTTGGAGAGCGATGATGGAAATATTAACAATGAAAATATTATTTACGTAGAGCCACCAATCGAACTTGAAGGCCAAGCCACAGATGAGGACAGTGATAAATCGGATGAAGAGCACGATGCTAATTTGAACCATTTAGGACGTAAGTTATTGTGAACTAAGTGCGAACTCCGTCGTTTTCATACAAATAGGGAATCTAATCAAGATCTGATAACAATGTAGTTACGGTCGCAACCAATTTCAAAAACATGACAATGACAACTGCCACGCGGTGGTCACACGTGAATAAAGCAAAAATTGCACTCCCCCAACCGTCTTTAATTTCTAACTATAATAAGTATATGGGTGGAGTGGATAAATGCGATCAGGCGATTGCAAATTTGCGTACAAGGATGCGGATAAGGAAATGGTGGTGGCCAATTTTTCGTTGATGTTTCCTGTAATAAGGACTCTGAGTCCTTGTTTGCATTTAGGAGGTATGTGGAACTCTGCTTGTGACACACGGAACGCCCCCCCATCAAGGACGAAAACCAGCTACACCATTGTCCACTACACGGTTTGATTGCCTCAACCATTGGATTGTTCCAATAAATTCCGAACGCCGTTGTGCAAATAAGTGTGGTGGGAAATCAAAATACAAATGCCAAAAATGTGAAGTAGGGCTCCATCCTAAGTGTTTCATGGAGTATCATGTAGAGCCCAATACATAAATATTTTTTATATATAATTAATTTTTTTGTATTTCTTCATTTTCAGTAATATTTTAAATAAATTTTGCTAGAAGCATTCGGTATTTTTTATTTCTCATGGGATAGCTTGAGGTGCCGGTATGCATAACGTTCGATAAATCGGACGGCTTGTTTACAACAAACTACAGACAAATGTGTAACTTTTCTTTCACCACTCGATTTATGTGACCTCCATAACCCGAAATTTTCACAGAAATTCATTATAAGTATAAGAACAAACTTTATGCAGTAATGGGTTAAGAGTAAGTCACAAGTTGACACCATATACACCCATGTTTTGAAAGCATTTGACACGGGCAGGCACAAAATCCTCCTCTGGAGTTTCCACACGGCTTTCCTGTTATGGCTGAAGTCATACCTGTAAAATAGAACCTAATTTGTTGAAATTGAGAATACTAAATCTCATACATTCGTGTCAACTTCTGGAGTATCATAAGGTAGCATTCTTGGTGCTATCGTGTTTATACTTTTCAGTAATGGCATTGGTCGAGTTTCAAGTATTCGAAATATTTGCTCAATGCAGACGATTCTAACCTTTTCGCAGAATCTTAAAAGTTCTGAATGACTGGGCTCTGTTAAACAAACTAATACCAGTAAGTGTTAAGACTTGACGTTTTCCAAGCCCATGAATCACCTTTCGTCAACTTGTTATTTTCGGAATGTAAGTTTTGTCTCAGTCAATGAAATTTTATTGTGAAGCTTTCAGATCTAGGTAATTAGATTAGATAATTTCGCTGCTTTTTCAAGAGGACTTGAAGAGCTTAGTCGACTTGAGCTTGCTTTTGCGATGCCAAGGCCTCTACTTAGATTAGTTATTGTGTCTTACAATGTGTTTTACAATGTAAATCGAGTCAGTAAGATTGTTACCATTGACTTAAATAAAGAAATAAATAAAATAAATTAAGTATGGTTAACAGTACAAATATTTATCTTCATAGTCTCACATCTTACTTTAATTAGCCTTTTTGGCTTGATCAGATGCGAAAATATTATATTCAGTAAAAATGCTGTTAAATTTTATTGCCATGAAAACCTTGACTGCATGTCAATTAGTATGCCATCAT